>JAABNX020000071.1:657429-686660 GCA_015163995.2 Mormyrus lacerda
TATATCATTATACATTTCTGGTGCTACATCTCATGAATGACTGCCACATAATATAATGCATCATAACATTCTCCACTGGGACAGGATGTGATCGTCTAGGTTTTGCTAAAATTTCTTACTGATGCAGTTAAATACAGACACGATATACACTACAGTAACTCACAATCACACTCCAGTGGTGATGGAGATTAATGGCATGAGATTGTGTGCGTAGACCCAAACTGAACTGTTCATAAAAAGATTTGAAATTAAGATTCTGTAAAATGGCAGACTTTCTGTCACTGGAAAGTGCCGTCAACGATGCCAATTTCCCAACTGTAACAGAAGAAAAGCAAAAGCTGATAGCATAACTTATTTACTGTCTGACAAGGAGAAGCTCGCAGCAGGAATTTTATGACATTTCGCAACATCTGTTAATTAAATTGCACGTTCGGATAAAACGTGGTTCCCAGATATCAGATATCTGCTCCCCACATCAGTCCCAAAAACACCCGTGAAGTCGCGGTTTGGGAGGCGGGCTGAATGAGACGGGCACCTGCGAACAGCCAATCAGAGAGAGGGGGCAGGATATTGATTAAGGACCCTTTAGGGATCAAAGGCAGAGTTTGCGCATGAATCAATAACGTGATTAAAGGAATTAAAAGATCACTGCTGTTAGCTGGAAAGGCGATTATGACTCCTGTTGACCTGACAGGGGTTTGCAGTTACTGTATACTGAGGTGGCGTTCAAGCGACATTTACTTTATTGAACAGCTTCCTATCCAAAGCAACGTACATATTTTTCGCAAAAGCAGGGTCAGACAGTCCATGGAGCAACTGAAGTCTGAGGGATTTGCTCACATCATGAAATCACACTGCTGACCTTAGGATTTGAACCCAGCACTCTTCTGATGCCAGGCACTGGGTCCCACCCCACTGGGCTAAACGTCGCCTCCATCTTTTGCACTGCTATTTACACACACGCTCCATTCATGCACATTTATGCACCTCTTCTGACGTGGGAGGAGAGTGGTAGTCTGGATGATGCTTTGGTTCCAGTCAAGTTTTCTGGTAAATGTGTGCTAGACGCTTTGGGGAAACTCTACTAGAAAAGAATCTATAGAAAAAACTTGACTGAAATGATAATATAGCAAATAAACATCAGTATGTATGTGTCATACAACATTGACTGGAAACATTGACCATATAAGGTAATGTTGTTATTTATGCATGTGGGGTGTGAATCAGTGGGTAGCACTTCGGTGTCACACCTCTAGTGTTGAAACTAAAACTCAAAAGTTAGGGCTGGATGGGGGTTAAGGTTGTCATTGTTGGGATTAGGGATTTTCCCATAGTAATGAATGGACGGTCCCCACAAAGACACGAATACAGACGTGTACGTGTAGGTCTGTCCTGCAATGGACTAGCAGACATGCTTTTGCAGAGTTGACACACGTAGCGAATGAGGATGCAAATACGCCAGATAGTGGTTCTCCGTCTGATACTACCTGTCGCATCCATCATGGGGTCAGTTTTTACCTACTTATTTACCGGTAGAGGTATATGCGCATGGGAGAAGCAGGGTGGTCTTAAATGCCTTTGGCCCGTTTGTGACCTTGAGCCGCTGGCTTTGACCTTGGATGTGTAACCTCACCCGTCCGTGACCTTGAGTCTGCTCGTGACAATCTGCGGCTGTCCGTGACCCCACCTGTTTGGGACTGCAACTCGGTTCACGCCGCTCGGTTCACGCCGTTCGGTTCACGCCGTTCGGTTCACGCCGTCCGTCTGCTCCGCGGACTATACCGCTCTACAGCCATTAGTGTCCGAAAGCCGCAGGAAAACAGAAGAGGGGGGACGTGGTGCTCACTTGTGCGTGGAAGACGGAGAGGGACTTGGCCGTGTGCAGAGGGATCAGCACCCGCACCAGGAACTGCTTGTGCTCGGACTTGAGCGGCAGGGCAAAACCATTGATTATGCTGTCCGGGGGGGAGGGGGGGACAAAAAAAAGAGAGAAAGAGGAAGGGCAGTAAGAACCAGCTTAACACGCATATTATCACACATTCCCTTCAATTCTCAGTACACAGTCAAATGGGGGTCTCTCCAAATGCTTCCGACACCCCTCCCCCCCCCCACAGACGCTCATTAAGCCTGGCCATGCCCCTCCCCACTGTACTAATATTGACACACCAGTACTAAAGTCACAACAGGTTACCGAGCATGAATTCCTGCTTGCCGAGGCGTTACTTGCTGTGCATTGCCAATATGGTGGACAAAGAAGAGTGTGGCGTGTCCGAAAAGCCTTTCAGATCATGCTCTTTTCCACCGTGGAGCCTGAACTCCATCGAACTGCATTACAGCGCAGCTCTGATGTAAGACACTATGACATCATCCATCCTGTGACTCACGCCCTGCTCCCCGGAGCACGTCACATGGTCACACCCCTGACCAATGGCTAATTATCAGGTGGGTGGAGCCTCTCGCGGGTCACCTCGGGCCAATCAGGACCTGAATCTCATCGTATTCTATCATTTTCCCCCTTTGCTTCATCCTCCTTGCCTTTCCTAAGCTCTTAATCCACTCCACCCCCCCTTATTGCCATGTCTCCACCCGGAAGAGGCAGATATCTCCCCAACCTGGGGGCCACGTGGGAGGAGGTAAAAATATCAGCATTACAATAAAATCAGAATCCCCCCCCCCCCCAAAGTCTTTCCTCCCTCACGCTGACTCATTCTTCCCCTTTCCTACGCCGACATTTGCGAATAAACAATAAATAAGCAACACATATGCCACCCCCACCCCTAATGAAAATGGGGTGTCAGAAACAAATGGCAGAATAATGTCATCCCGTGGGGGTAGAGCAGGGGGGATGCTGCTGACAGGATCTCCGTGATGTGTGAGCGTGTCACTGTGCTGCTCTTGTGACGACTGCCTACCTGCCCAGGATCTCCAGCAACTCTGCCACGCCGCTGAAGTGTTCGGTTTCGTAGATGAACCTGATGGGGGAGAAGGAGACAGGGTGACACGTTACTGCGAGGGTGTCACGTGGAATGTGGGGGGGTGGGAGGGGGGCAGCAATGCAAAAAAAGGTGCAGCTCTTAAATTCCACGTAATAAGAGGTTCTGAAGCTATATTTTTCCATAAATACCATTCAGTGAGGTTATTGAGGGGTATCACCATCTGGTTGATTATAGACATACATGTGTTGGCATAGCAACCCCACTGCGTCCAGGCATAAGCAGCTATGCGAGATGGATGGACTCTCAACCTGTCTTTGGACAGCCACAGACAGTCTGCATTTTTGCTCCCTCCCAGCTCTCGGTGCTCATGGGAGTTTTCCTTACATAAAAATGTTCTGGGGGCAGAACAAATATAATAATAATAATAATTTTAATTACAACTTTATTGATCCCCGTGGGGAAATTCTTTTTTACGCCTCCCTCAACTTGCTCTTTGTAGAGCAAGCTGTCCGCAAAGGGCAGCCACCTGTTGGGGCGCCCAGGGAGCTGGGGATTAAGGGTCTTGCTCAAGGACCCGCAGACATGCTAAGGCTGGGTCCAGAGAGTTAACCAATCAGATTGTAGATGAGGTGGGTCAAAGCTACTGGAGAAGGCGGGACCAACCAATAAGATGTTTTGGTCCTGCCTCCTGTAGTTGCTTGGATGTACAATCTGACCAGATATCTCTCTGAACCAATTGTTTTTTTGTGTATGTCGATTGGCTAGGAGCTGGGAGAGAACAAAAACGTGGACCGTCAGGGGGTCCCTGTGGACTGGGTTAAGAAACACTGCTCTGAGTTAGCGGGAAGTAGGTTGTCTGCTGGGTGAAAGCCTGTCCGCGGCATCCCTGCGCCCGTCGCGTACGTCAACGTTTGCGCGACGGCGTTTAATCGCCATCATCTGGGGTAAATACGCCTGTCAGAAATTAGAGCCAGAGACGTCATGGGTCTTTACAGACCGGGCCTCTCACTCACCGCGCAATAAACTCGACTCATGACACAAAATCCATGTGTGATTTAGGAGTGCAGCTGCTTGCCTTTCCAGCACCGTGCATCATCCAGTAAGCGGTAACACAATAGCGAAGATTTTGACGAATATGTACCAATGTGGTGACATTCACCACAGCAGGAAACAGCTGAAAGAGAACTGAGGCCTGTGTCATAAGAAACTGACAGCTCAGGTGAAGATTTTTCCAGCCTGTCATTTTAGTTGCCTTTCTCCCAGAAAATAATAAAATGTAAAACAACAAAATCAGAAAACATTAAAAAAAAAAACAATACATGTAAATGTATGGTGGCCCAGGAGGCCCAACACGCACAGAAAATCTCTTCTTAGGCCAGTCTCTACCTGTGTCCACTTTCTGGGTGTGATATTGGGGTACGCCATCTTCCACGGAACGGCGATCAAGCAATATCCACACAGACTCAAAACCCAAAGATACAGCTCTGTCATACACAAGATCCAGTGTTGGGCATTTCGGGTCCAGAAGCTACAAATCCAGACCAAGATTTTGTTTCTACCAACCAGCTGAGCACAAAGAGTCTCAGTCACAGAGACTCACTGAGTTGGTAGAAACAAAATCCTGGTCTGGATTAGTAGCTTCTGGACCCGAAATGCCCAGCACTGCCTACACTCAACATACAAGCCGCTGTGCCACATTAACAGCGGTTCCAGTTCATGTAAATTAGACTTCATGCAGATTAGGGAATTAATCGCATTTTTGTGTCGCATTGTATCATTTAGTCTGGTCTTCTATACTGCCGTCACCCCACTTTGATCTACAGATGCAGCTGGGCAAAAGGGCTCGTCTGCCGCCAGTAAAAATGACATCATGTATATTTTGACTGGACCACTACCACACCTTGTTTGGCTAATCAATACTTCATTGTGGTGTTTAACTAATCAAGTTAATTAAGTGAGCTGGCGGTGAAATTGAACAAATACATGGAACGACTGGGGTGCCCCTGAGGAGAGTTTTGGGAGCTGAACTGGCGTTCGTCAGGCAACCCACAAAATTTCAGTAACTTTTCTGGGGTGAAAAAGTCATTACATTTCTTTTAAGTTGCATAAGTTATCCAACTAATGTTAAATTGTGTTTTTATTCTGAACAAATAAATGCTTACTATCCAGATAAACAGCTTTAGTGATTTACTTTTGCACAATACTGTACATATATTCAGCAAACACTTTTACCTCTTTGAGAGTGCAGGGTCAGACAGTCCCTGGAGCAATTCCGGGTTAGAGACCTTGCTCAGGGGCCAAACAGTGACATCACTCTGGTAACACTGGGACTTGAACTAATGAACCTTCTGATCACAAGCACAGCATCCCAACCCAGAGCTACACACCACCCCCAGTTACAAGCACCAGAGCTGTGGCCCGGTGTCATAGCACAGATTCGCCAGCCCTTATTAATTAAGATAACGATCTTCGCACCCAACGCCCCTCATCCGCAACTGAGCAGATCGCTCCGTGATTTCGTAACTAGCCAACCGTCGCTAAACAAGAAAAGTAACGCGCGAGTCGTCCTAGGCAGAGCCTCCGAATCCCCCCCCACACACAGAGGGGTGTTTATTTCCAGTGTTTTTAACGTTACTGTGTACGATCAAGGCAAACACACTCGGGGAAGCTACCAGGACGAGTGCTGGGTTCTTTCCTCACGGATCGCTTTGTATTAAAAGAACATTCCCTCAGCAGACGCGCTCACGCGCAAACACACACGCCCACCTGAGGAAGATGTTGTTGATCTGTTTGCGGATGTACGCTCGCAATCCCAGTAGCTTGCCGTAGACGCGGTGCAGGATCGTCTTCAGGTACTCCCTCTCCCGCGGGTCCTCACTGTCGAATAGCTCCAGCAGCTGGGGGCGCCAGAGGGGGCGGAGCAAGTGAGAGCAGGAACAGGACCATGGTGTCACCGCTGACCTCACCACCGACCTCGATTACAAGGCCAGATAAGTGCCAGTGGCTAGTCTACATGGGCTGTCACACTTGCTTCCAGGAAGACTACTTATTGGCTGGCCTTTACATCAATCATTCATCAGGTCTACCTGATTGGTTTAGTAGTTATTTATATTGTTCATAAATTCCCTCGAAAAATATGTTCACATTTACATATTTAGCAGACACTTTTATCCAAAGCAGCATACAAGTGAGACATATTATATTACAAACATGCTGTCAGGGAATTAACTAGGCATACGTGTAATGGTAAAACAGATTTTTTTGAGTTCTTAATGTAACACAACTCATATTTTGATCTATGTCCCCAAATAATATGTCTGATCTTAATTAGGAAAGTTTTTCACAAGGAACTCATGGATCACGATGAGTTTGACACCTTCTGCACAACACCACAGTGACCTTGCCAATTCCATGCCAGGTGCGGATTTATTCAAATAAAACACGCAGTAACCAAATGCAAGCAAATATCACAAGGTGGTCGTAAATCATTCTCTCTCTTACACACAGTCAGCAAAAACCACCGTGCCTAACTTTCTCTTCACGTCTTTACCTGGAGGACAAACTTCTGGTCCACATAACGCTTGGCTATGGAGGGCTGAAAGTCTGGGCTTTCCAAGAACCGGAGAAAGAACTCGTAGACAAGCTGTGAGGGGGAGATGGGGACACGCACGAGGTCAGGGGGCGGCGGTGGCAAAAGGATGTGACATTGGGGCAGGAGCTGGGGTCTCTACCTGGAGATGTGGCCAGGAGGCCTCCAGCGTGGGCTCGTCCTCCTCAGGATCGAACTCGGGATTCTCGCTGGGCGGGAGCGTGCGGAAGATGTTCACCGATATCTGTGGTGCCAGAGAGACATTTGTGAATCAAATCACTCTCCACCCAACCCCATTTGCCTAGATCCTCCCTCGCTATCTCAACCCAGAGGTGTGAGTAAGAAATGCTACCTGCTGTCCACCTATGATGAACCTCTGCTGCTCTGTGGCCATCATGAGATAGACTCCAGGCCCCAGGAACCTTCAACTGGATGGACCTCTAACACGTCACTGAAGTCATTCCCCCCCGCCTACCCCCTCCTCACCATCTTGATGGCCTCAGGGTAGAGCGGCTCGATGAGCACCCCGCGGCCAGTGGCCACGCTCTCCACCAGTTCGTTCAGCGCCGCCCTCTTCACTTCCTTGCCCTTGAGGTCAGCCACGCAGTCCAGGAAGTCGAAGAGCACGCAGCACTGCTGCAGCTTCTTGCAGAAGAGGTCGTGGAGCTCTGTCGCGGGGGCATCTGGGGGGGGAGGGCAGCACAGGACAGGCGGGTCACCCAGAGGAAGGACGGCGTCGGGGGTCGCGGGCGGCCGGACATCACGCAGAAGCCAGGGAGCGGCCGTCAGCTGGAGATCAGAGATCCCTCCAGGAACTGATTAACCTACACCCAAGCGAATCAGGTGTACGCTCACATGACAAGGTGCTGAACTTCAACGACAGGTCAACAGCTAATAGATCAAGACCATCAAGCTGCGGCTGAACGCCATTAATTGCTATGCATTAATTACTAGTAGACGACCACCAGTGGCATTGGGGCACATTTGTTAGCACTGTTGCCTCACACCTCTGGAACCCGGGTTCCAGGTGTGTGCATGTTCTCCCTTTGTTGTCGTGAGCTTTCCTCCAAGTACTCCATCCATACCCCTGGCCCCCTACCCCCCCAGTGACAGGTTGGCACCCCATCCTGGGATGTTCCCTGTCTTGTACTCATACCCTCTGGGACTGGCTCTGAACCCCCTCCAACACTGAAAATGATAAGTGATTGGATGGATCAGCGCAGGTACATAATATTGCATATATAGTATATTTGACTACATACATATGCTTATATTTATTCAAAATAAAACCTGCTGAGCTTCTATTCTATGAACAGTCCGACTGAATTAGGATTAAAACAAATTAGGAGTGGAATCAAAACAAAATTAGATCATTTTGATGACTACATGATTCTAGAATGTTCCCATGACAAAAGAATAGACTGAATCTCAGAGGTGTTCGGCCTAAGTGACACTGTTTAGGAAGGATGTCCGATGTAAGATTTACGCACTGCTAACCCTTCAGGGTACGGCCAGCCTCCAGCTCTTCAGTGCTCCGAGATGATGGCCGAAGGAAACAGGAGACGAGACGGTAACAGTATAACACGCCATTACAGTGCGACTTATATTCCAGCATCAATAAAACATTACTGCTTTTACTGCAGGGCCTGGAGATGGAGCGATCGATAAACAGACATTAGCACTGACGGCTACATAATGACATATTGAAGGCTCATTTAAAAACACGCGAATCAAGTCAAATTAAAGCTACCATGTTCAGATTAAAATAATATTCCCAATTTACATTTTAAAAAACTAATTAATATGCACATAATTGCGTATATTTATTATGTATGAATTTATATATTTGAGAATGTCCCTACTGGGAGTCAACCAGGGCAACAAGTGTATATTATACCTAAATGCAATTCAATTAAATAATGAATCAATTAATTACTGAATGTAACGATGGGGGTGACAGTTACAGTACAGGGCATGAAGGATCCCCTCACGCATCCTTCACGCCGGTCTGCTGAACCGTGCAAAAATGGTTTCGGTAATTGAATTATGCAGAAGAGTCATGTGTTTACTTCCGCAGCTGTTATGTGCTTAAAGCCACCCAGAGGTCAGAGTGAAAAATGAGGGAGACACTGACCGGGTTATACCATGCCAGCGCATCCGCGGGGGGGAAGAACACGGTGTTCGGAAAGCTACTCTGGCTAGCCAGTCACGCTCACGGCGGGAGCAGTCGGAGGACGCGCTAGCTGCACCTGTGAAGTACTCCCCGGGGAACAGGTATGGGGGGGGCGAAAATGCGGGGCCATTTTTACAGGGACCAAAGTGTCCCTGTAAGTCGCAGCGCCCCCTATGGGGCGGGATGGGCAAGCCCGTCGTCCAAAACGCAGCGATGGCCCCCGACACTTTGCCTGGAAAATTTGGGAATATGTACCCGCTACGTTAAACGTGACGCTCGCGGCGAGAAGTTCAAGATAATTAAAAAAAAAAAAAAACTTTAATTAGACTGATGGGCAAAAGATAAATATCCTGCGCGTTTATAATTACTGGAAGAGGTAAAAAGCTTGGTTTAAAATAATCCTGTAAGTGAAAGTGACAAACAGCTGGAGGCGAGTATGGTAAATGACATCACTGCAGATTCTGTGGGTGTATAAGTGAAGTGGGGGGGGGGCTGCGTGTTTACATTTATATATAAAACAACTAAATATACACTTCAGATGCACATCTACTTCACCACATGGTAATTCTGAATGTTATAAAACCCGCCCTGGGAAAAAGTATCAGGGCATGTGGGAAAACTGGTGGGTGGAGGGGGGGTCTAGTGGTGAGTAAAAGCTGGAAATGGGGGTTTCAGGCTATGGTAATCCAGTGGGGGGGGGCAAAGAAAACAAAAGTAAAATAGCTGTTTGTGAAGATGAGGAAAAGATGGAAGATTGCAGGAGGAAGGATGAAGGGGATAAAGAGAAAGGAAGGTGGAGGTTGAGGGGGCGGGGCCAGTAGGCAGGGGCGCCGTGGTGACCAAGCATCTTGGGGTGGGGGGGGGGCGAGGTGATGCTTCGTGGCGATTACTGAATTAAGCACACCGCAATATCCTCCCCTGAATGCTAGCGCTAAATATAGAGCCGGCGCAGGGAGGGAGGGGCCGAGGGAGAGGGAGGGAAGGAGGGAGATGAGGGCCTAACTAGAGGGATGACATCATCTCTCCCCCCCCCCCCCCATCCTTGCTCTCTGCTGCTTGAATCTGACTCGCTGAGAACCTCAGCTAAAATAAGACACATTTTGGACATAACGAACTATTACCATCCCTAACAGCCTCCAACATGAACCTGAACACAGGAAAGGGGGGGGGGTTTCAAAATCATTTAAAAAGATTAATAATGAGTCAGGGCTTGAAGCAGAGTAGGTCCCCCCTTCCCCCCCAAAAAAGGAACTGGTCACGTTTAATTATGTATATTTCATGAGGCAGGTTAGCTCGCTCTAATGACTGGGCGAATGTACCATTTACACCCCATGCATTATCTTCAGCCACAGATTCCACGCTAAAAATAACTGTCCGGATTCCATCTTTCCTGCTGGTCTTCAGTTGCTAATCATCGATTTCTGATAAGTCACCGGGAATCAACGCCCCACCCCCCCCACCCCCGACTCTTTCCTCATTTCTTCCTCTGGCTCCGTTACGAAGAGGAATTGGGTTTTTCTGCATAAGTGAATCCTTCATTAAAACGCCGGTGCATTAATCACCCCTTACGGTGACCTACCCTTCAGCCCCTTGCTCTCCTTAGCTCTCACCTCCCCTCCTCTCTTGCTATCTCTCTCTGTACTTTGGATATATTTACGTTGCAATTTTGTCGCTTGACTGACAGAATTTTCCAAATCTACTTATGGCGCTACTCATTGCCATTGATAAAAACAATGTAACGGATATTAGCGATTAGCAGGCTGTGTCTTTTTGTCACCGAGTTGGCTGACACCGGCCTAGAGAACCATAAACTGCTTTCTATACCACATTTGTTTGTTTTGTGGGGACTCTCCATTCATTTGTATGGGGAAAATTCTAATCCCAACGCACACAGCGCATTAGACATACTGACAGCTAAGATATTCGATCCGAAAAATCGGAGATAAAACAACACATCCATCCCTTCATTTTACCTGCGTGGCCTCTGTAGGGTTGCGGGGGTCCAGAGTCTATGGGCACAAGGCAGGAAGTAACCCAGGATGGGGTCCCAACCCATGAGTGTTCACACAAACCTACAGGCAATTTGGAAGATCCAATTCACCTTAGCATGTTCTTGGATAGTGGGGGGGAAACACGATAACACAGGAAGAACACGCAAACTCCACGTACATGAAGCTGGGCTAAGACTCGAACCCCAGTCCTGGTGGTGTGTGGCAACAGCGCTAACCACTGCTACGGCCAAACCATAAACCTCCCCCACAAATCTGAAATTTTCCCAAAATCTCCACAAATATGCTTAAAAAATCAGGACCAGATCTACTGAGAGCTTCAAGGCTAAACAGGCCACTGAGATGCAGACAAAATGCCCAACTGGTTTTTATTAGCTGTGGTGAAAAACAGGGGCAAGGCAGCCGCTTAAAGAGCCAAAATCAGACAGACTGATGAAATCTTGCCATCCAGGGTCTCCAGAACGTCCCGCTGACACCAAGCCCAAGACACGTATTTGGTGATGAACTGGAAACAGCCATAAACAGTCCAGATGACGTCACTCTCGCTTCCGAAAAAGCGTCACATCTGTGATGCTGTTGGTTATTTAATTTCTACTGTTGTGAAAAATCTATTAATGGGTGGTTCATATATGTCATGGACCATCTACCAAATTTCTGCCTAATATTAGATATCCCACATTCTTCTTTAAATAAAGCATGAGATTTTCCCACATTTAAAGCAAAAAACAGGTATAACGCTAAAGCCTGACCTGCACATACGAGGTCAAACTTACTTGGCTACAATGGAAAAGGTTATTTTCCAAAGTGTTTCATTAATTTGTTGAACAGATATCTAGTGTTAAATAGTGTTAAATAGAAAGTGTTCCAAATGAAATTCAAAGTAGAAGGCGTCTGGTCAACCCGCCCCTACACTGTTCTAATGGCGCGCCGCACTCTCTGTGTTATCAGACGAGGAGCCAAGTGAAGTGAGCGGGTTCTTCAAACGAGAACTGCTCGCCCTGCATGTCCGTGAAGCGGGGATGCGCCTCGACATCTCAGCGGGGAATAGGGCGCCTGCTTAGCGACAAAAAAAAAAAACCTGACTAGTGCACCTTGAGAAAAATGCTAGCTAAACAAATTTCATTTACGCTATATGCAGTTATCACAGACTACCAGAAAAACTAAAAATTAAATAAAATTATCCAGCGTACATTTTGGGTACTTTAACCAGCACTCTACCAAAGTGTACCTACTAAACCAAACCTTTAAGTTACGCCCAACCAGCGCTCTGTCATTTTGCAGAACTCTCATATTTTCATTAAGCAGTTACCACACACATTATTCATTAATCTTCTATACCGCTTGACCTATACAACGTTATGGGGGAGGGGGTCACATAATTAGAAAATTATAAATCAGTCTAATTAAGCTACATAGCCACTACCCACTCAGAAAGGGTAAAAATCTGTACCTTTGCTTGTCATTGGGGCTATACCCTCAGGGGCATTCCAACTGTACCCTTAGCTGTAGGTACTTGTACCTTTTAAGGTACAGAAATGGTCTCAGGAACATTTCTGTACCATTGATGGTACATTAATGCTGCTTGTACCTTTGGGATGTTCCTCAGAGTCCTATTATAGGTACAATTACTTATAGCTAAGGGTACAATTGGCAGATCCTTGAGGGAACAGCCCCAATGAAATGCAAACTTGCTCATTTTTACCCTTTTTTCTGAGAGTGTAGATCACTAAAATAGGGAGCTGTTAAAGAGTTGAAAACAAACGAATATCGAATAGAAAAATATTTCACCCCTAATGGCTTATCCAGTGCAGAGTTGCAATAAGCCTGGAACCAATCCCAGGAACTAGAGGCCACGAGGTGTGGGGGCTTCCTAATCACACTTAAAACGTCAAGTAATGGCAGGCAGGCAGCGAATGCGCCAAGTAACATCCCTGCCTGTACACAACCCACAAAGCATTCTGCCAGTCTTGTTCAAATGAGCATTGAATGTGTCAACTCTAATTTAACACCTGCTTGTACTATTTGCGTACAGCCAGAATAATAATAATAATAAAAAAAAACACTTACGACTTATCAATTAAGTATTATGTTTCGTAACTGCAGTCAGACTGTATGTGGGTGATGAATATGTAACAGAATGACGAACCAACAGTTGGGATTTTAAATCCACTCGGATCACGCACCCTAACTTGATGTTTAAGTAAGTGCCATATTCAAGCTTCAATGCAACTTTCTACTTCCACATTCTAAAAACAACGAAAGAAAAAATGAAATCTGGGATATCGTATTATCATTTTATTTGGTTCACGCTCATTAAGATGCCTGCCACTGAGGGCCAAAAGAATGAGTCCCTTTTTAAGCATGTGAGCGCTGATCCTGCTTTCAATTAATTTTGTTGAATGATGCATTCGTTAAGTTTCCCATTCTCCTCCGATCAGCAGACAAACGCAAAATATAAATCAGATACATCCCTCGAGTTCATTTCGGGTAACAGGCAAACTGAAAATTACGGCCAGTCATTCCAACTTATGTTTGAGATGCATCTTTACAAGCCGTCGCAAGGCAACCTGAAGGGATATTTGTCGGAGCGATTCAAAACTCCATAAAGGGAAAAAAAAACTGACACTGGATCCATAATTCTTTCAAAGGATGTCACCAAAAGCAAAAGATGGATGAAATGTCACAAAGATGATTGCTAAATTCTAATCTAAACATCACCCCCGCATGTAACATCCTAAGAGCAATTCAGAGACTTTGCTCCATTTAGAGTCATATGCAAGGTTCCATATAAATTCAACACTTCATCTGTCTACTACAAGGTTGGGGAGATCCTTGAGGCTATTTCAGAAAGCTTAGGCTGCGGACATTAGTCAGGGGTACACCCAGGAAGGGATGTGTGTACATCATTCACTCTCAAACAATATGTGCTATTTAGGGACCTCAATAGATCTATACATGTCCTTTGACTGTGGGAAGAGCATAGAAAGCAGAGAAAGCACATACAAACAGCAGCAGGACATACCAACTGAACAGACAGACAGGGTCAGAATCAAACTCGCAGCCCCAGAGATACAAACCTACAGCTACAGCACTGTGGGTAATCTTCAGCAAAAAGGACTCTGGTCAGGTAGCTGAGATGAGAAACAAAACAGGACCTGAGCAGGAAAACCAGAGTTACTGTTACAGACAGGGCCGGTCAACCCATTAGTTGACATAGGCAGCTGCCTAGGGCGCCATCTTCTAAGGGGGTGCCGACGGTGAAGTTGACATAGGGCGCCACACGGGCATGGACTAGTACTGGTTACAGGTGGTGAATGCAAATGGTAAGAGACACCGAAGCAACCACGGAGTACACCTTGAAGGTGGAGCCCACTGTGAGCGACCCGGAATGGCAGCTAAAGTCAGGAAAATCTCGCCTGGGTGTCGCCTGTTCTTGTGAGGAGCGTTTCACACACTCGCACTTACAAACTGAACTCTTGTGTTACTGGGCACCGGACCAAACGTACTGGGAAGATAAGCAACACTTACGAGCTTCAAGATTCGCCACCGGGAAGATTACGGATCTTACGTAAGAGCCAGAATTGCGCGTTATAGCCTTTGTCATTACAGTGCGGCATGTAACCTTATCTGAAATGTTCTTTCCATTTCTCTAGAAGATTGTATGACTTGATCTTTACATCAATAACCAGGTTTTACCATAAGAAACAACTTAGAGTTATTTTAAATCAGTCACTGCTCCCTTAACGACCTAGAGGAATACCATAAAGTATGATTATTAATAATAAACAGTATCTGGTTTGTTTGATAGTTATATTTTATTGAATCTATAGTATTCAAAAGAGGGCGTTGGCATTTTTACCCCAATATCTTGTCTCTAAAATGTTTCCCCAAGTTATTTATTGCCCTGTAACTCACCCCTGAATCATGACATAAATCGCCAGTTCAGAGCCCGAGAAAGTGTTTAGTTAAGAATAATCTCTGAAACTTCACGCAGGCCTGCTGCCATCAAGAGGGCAGGTACCTGTCACACGAATGAATGAACATGCGATTAGGCACTATCAACACGTTCATAAAAGAACATCTGTTTTTGCAAACTAACGTTGCAAGACCATCTAATTATGTGGTGTTTCCAGTTGCCCCAAAACTTACTAATGCATACAACAGGGGATGCAGCCAATGTATCGATGTATATTTTAGAAAGTTAAAGACACAGACCTTTGAGCAATGGGAGGGCAGTCAGCTCAACCTGGGAGCTTTGGTAGCGGAACTGCGAGGAGCTGTGAGAGCGTCGCTGCCGGGCCCGGCGCATCGACCGCCGGGGGAAGCCATCCACCTTCTCCGCGCTCGGCACCGAGAAGCCCGTGGTCGGCGACGATGGGCTGGATGGAGGCAGTTTGGTATTTTCCATGGCCGTGGTTTGGAGCGGCACGGAGACGACGGAATAGCGGTCCTTATGTGGTACAAGCCGAACAGAGGACAGTCCCGTTTCACTGTAGTTTAAAATGAGTGAAAGTCATACAAATCGCCCTTTTTTATTACAGAGGGATAACGGAAGGTACACGGCGGTTCAGGATGGATGGGGAAGAGGTAGCGGAGATTGAACAGGGTACCGGGGGGGGGGGAAAGAGAAGCTATAGAACAACCCGCTGCATTAAATTGGACCGCAAAGTAGATATCATCCAGTTAATTTATCTGACGTATTTTAGGGAAAAAACAGGATCTTGCTGCCTTCTGGATAGAAACATCAAACAGACATGTCTAAAATGATGCAACAACGGGCCACATGCATTACTATAATAAATGTTTCTGCCGTATTGGCGTCAGCAGCCAGCCACCGGCCTAAATGTTGTATTTATTTAAATATTTACCAATTAAACAAATCCTCGCGTAAACAGATTACAGACCTTCCCATAAATAAAATCAAGTGAGGAACTTGTAAAAAACGTTTCGGTTATGTAAATCCATTCATCTGAGTGGCTAATTCCATGATGGAAAATCGAGATTCCCTAAATCCAGCCAGTAGTGTCTTTCTTAACGGACCAGAAGCAAGAAATGCATTTAAGGTGATTCTTTCGGACTCCTCTTCAGACGTTTCTTTTTTTCCCCCGTGGTAATTTCTTGGTGTACCATGCAATTCCCTGTGCCTCGCTGGTTTAGACCAGGTAGTAGTGATCCTTGTAGGGCGGGGATGGCGGGTCCAGGCACGCCGACATGTGCCCGTCTTCAGGCAGGATTTGCTACTGCACTCCACCTCCACCTTTACCCCCGTCCGCAGTCTGCTTAACGCGACATTAAACCCAAACGTGTGTACCCCCGATCCTCGTCTTTATCTGCCACAGTCCGCTGCTCAGGTGCTGCAAGGGGAGAGAGAGACACTGCGGATGACGCTTCCTACTACCCTTATTTATTTATTTCCAGTGCCTTTCATTCAGCCCTTTGCATGCACGTATTTCTTAATCTCCTTCCTTATGCAGTCCGTCAGCGTCCCTCTGGAAGATTTACTCCGTTTTTCCTTTTCACGCCTTTCAGCTTCATGTGCGATTTCTTCCCTCCCTCTCGCTACTTCGCCCCGTCGCTCCCTCCCTACAGACGTCTCCCGTTTGTCTCTGCCGTGAGATTTTCATTCACACACTGAAGCCATTGTCCCGTTTCCAGCATCCGAGCGCTTTCTCTCCGTTTTAATCACCATCCGCGCTCCGTCTACCGCTTGCCTTGTCTTGCCTTAGTGCGGCGGCTCTATAAAAATGAGATTTATTTATTTTTGGCGCATCTGTTGGGGTGTCGTCATGCTGACCGCGCACGTCTCACCCTCCCTCTTAGAAACATACACGCTTGAATTACATAGTTTCATAAGACAACCGTGGTTTAAACTGAGGCTTTTCCCCCGCAAATAGCATGAGAGATCATGGTGAAAGTCCCTAGGAGTCCGGTTCAGATCAATTTGACACAATAACGCATTTTTATGCAATATCCCACTGGTGTCCTAAAAGTGATTAGGTCGACAGCTACACGCATTTATATGCATCTGTACTTTGGTGTTTTAATTGCCAGGCATACAAATAGATTTAATTTGATCCATCTAGTACCCATGTTGGCGATATATTCGCTTAGTGTATATCGTAAACGGTACGTGTACAGAAATGAAGAAATCAGTGGGAAATAGGCTACTCCTGCCACAAATAATCGTTACTTTGGGAGGTTTTTCCATTATGTAATGCAGCACTATGTCAACTGGGTATTGTCACTATGTATATAAACAAGAATGTCAAAATGTTAGTTGCTTTCATGAAGAAACTTGCAATATAGGCAGGAGGTCAGCAATGGACTAGATGAACTGACTAAGCTTTAAAAATGGAATATTGTAAACTGTACAAGTGAAAATTGTTTGAGTGTTTACTATCCTTAGCAACAAGATGCATAACACAATTACAGTTGGGTCAAATATGTAATTGTGATTAAGAACACAAAAGTCTAGCAGAGGACTCTAATGGACCAAAGGCTACATATGTCGTTATGGGGGTGTGATTGGCAGGTAGATATTCCCAGCAGATAGAGAATCTGTAGAAAGACTCCCTCACATTTCCGCTGTTTCACGTTACCGTAGTGACACGGGATAGCAGTGTCAGTTGTCAACAGTGGCTACGTTTGACTTTGATCAAGAAACTGAGTCTCGCTAAATGAAGACATCTTATACTAGGAGTTCTAAAATGATGAGGAAAAAAATTTGCTTAACTGGAGCAGAACGAGAGGAAAGTGCCCGTAGCCAGCCGAAAATAGAAGATGCCATGTTAACAGTACTTTATGTATTCCATGTTTGCACACAGACATTGTGCGACACAAATGAGCATATTCACAATTTAGATTTTATTTATTAAAAAGATACAAAAGCAATTCTTTAATATTCACTCCACACACACCCCATCCCCTTTAAACCAGATGGGTATGCAAACCACAAGTCAAACCGGTATCAATCAATAAATCAATTCTGTGTCTATTTTCAAATATCATTAACATCATAATACACCTATATACAATGTCATAACCTGAAATTCAATGGTAAAATAATGCACTCAAATGAAACCAATACCAGTCTACTGTCACATAAGACAGGAAAATTGACCTCCTTGTCACACCCATAGTCACCTGTGAAATTTGCATACAACGCTTAAACCAAAACTCACTTGGCGCGTGCATTTACACTACCGTAAGAAGCGGAGGTCAATGTTTCTGTGTTATCTGACAATAGATTCTTACTGTTACTTCATGCTCCTTATTCGTACAGCACCTCAGCTCACTCGATATCTGGAGTAGCCTGGACTGAGGCTGCATCATGCGCGGACCACGTCCCCCCACAACTGCAGTTCACTCTTAAGCGTTGAATTTCAGCATCGAAGATCCTGAAAAGAGTCCAAAAACTCATACGCCTTACACGATTAAGACGGCCACATATGTACAGTATGTGAGCACATGCACATAGAACTGGAGGAAAAGGAGAGGGAATGATGGCAGCCAGTCTGAGCATGTCTGCATACAGTTTTTTTTTTTTTTTTTTTTAAATAAAAAAAAATAAAAAAGGTTTCACCTCCATGCTGTCAGCCAGACCGAGTACAGGAGGGGGGAGAGAAGAGGAGGAGAAGAAGAAAAAAAACAGGCAGACAGGCAAGGTGAGTGTTTCGAGGAATCCCACCTCTCCTCAGTTGAGCTGAAGACAGTCTGCTGCACCTCTATTTTCAATCATCAGTCCCCTTGACCTCCACCCACCCAATCTCCTCTGGCCACCTCCATGTTTCAAGCCCCCCTGAACCCACCAGAAGACCTTAACTAGCACAGCTTACAGAACGGCTGTAATATGGCCATATTCTGTTGCTCAGCTCTATGACCAAAGCCTTGCTCATTTTTTCCATGTGATTATTAGAAGGTCTGGCTAGTTTTCGCACTGGGATGCAGCAGATTTCTTATACTCAAGACACTCGTGACAAGGTCTGCAATTCACAAACACGCTCTACGTCGAGGCTCAGTGTATTGTCATAGTGAAGTCAGTTCAACGTGCAAAAAAAAAAAAATAAATAAATAAAAGCACTTGATTCTTCAACAGAAAAAAATACTAGAAATATATTCAACAGGAAGTCAGTATCACACAGCACCACAGGGTGTGAACCTATCATCCAAACTCTTCCTGAAAGCTCTCAATCCCATAGCAACTTACCTTAGCAAGTACAGTTATTGAACCGTTCTCTACTGTTGAACTCTTATTGAACGCAGTCCAGTAATGGGGAAGATCTTAAATGATAAATATCAGTCCTTTCGCCATCGTTTGGCGTTTTTCCAGGTCTCGACTATCGTAATCCTCCTACAACTTATTTCAGTGACACGGGTCACAAAAGCACAAAGACACTTAAGTGTCGGGACCAAGTAAAGCAAATGATAAAAAAAATCTCTTTTCTCAGTCCTGAAGCGGCACGTGTGAGGCGGTCACCACTCACAGGTACAACAGGGCGTGCTGGAGCCATCAACACCGAGTTTAACTGAGAAAAGCGTGACATCACAGCAAAGACTGGACCTGAAAGGGTTTAGAGAAAGACGTTAGTCATTCAAACACTGCTGCATGTCATTTAAAAACAGAGGTTCAAGCTTCAATCCATCTTCCACTGCTATCTCATCTCCATGGATTTTCTTTCTACTTGCATACAAGCAATTGCCTGAGAGTCTGAGGTCACAAAGTGTCCGAAGAGGCCGGGTGTGTCACATCTATATTTTACAAGGGTGGGGAAATTGTGCGATATTTCCCCCGCCACTCAAACTGCCCACAAAATCAGCTGCCAATATCTGGATAAATACAAGCCGTTGACTTAAACTATGCTGGCACGACCACATGGGTTTGTTATGCCTGACAAAGTCAAAACAGCTGATGTTCTTGATAGAGCAAACTGCTTCAGGAAAAATCAACTGTTCTGCTGAAGGACAACACAATAGTGCCTGGGGGGGGAAGAATGTCGTCCCATGTTACACTGATTAACAGGGTAAATTGGGGGAGGGGGGGGGATGGAATATGGCTTATAAACAGGTAATTTGCTTTTCTGATCGATGGGAGAAAAATACAGTGCAGCAATAACTACAGAACAGTGTTCTCTTTGTACACACTAACACAACCAGGAAAAGTAAAAGTTGCAAAAAAGTGAAGACGTAGCCCTTAGTAGCTGACGTAGAAGTTCAGAGGCCCGAAATCACACTCTCACCGGCTGACCGCAACAATCACACCGACACAATGCAAGGAAGCCTCTCGACATCGACGGGGAAACGCACATTCCGCGTTTCCATTTTCACTACTTGCATTATTTATCACGTCAAAATGTCAGGAAGGTATTCAAGTTTTTTTTCCCCCAATGTGGGAAAAAGAGGCTCCGGATTTAAATGGGCAGCCGGTACGAATCCAATCAACTAGAAGACAGGAATGGAGAGTGATGCAGAGCCTTCCCAAACTAACAGTTCCAGCAGAGCCGCTACAGTAGGTGTATGTTTTTTTTTTTCCTTTTCCATAGAGCAGCTGAGTCATCTGTTAAACTGCTCTTCTGCGGCACAGAGTGCAATTCTTCATTCGCTGATGCTGTACCAGAGTGACGGGGGGGGGGGGCAAAAATTCCTCTAAAGGACAGCAGGGCTAATTGGTCAGTATACCCCTTCACTGCCAGCCACATGGAGGTCACCAATGGCAAATAGTTCCGGCTTAGAGTAATGGGATCCGTGGGCATGAACCAGAAAGTGGACAGGCAGAAGTGTGATTCAAATAGGCATTTCGTCATTGGTACCCACATTGCTGGCAGAAGAGCAACGCGCACAACCAGACACACAACCGGAGACTATTAAAATCCAGCAGATAAAAATATTTTCACTTTTTAAAAGTCGTATAAGTGTCTGTTTTTCTCTTAGACATTCTGTGGTGACTGTAGCAGAGGAAATTAGACACTGACAGCATCACAGAAAGCAAGCTGCACATTGAGTAGTTTATAATTTAAGTTTGTGGGGAGGGGGAGGTATTAATTTGCACTTATGGTAAATGATGTTATTCAAGAGATTACAAAGATATACATCAGCGACATTAATTGGCTGGCATGAGCTAACTAGGACTAAGAACCTAGTTAAATAGATCTATCGTTACAGGGCGGAAAAAAAAATCCTCATTAATATTGAAACTTAGAGACATTACATAGACATATCTTTTTATAAACCAGAAAACAAACTGTACCTTTCAATCAAGCCAGAAACAAAGAAAATCTTTATGTAATGTACCATTTAGAGCAGAGTAAAAAAAATAAAATAAAAGATGACTTACCCCAAATCCAACTCACCCATAATGCGGATTTCTTAGCAGGACTGCCCATTCTCACATAAGCACAGCTGGTTTGATACCCATTTATGTTGAAGAGCTGTCTAGCCCATCAGGGTTAAAGGGAAGCTCATGGGAGGGGGGGAGGGAGGACTCAGTGCCATTAGCTGCACTATAAAGTGAATCGGCTTCAAACTATGTCTGCAATCTGGTGACATTCGATCTCCCACATCTTACTTTGCTCTAACCCGATAATACTGGCTGCCGGTGCAAACGACCCAAGGCGCTGGAGTATAGAGGAGTTTCGGTATTTTAGGAGCCGGCCACCCCTGAAGGGAGGCAATTCAACAGAGGACATCTAGAATTACTGTTAACGTGCAAGCGGACATGCAGTGGAATTAGAGGTTTAAAAAAAAAAAACAAAAAAAAAAAAAAGACGCTTTATTGACGTGTGCGTGGCTGTGTTTACCGTTGTGTGCAGACATCTCTTTTAATCAAGTCAACTCAGAATAAAAGAAGACCTGGCGGGATCAGAGGAGTCAGAGATTTCGATGTTTTATTTAAGCGGCTAAATAAAAACAGCGACTGATAAGACAATTTATCTTAATTACCTCTAAAAAGAAAAAAAAAGTAATTTTTCTTAAAAAAAAAAAAAAACAGAACTGAGTAAAAGGTTGATATTCGTTCAAAACGGTAGAACACCCGTGAGTGACAATATCGAGAGGACAGGCAAAAAAAAGAAAAGGGAAAAAAAAAGTAAGTAATGTGTAAAATTGAATATAGCGGTTTTCCCTTAACAGTGCAGGGTCCGGAGCAGACTGGTGCGTTGAGCTTTAAATACAGTAACAATATAGAAACAGAAGCCAAAGCTACAGGGATGTATACAGGCATAGCAAACAGTTAAAACGCTGAGGTATTCCCATCAATATTATGTTTTACTGCTACGCCAATATATTGAAGTACTACTAGGATTTCTATAAAATTGAGCGAAAACAAGGATTCACACCAAGTTATACTATTACACAAACGAGCGATTCGTCCATCTAGAAAAACAAAGTGGACTGGAAACACAAGGTTCAATCATTCGGTGCTAATTGTTTTTTTTTTCCGAAATTTTGTTTTGTTTAGCCGGTCGCTCGTTTTCGTGTTTCGGTTCAGTCTGCACTTTATCCTACGACGTGGAGCCGGTTCCGGTTCGGTTGCGGCGGAGGTGGCTGCTGCGGCGCAGTGCGTTCGGGGGCTCGGTCGGTCGATGCGATGCGTGTAGTCGGTCTGCCGGCTCAGTCTGCCCATCGGTATGAACTTCATTCGTTTCGTTTTTTTGTTGACAAATAGTGTTATATCGATAGCTTGGCCACCACGTTCCCACCCAAACCTCCTGTCACGCTAAAGGTTATGATCATCCTCATCAAATCACCCCTCATCCTCACTCACTTGCACACAGAAACACCCTCCCCAAGCCCACCATCAAGAAAAGAAAACTACCCTGAAATGAGAATGACAAGAAATGGAGAGGAAAAAGAGAGATCTAGGGGACCTGGGCTCATTACTGCCTTCCCATGACCTTTCCACAGTCAATGCGCTTCAACAAAAGGGTAATAAAAAAAGTTGTTCAGCTAGACACGCGATGCGTTTGTCCCAAACGAGATATTACCGCATGTAAATTTTAAAGTTATTAACACAGACTAAGGGCACCAGGAAACACTGCCAAAATATACCTAACGCCCTGTCTGAAAACGTAACTATTCTGAGTCCAGAGACATTTTTAAGTTCTTTAACCTAAATGCCGAACAGTGTTCAAACTTGCCGAGCAGTGGGTAAAACTTCAGGCTCGCTGAGAACCAGAAAAACAGACCTAGAGGGCAAACTTTTAAAGAAACACCCAACAGGACAGGCCTTCAATATACGGACCAGGTAAACGCTGAAAAATGGAATATGAAATGTTTCTTTTTTTAAAAAAAAAAAAAAAAAAAAACAGCCTTTCCCACGTCAATAAATACAACTAAATTTCCCTACAAAACTAGGTTCACTGACATACACAAACCTCATCTTTTAAAAAAAAACACCCTTCTTTCTCTGATTGGCATAAAATACGTTTCTTTAAAAAGTCATTACTTTAAAGGCTGTATGATTTGGAAACAGAAAAAAAATATCAATTACTTCAGCTGTTTTAAATATGAATCCAATGTGTGCCAGTTTAACTTTGACACTGTAGTCCTATATTTTTAACGTATGGCATGATAATTACTTCCAATCTTATTCAAAATTGGTTACCTGCTCTGAAAGCAGGTCACTTTCATGCTCCATTAAACAAACCTCACCCCAAAACTATATACTGATGTATGTGTATATGGGGCTTAGATGGGATGAGGGAAAAAAAAAAAAAAAAGGATTTTAATAGCCCCTGCTGAAGCCATTGCTGTATTTATCATCAAAATAATCATCCTTGTCGAACCCTGAGCCCACTGTGTAGCGGTTAGGTGGACCCTGGAAAGAGGTGGAAGTGGAGGAGGAGGGAGGTGCAGGCGGGGGCACCAAGCTGGCACCCCCAAAATCTCTGCCGCTGCTGCCCCGGGGATAGCTGCGAGCGTAGTTGGCAGCGGAAGGGGGAGGTGGAGGGGGGGGCAGGAGTGCGCGGCGGCCTCCGGGGGGGCTCCGCTCACGATAGTAGCGGTTGGCGATAGGCGGGGATAGGGGGCGCTGTGCAGGGTGCGGCAGCCGACGGTCAAAAGCATCACGCTCGTAATAGCGCGAGGAAGAGCCCGAGTACGGGTCGTAGCGGACGCCCCTGTCGTAAACGTCGCGATCGTAATAGCCACGGGGGGGAGGAGGGGGCAGGGGGGGAGGCGGCGGCATACGCCCACGGGGTGCATAGAAGTCCCCAGGTGGGGGGCGAGGGGGCAGGTAAGGAGGATGATGGTGCGGGTGGGGTGGGAAGTGTGGATGATGGGGAGGTGGTGGAGGGAACTCATCTCCCCGACCATCTTTGGGTTGGTTGGTGCGAGAGAGGGACACAAAGATCTTCTGGCCCTCCAGCTTGGTGTGGTTGAGCTCGCTGATGGCCTCCATGGCCTCATTCTCGCGCTGCATGTGGACGAAGGCGAAGTTCTTGACGATGTCGCACTCCACTACTTTGCCGAAGCGCTGGAAGAGCTCCTTGATCTTGCCGGCCGTGACGCCCTCGGGCACGTTGCCCACATAGATCTTGGTGGCGTTGCGCACCTTGGTGGTGGCGTACTCCACGGTGATGCGTGAGCCGTTCAGCTCGTGCTTGTGCAGCGCCGCCACGGCCTTCTGGGCCGCATCCTCCTCCTCCATGTGCACAAAGCCGTAGTTCTTCAGGATGTCACAGTCGGACACCTCGCCATACTTCTCGAAGAGCGCACGCAACTCCGCCTCTGTGGTCGACGAGTTCACGTTGCCGACGAAGATCTTCACCATCTTGGCTTCTTAGGGTCACCTTTTCTAAACGGAGCAGCGGTATGGAGTTCGGACGGAATGGGGGGGGGGAGGAGGGTGCTTCTTTTGGGCAGCCTGCTCTTAAGGTGCCACAACTGAGTTCGGTCTTCTCACCAGCAATTAAAACTTCTGCAAAAGGGAGGAGAAAAGTTTAACATGTTAGAAAATGTTGTTTCCATAGCAACTTGCATATGAGATCCCACCCATTCACACACAAACTGCTAAATTTCTGGTAGAACCAAATTAGCCAAAAGATCCTTCACACATTCTTCACATTATGCACAATGTCACTAAGCTGACAAACACTCCACAATGCCAGACCCAGGCCTGTTCAGGTATGGTCTGGGCACTATACCAAACTCCATGGTCTACCTTCCAGTTCAAATAACCTTCACGCAATTGTTAATGAATCCAGTAGCACAATTTACAAGCTACTTTAGTTGCATTTTCCGTCAATATATGCCCCGCAAAAGTTCATTTATTTAGGGTCACCGTTACCAGAACCATAACCTACGCCCCCGAGGAGAGGGGTACGATGGTAAGGTGAACGAGGACTCGGATATACATTGTAGCGAACGGAGAAATGGAAATACACTCGGGCCAAATTCCAATCGCTTATTCAACTGAACTGCACATATTTGCACTGCGGGAGGAAACCAAAGAACTTAGAAAACCCACAAACAGCCAAATACTGCGGGATCAGGCGCTGAAACCGGTAGCGCGACAAACCTCCAGTTTTTTTTCCAAACGTGTAAGACACCAGTACTAGAGGCGGGGAATCGAAACTGACGCTTTCATAGAAACACTCGATATTTCCTTCGACTTGCATGTAAACCGATGATATAGTTACCAGAATGCACTCTAAAACAAAAATAAAATTATTTTACAATTAAGAAACTGAAACGTAACCTCAAGGAAGAAACTATTAATGCAAAACTGCACTAAACGCGGCAGGAAAAATACACAATCAAATACATTTCGAGTGAGTCGGTAGCTAACATTTTCGGCTTTAATTATTTGATTTCTTACATCGGCAGGTAATCAAATACAGAATTAAGCGCTTAACTGGAAGGCAGACGAGCGCGCGCAGCCCAGCGCGAGACACGAAATGCTCGCGACCCGCGCGGGCGCCGCCACGCCAAGCAGGGAGAGCTTAATGGCGATACAAACACAGGTATTACAGACCGAATTAATGTATAGAAACCATGTTAGCCGCGACTGTGTGCTTAGCTAGCCAGTTACCTTCAGCTGTAGCTCTAAATCGTTATTTAAAATCGCCCCGATTAGCCGGTTATTAGCCGAGCGTCTAGGCCCTCGGTAAGAATGAATGGGGCGGCCGTGCGAAGCTAATGCGCTTAGCCTGCTAGCCAGTCGCTTACGCTGCTTATATAATAAAGCACGACTCGAAGCTAGCCAGTTAGCTTGAGCTAAAATGTACATTAGAGCGGCTTACGATATAGACGAAAAACGGTCAAACTGCACGGGAGGGAACATGTTTTCGTACTCACCTTACACGGATCCGGCCGGGCCCGGACTCTCATTTGAATCATCCAGCAATTTGCGAAAAACCGGAACTACCGCCGCGAAGCACGGCGGACATCCTCAAGGGGCAGAGACCAGTGCCACCTGGTGGCCGGCAGTGTGTCCACCCCCCGGGCATCTCGGGTACAGCATGCTTTGGTACTCTAGATCTCGGATAGAGCGACCTTTTCAATTAAATCAAATTAAATCTGGGCACTGTAGTTTGTATTGTGAAGCCAAGTGGGTTAACTGATTCTTTTTTTTTTTTTTTTACAGGCAGATGGGGACTTTTGCTATATTTGCCTATTCAGATTCAAAAACTAGCTTAGCCAAAGACAGTATTGAAGCTGTCTGGATGTGATATTAGCAATGTTAGTCGCTGGTAGTAACATGCCTGCTGTAATCCATCTGAACAGGGTTGAAAATAGCAAATCAAATATGACTCTGCCTCATTCACGTTACATTCTTTGGTCCCATATTTCAGGTCTGAAGGCTTCACCCCCAGCTGGAAACAGGAGTTTGCATACACTCCCTTAATGCCAAGAATGCCTTCCAACAAGTGATGTTACAGCACTAGACCGTAATGCTAATTGTGGAGTTAAATTTCATTAAGGGATACAGCAAGAACTCAGGTTAAGTCATGAGATCTTAAGATATGAAATCTCACGCTATTGCCACCATTTTGAAATTCAGCATGCATGGAGCACATGCTGCCAGGCATTTATCAATTCCATAAAATTACTTTGGGTAGATGGACGAAGTTTCCTCTTGTAACAATCTTGCTCCTCATGCCAGACGTAGAAGGCAAGCTTGGCCACTGGAGCTTAAAGGCCTTCCTCACAGGCCCACCACATACCAAAACAGGGCTTGAATGAGCAACCTTCCAATCACAGCTGGAAGATTTGCCCACATTCATTTTATTGTTAAATAAGCCAGCTACCATTAGGGGTGATAGAAATTGAGCCCCATGATGGCAGCCCCTCCCCCCCATCCTAGACCAACCCACTTATGCTCCCCATTTCAGATCATTTTCACTGCCCCTTTCCCCTGGCTACCATGACACAAAAAAAAAAAAAAAAAAGAGAAAACAGGAACACCACTTTCAGACATTTTCAAAAGGGAATTTTATTTAGTCGTCCAATTACATATTAAGTGCTCAAATCCGAAGAGTGCTTCTGCATCTGTGGAGAGAAGAGTCACCATATAAAATTACTGTGTCAAACAAGATTTCAGCCAGTCTAAAAACAGTCAACATTATGAAATCCTGTCCTTGTGGATCAGAGGACGAGTACCACTCAGTCACAAGAAAATCAGTCTGGGGCGGTACATTCAACTCATCACTTCAAGGGGATGAATGGATCAGCTAGTTCAAGACATCTGCAGTCCCACCATAGGAGGCTAGCATTGTGTCAAGTACCTTGTTTGAACTGGACGCCATTTCATGTAACTGGATGTAACCAGACGCCATGTCAGAGGAACTGCAAAGAGATTAAATGCTATTAGATAAAACCACAGGAGAAGAAGTTCTGCATTTACTCAAGAGGCTTCAGATTCTAAAGATGACATCACTGTATTCAGGCATATGCTTGTCATTTATTACATCATCACATAACCCCCAGACAGGAAGTCTCTGAACTGATTCAACATGAGCATACCAACCTGATCACCCAGGATGCTCAGCCACGGCCCCCCCGTGTCCCTAAAGGCAGTTCTGGTAACCGGGAGGGAAGTCCACCCCCCTGTCTTTGGCTGTTGCTCGATCCACAATGCACCAGAACCTCATGGCTCATCCAAGGCCCAACCTCCACTGTCCTGCATCCCTGTTGTGAGCGATCTCTGGGTGCTTGTCCTTCATAGGGATTTGAATTGCCCCAATTCTGGCCCCTCACCTAGGATCAATCTGCCTCAAAATACTTCACCAGAGGCTACTGCCCCCAGCAACATAGCTCCTAGGATCACTGGGACAAATCCCCTCCCACAGCAAGCGGGCATTGGCCACGGCCATTTGCGGACTCAGCTCCCTGCAAAACGAAAGGGACTATGAGAACGGCAGGAATACAAACAGCAACTCAGCAGTCATGCAATCAGTCCCATCAGACAGTTGGGTACACCAACAGGTCATCCCCTTCTTGCATTGGCAGAACCAGTGGGTTCACCTTTTCAGGTTCTGGTTCTGACAAAGCGTAAGACATGCACAGTTCTCATCACCGAGACATATTTCCAATACCCTACACCTAAGGGTGCTGCAATAACAGCACTGTGGTTTAAGCTTTGACTGCTCACCTGTCAATTCTGAAGCAGAGGGGACCCAGGACTCACATGCTGCATCTGTACCAAGAAGGGGGGTGTGAGGGGGGGGAGAGAAATTTCAGGACTCGGTTGTCACCCTCAAATGCAGAGAGAATTCCAACACTGCAACAGTCAGCAAAATGAATTCTCAGCAGAAGGTTCAGACGAACGAGATTCCAAAAGAATAATCATCATTTTGAGGCAGAAAAAAATGACAGGATTGCTAATATTTCAAAGTTACTCACCATTCCAAAAAAGCAGCCATCTTCACCAGTGAAGCAGAGCAATCCTATAATATATAAAATATATATATAAAAAATAAAATCGATGCTTCAAAACACAGCAAGGAGTAACACAGCACCAATGACAGCAGGCAGTCACTCATGATGTTCAGGTCTTTTCACACAAGTTCAAAGTGAGCTAGTTAGCTTAATCATTGTGACTGCATGCATAACTTGTTAATACAAAGAAAGCTACTCTCCATTGCAAATGTGTCACAAACCTTCTACTGCATTAGTCAAGAGCACTAAGAGGTGGACAGTCTACATAAAAGGCTTAATATGTTTAAATTACTCACCATCACTCCAAACAGGAGACACAAGAAGCATCAGGCAAGGAGTTCATTCAAAGTGCCACTTCTGGTATCATAGCCATGATATTGACTGCATAGATTTGTGCACGAAGTATGCACCACAGTGCTATTCCTAGAATAGAATTACAGCATTACCCACCCGATCAAGGCAAACCCTGAACTAGGCCCAAATAAAATCTCATTTTCAAACACATGAACTCATTACAGATCTGCGAATTGTTATCACCATCATGAAGTTACGCAACACGGAGCCAAACTACGCAAAAGTTAAAATTTGAAAGACTACATTACGATAAAGCGGCTGCATCGTAAATGGCAACAAAACGACGTGTGTGAGTA
>JAABNX020000071.1:708768-721551 GCA_015163995.2 Mormyrus lacerda
CACAAGAGTAGTTGACACTGACAGTCGTCTTCAATGGGGCTTTGGATTGCCAGTGAATCGCATGCATTTCTCAGAACATTCCATATGTTGCCTCGACATTATGCAGACTTCCGTTGATTTAAATGTGAAACGACACTGTAAAACAAGTGCACACTCATACCTGGGGATGGCCACCAGTCTGTCGACACGGCTACCTGTAAACACAAGAAACTAGAGGTATGAGAACCACTGCAATGAACCCAACGAAGACGGCAGAAGTTCATTCATTCATTCTCCAACCCGCTTTATCCAATTGGGTCGCGGGGGGTCCGGAGCCTATCCCGGAAGCAATGGGCAAGAGGCAGGGAACAACCCTGGACAGGGGGCCAGCCCATCGCAGGGCACATGCACACACTGTTACCAGTCACTCACACATGCACACCTACGGGCAATTTATTAACTCCAATCAGCCTCGGCGCGTCTTTGGACTGTGGGGGGAAACCCCACGACGACACGGGGAGAACATGCAAACTCCACACACATGTAACCCAGGCAGAGACTCAAACCTGGGTCCGAGAGGTGTGAGGAAACAGTGCTAACCACCACACCACCATGTCACCCACAGCAGAAGTTATTTGTGAATTTTAAATTTGAGGTTTCTCAGTCAGCTGAGACGGTTGTAATCACAGTTGTTCAGTACAGGTCTGTGAATGTATTTCAGTAATGATAACCTGAGGTAGACCTCAAAAGTTCAAACAATCCTAAAGTTTCAAAATTTTTCAGAACAATTAGTCCAAGCATTACTATCCGTCAGCATCCTAATATCTGCCATCAATGTTTCAGGGAGAAAAAAATTCATCGCATTCGAAATGCAATACACTTCCTGCAGAACTTCAATCTCCTGATTAACTACTTGCCTCAGTCTCTTCCAATTTTGGCTCCAAGGCTTGTGGTGAAGGTGCTACAGCCGTGTCATCTACTCGCTCTGAAAACGTGCAGATGAGAATGATCTGAGCCGTGTAATGCATTGTCATTTATCCATTCTGACCACCCCCCAATGTCCACTCGAGATATAATGATTATGTACAAGATAATCGCATTATAAGCTGGGAGAGGATGGAAAGCAAATCCTGTTGGTTTGAGCAATGTCTAGTGAAAATATTACAATGCATCTAAACATGCCTGGTTCGTGTACTTATGTGTCTGTCTGTTGCTGTGTATCTGATGAACACGATCAGTCCGTTTCAACTCCTCCGCACCATTTACTACCATTAGGTGAAATCGATGCAGACACTTTATAAAGGATTCAAACACGTAGGACTGTACGATTAACTATTACATGTCCATTTTCAAGAGCATCAATGAAAGAGAACAAGAGACATCAAGTTTCACGGTGACACAACAGTTTCTGTTGCTTCCCTTCTCTCCATTATTCATAGAAGAAAAACTTCTGAGAGTCAAATCGACCCAAACAAGATACCAAGGTGGAGATGCGTTACATTTGAAATTTTTACAATAAATATTGAGATTCATAAAATAAGAGCATGTCAACTGTTGGTCGTGTTGCCAGAATTTGTCTTGCTCAGCGCTGTTCTGTAGAACCCAAAACATATTCATACAGCGGAAGACTAATGTCTTTTGATTACCAGTTTATGTTCTTTTCTTCTCCTTGAGTTATTTTATTTGTTTTTCCTCACAAATGCACCACACTATGAGTGAGTCCAACAGCAGGGATAAAAATGATTATAAGTGGCTCAGAGAGCACATGCAGAGCTCGTGTAAAAGTGGCAGTGGTAAACTCTAGCCTAATTTTGTAACATACTACATAATCTTGAACAGGAACCACCATTAAAATTGCAAAGCACGTCAGGCATTTCCAATGAGTAAAAATGTTTTAGGTTAACATTGATGGCTGCAACTTAGCTAACCATTAACACCGCACATTGTGCAGCTCAACAACCCTTAAAATCAGAGTAAAGATTAGTCATATAGATGATGGAAAATAAGCACCCTGCAAATTTTCTTTTCATATCAAGCAGCTAAGTAATTGTAGCATGATGCATTTGATTTCGTTTGCCTTTCTTGACATGTTCTGTGATGTGATTATTACTGATGTGCTCTTTGCGATGACCACGCTGAAACGATATATCGTGCAGCCCCTACACCAACGGTTAAGCAGACTTCTGCTTCTGTTTTACGTGTAAAAACATGGTATAAAAGTGAAACACACTTGTACCTTGGGAAGAAAGGCATTCTGCAGACAGGGCTACCTGGAAACAAGAGAAATAAAAGTGATGTGAATACCCGGAGGGATGAAGATAGCCAAGGTGATTTGTAATTTCTAGTTTTGCAGCCAGTTGAGGAGGTCACACTGTTGATCAGTACAGGTCTGTGAGCAGTTATCAGCACGGAGAAAGATTTTAACCTCAAAAATAGCAATTAGAGGGGTATAAAATGCTTGAAACTAAAACCCAGGGGGGGCACAAGTGGGGGTGGGGTGGGGTGGGATGGAATCCAAGGGCACCTGAATAAGCTAAAGCTAATCATCTTGTTTAGGAGATGCAAACAGTCAACAAGACAATGACGATGAACAGAACATGCAAGCAAAGGTTGGAATGGTATCAGATTAAGAACTGCCAGGGTCTGGGGGCACTAATGTGCTGATTGAAATAGGAAAAATACTTCGTCTGGAACTAGAGATGGATCCCTTGCTCCTTACGCTGGGTCTCAAAAGCAGATAGGCGGCATGGAAAAGCAAGAGATTACACTGCATTCCTAGTTATACTGCAAAGAAGAGCATTTTATTATAGTGGACTAATGAAGAAGTACCAACTGCTAAAGGCTGGCAGAGAGTGCAGTTTGATTCTGTGTCACTGGAGCGCCATACAGCTATATTACATGCAAACACAGACCAATTCTATAAAATGTGGGAACCTAATCAGAACCATGTGGAGCCTGGTGTCTCTACAATCACGGTGCAGTTTTTCCTAAACGTCCTTATTGCTCATTATCATAACCTTTGGGGCTGTAAGAAGGAGTGAGTTAATATGGCGTTTCCCATTTGCTTGTTCAGTGGTGTGTATTAATCTTAGTTTTCTCCATTTGCAACAAATAATAAATTAGATGACAAAAAAAATTATACAAATATGAAAATCATACAATCGAAACAGCATTTCAAAATTCATTTATTTATTCATTCAGTCTCTCCAAGCAGAGTTAAACAGATTATAATCTCTTAAAATAATTGACATCTTCTTTACAGAAGACCATTACACTAGGGGTCTCTCTAGGGAGTTATCCATAGTGCATACACACTCACTAGACACTTATTGAAGCAAATATTTAAAATCAGCCAATCATTTGTCAACAGCATAATGTAGAAAATCATGCAAATATAGGTCAGGGGTATCTTAATGTTCATATGAAATACCAGAATGAGGGGGGAACATGATTCAATAGACTTTCAATTTGGTATGGTTGTTGGTGCCAGATGGGCTGGTATGAGCATTTCAGAAACTGCTGATCTATTGGGATTCTCACACACAACCATCTCTACAAGAGAGAATGGGTGCAACACACACACACACACACACACACACACGGCAAAAATGCCTTGTTGATGGCAGAGGTCAGAGAAGAATGGCCAGACTGGTTCAAGCTGATAGAAAGGCGACAGCAACTCAACCACTGGTAACAACCAAGGTCTGTTGAAGAGCATCTCTGAATGTGTAGCAAGTCAAACCTTAAAGCACATACCGCAGTGGAAGACCATACCGGGTGCCATGTCTGTCAGCTAACAACAGGAAACTGAGGCTAAAGTGGGCACAGGCTCATCGAAACTGGACAATGGAAGATTGGAAAATCTAATTCTTCTGCAAGACGATTGGGTCAGAATTTAGCATAAATAACATGAAAGCATTGATCCATCATGTGTTGTACAATTCAGGCTGGTGGTAGTACTGTAATGCTATGGGGGGATATTTCCTTGAACACTTTGGGCCCCTTAGCACCAACTGAGCATTGCTTAAATGCTACAAATCTACCGGAGTATTATTGCCGGCCATGTCAATCCCTTTATGCCCACTGTGTACAGAGCTTCTAACAGGTACTTTAAGCAGCATAAAACGCCAGGTCACAAAGCTTGCGCCATCTCAAGACTGGATTTTAAAAAATGTGATATTAGTCACCAGATGTCAATTCGACAGAGCACCCATGGGACGTGGAGGAACAGGAGAGCACCGTGAAGGTGCAATAGCAGATAAATCTGCAGCAACTACATGATCCCATCATGTCAACGTGGACTAAAGTCTCTGAGAAATGTTTCAAGCATCTTGTTGGATTTATGCCACAAAGAATTAAGGCAGTTCTGAAGGCAAAATGGGGTATTAGCAAGATGTACCCAAGACAGCAGCCAATGAGTGAATGTTCCATTTCACAAAAACAATTTGGCCAGCAGATGGCATAATGCAAAGCGAGGTTTCAAACAAAGATTGAAACTTTTCCCAGAATCAAATGTTCTTATTTTCCATCTATTGGAAGCCCCATATTCAAAAAGAACACTAGTTCAGGGAAAGATTTAATGCAGAAACCTTCAGCCGCACTTCAACTCATCTTCCTCTTCACTACTTGCCTCAGTCTCCTGCGACACTGGTTCCAAGTCTCGTTGTCCAGAAGTTGGTTTGGCCATGTCAGCTACTGGCTCTGAAAATGAGCAGATGAGAATGGTTTGACCCATGCAATGCATTGCCATTTATCCATTCTGACCAGCCCTCTCACAATTCGCACGATACACCGAGTATGTAGAAGATTTTCGCATTACAGGCTGTAGAGGACAGAAAAGCAGACGCTGTTTGAACAATGTTTGAAGAACAATCCATTACAAGAGTTGCATTATAACTAGTAGCAAAATCATCTGTGTGCATTTCAGTGGTTTATCCAAATGCAGGTATGCAGGAGTAGTTGACACTGATAGTCGTCTTCAATGGGGCTTTGGATTGCCAGTGAATCGCATGCATCTCTCAGAACATCCCAAATGTTGCCTTGACATTAGGCAGACTTCTGTCGATTTAAATGCGAAATGACACTGTAAAACAAGTGCACACTCATACCTTGGGTAGGCAGGCATTCTGTCAACATGACTACCTGTAATCACAAGAATAGGAATGAGAACGACTGCAATGGACCCAGTGAAGACAGCCGAAGATTTGCGAATTACATTTCTCAGTTAGCAGATAAGGTTGCAGTCGCAGTTGTTCAATACAGGGTACAAGTCCATGAAAGGTCATCACAGAGAAACGGAGTTTAAAACTTCAAAAGTAGCAACTAAGGAGTATGAAATCCACTGGACTGCCACCGGGGTGGGGTGGGTATCAAAAAGTACCATATTTGCATGTCACATGGTGCACAAATGTGAGCGACCTGAAGATGAATACAGGCAGTCCCTGATTAACAAAATGTCCAACTTGGGGATAACGTATTGCCCCAAAGCGTGTATTAAAAATCTCAGTTAAATCCAATATCTCGTAATAACGAACACATACTGTGTGACGCTCATGGCAACACTGCATGTTTCCACTGGTCCGGTAGCTGAAAGAGCAGTACATGGGGTGTGCTATGACTTAGGCGATGTGGAAAACGCAGATGGAAACCAGGGCTTTTATGAATGCCGAACCATGCATGATCTGTGGACGATGTAAAATATCCTCACAAAAGGCGTAGCAAGAGACTTTACTAGGAAGGATTGCAAGGATGCTGCCTTAAGATCAATTCATGTTAGGGATGTGCAAAGAGCCCAGTATTCCCATCTGTATTCAAGAGAGCAAAATAACACAGGGTGCACTATGGCTGCTTGCGGGTACCGTGTCCACTCTGGTCAGGATTTGTCAACTCCGTCTTAACCTTACGAGACCTTGGACGTATACCCGGTCGGAAGTTGCGTGGATGCGACGCATAAATGTATATAGTTATCAATACTATTATAAATTTAAAGATACAGCCTTATTAGTGTTACGCAATTTATAAAAACTTTCTGCCAAAATGCAACCTAGGAACCAGTGATGCAGGGGTCAGTTAACGCGCGACTCGAATTCAGCCGATGCTTTTGACCAAACTGAGGCCGCAGAGGTAATAAGCATTCACCTCTAATCCTACTGTTATACATCATGCCAGTGCAATGCAGTACAAGATAATGTACATATTTCGATCCCTCCCCACCAAAATGCATCCCAGAAAACAAAGTGCAAAATTTGCTTCCACAATGATCCATGAACTACCAACTACTGTCAGAACAGTAAATATAAATAAAACAAATATACGTTACTGCAAAGTATTTGTTTTGAGCTTGTATTAGGATTTGGTGTGCATTGTTTGCGTGTTGCTCTGGAAACGCGTCTATTTAAAATTTCTTTCAGATATTATTACAATATATATTAAAAGCAAGCATTGTTGACCATAAGAACTTACCAAAAGGATGGAAGATCAAAAGGTATTCATCATCACCTAGAACTAACCATGTATTCCTTCACAATACTAAGCCATAGAAAACTTCAGAATGAAAACCACCGCATTCGCAGGACATAAATATCGAGAATAGAGTCTCTATAAGATTTTAACTTTGGTGCATGCAAATTTTTTATATTGGACCACACTAAAAACTGAGAAATTTCAATAGGAGCAAGTCGTTTTATATTTAATAGTTTAACATTACTTGTCATGAACACACCACCATGCTGGTCTGATGTTATGAGCACGTGTGTGGAATGACAGCAGTTGAGTTGATCTTCATACCTGTAATTCTATAAGCCATTCACCTCAGGTTAAAAATGTAAACCAGTTAATGAAACAAAAACCTTGCCTCCAATCTCACCATTTAACACTAGGCTTTACCATGAGGCTCATTGGCACCGCAGGAACTCGGTGCACTTCCCAGGTGGCCCCAGCGTTTACAATAATGACCCCTAATCGGCCATTGCAGACTTGTGTGGCGCCATTACAGCGTAGGAACCAGTGATGTAGGGGTCAGTTAACGCGCGACCAGAACTCGGCCGATGCTTTTAACAAACAGGAGCGCGACTCGAGCCGCTATTAATAAAGGCTAATCTATGCCCGTTTAATTTAAACATAAAATGCTTAAATTTAAACTAACCCGCCCGCAAATGACCAGAATATCCAAGAACTAAGTTTTTTGTAAGCTGCCGAACCGAAAAAAAGCATTCAAGGAGACAAAGGTGGATTCAAGCAAGAGACCGAGCGACATGAAACCCCCATTTAAGGCAGTTTTCTGCAGCTTATAAAAATATATAATCCCAAGATGATGAAAATATATCCGAAAAAAAGGAATTTGAGGGGAAAAAAATAAAATGGATTTCGCAGAGCTCTAAGTTCAGTACCGTATGTAGTTACTTTTATTACTACTGTATTATTAAGGGTCCAATTTGTTCATTATGAACTATATTAATAATATTATTATTATTACTACTACTACTACTACTACTACTTACCTACGAATTAAACCTAAAGGCAGACTTGAGGAAGGGATCTCATTCGGGACGTGGAAATTACCTGCACAATATGCAAGCAAAATCATTAGGATGTAAACAGAGACAAAAATGCCCATGGCCTAAAGGAGACAGTTTAATATAAAAACTCCCATTCTCATAATTCAAGGAACTAAAATAAGTTAAGCAAAAATATTCCACATGGTATACGAAGAAGTACGACTGTGAGAACGATGTTTTACAAAGAACAAACAAAACTGCAGTACATGCAAAACAGGATGGCCACTCACCTCAAGCAGAAATCAACGCAAAACAGACCATCACGTTCGCTTTCGCGCTTTTAAATCGAATTATTTACCCCGGAAGTGGATCCCTGCCGCGAGCAGCCTGTTGTTTTATTTTTTTTTTATATACCTTACTCGAATATCAATGTAAACGACCGAATATTAACAGTCGTGTTTCTTTGTTTTGTATTGTTTCATTTAGCAAAACAGAAAACATACGCATGTTTTTTTTACTAAGTAATAAAAAATAAATCATTCTGACAATTGAAAGCGCGCGCTTTCAACACAGAACAATGGGCTTCATTTACCAATCATTCTTAAAAAGAAGTTCTTCTTAAAGCCCATTTACGCAATTCTCACGAAAATCCTAACATTCGTAAATGTTTCATTATTTGGGAGCTGGTCTTAGGTAAAAACAGAATCTTCGCACACATTCGCGTATTTGAGTGCTGGCAATTTTGTGCAAATAATTGGTTTTTGCGTTTATAGGCGCCTGATATTATAGAATTTAAATTACAATAATGTTTTTTATCATTCATTATTGATTAAATGTTTATTTCCATTATTTTACAAGGGATTATAAACTTCTAAAATAAATAAACACTACAACTCATATCAATTATATGATTATTGAGTATTGAGGACTGGGATATTTCAGAGGGAGTTAGGAGACAGGGTGGGCAAATCTGAGCCGTCCCGCAGCCTTGCTTTCCCGCGAGTCGTGTATGGAACGAATCAACTGGTCATACATGATATTTCCCTATTAGAATAGGTCCCAGTCAAGAGAGGATTTCAATCTATTGCTTGTCTACCAAGCACCATCTGCACAAAGAACTGCATGGGCATGTGCCTTTCCCAGATCTGTTTCCGTTTCTCATCAGCAATACCACTCTATAAATGCACAACTCATCTGCAACTACCAAAACCACCTTCTGAATGTGGTCTGCTGCTTCCCAAGAAGGTCACGCGACTCCTGCAGTTCTGCCTGGATGCACCTCGAGCACTGAGCTGGTGGAGAGGCACGGCTCATTAGGACACATCTTTGAGTAATTATAAATCTCAGAAACAGTGGGCTTCTACTTCTGTAATGACTTGTTTTATTCGGAGATCGGAGATATGCCCCATGCCTCCAGGTTAATTCAAATTCTGACAAACTCCAAGTATTAATTATACAAGAATGGGCTGCCATCAATCAGGATTTGATTGATAGCATGCCAGGGCGAATTCCAGAGGTCTTGAAAAAAAGGACCAGCACTGCAAATATTGACTCTGCCTAAACGGAATGTAATTGTTAATAACAGCCTTTGACAATTATGAAATGCCTGTAATTATGCCATAGAAACATTTGATTAAAAAAGTATCCCCCGAAAGCTCCGTTACGTGATTAGCGCGGTGTACATGGAAGTCTGGCAATTGCAAACCAGCGTCGGGGATGAATTCACTGAGTTTCAGTGAAGCACAGGGCAGCAGAACGTGCAAAGTCCATGTTCGTCCTGTTGACGAGATGCAGCTTGTCCACTTTGTCGGGTAAGAACAGGAGGCTCGCCGGGCAAATTGACGGCAGCGATGTTCGTAACCCCTCTGCTGGAGCATCGCCGCCCCCAGGTCCCGTAGAGAGCAGCTGCTCCACCAACGAGGATGTCCAAGACACACAGATAATAAGCAAAAACAAAGTCAATGCCAATGCCAGCGAGCACTGTACCTAGGCTGCCATCCGCGTCGCCATTTTGAATGGAACACCGTTTCGTTGTTTTAGGTCTGTAGGATAATCATAGCCTGCTGTGTCTTGCACAAGATTGTGTCACAAATTACCCTGTCCACCCCCAGTATGACCAGCAGGGGTTGCAGCTGATATTCCAGATCCCTCCCAGTTCCCCCCAGTTGTATTGCTCGTTTTCCCCAATGCTATATAGTACTAACCGTCCACACCTGTATCGTGTCAGCCCCTCATTAGTCCTGTGTATGAATGCTTTCCAGTCCTATGTTCCCCTTTTGGTCATAACATTAGTCTTCCAGTTGCTGATGCCCTTCCTAGTTCTAGTCTTCTAGTCATCCTCTTTGTTTCCCTGCTCCTGTTTTGGTCCAATAAAGTCCCTTTTAGTTCTCCTGATGCCTGCCATCGAGACCTTTGTTTCTCATATGATGACAATCACCATGAAACGTGGCGCACCACCTCCGGCCCAGCTGCCCCAAGGAGAGGTCGCTAATCCTGACACACTCCTGGGACACTGCTCATTTGAAAATTAAGTTTTAATATAAATGTAAATTTTACAGTGCGATTATAACTTGATTAATCTAAAAAAAAAAACCACACACACACAATTTTACACAACTAGTTTCAGTGTATAAAATTTGGTGACATGTCACCTGAACTGCACCTTCATAATGCTTTTATAATGCAATCTAACCCAAACTTTACTGGAAATCCAAAAGTCATCAAAATACAAAAGAAAATACTTAAAAAAGGAAAATCCTGGGCCCAATAAAATAAGGTCAACCAAACAGAATGAAACCAAAATTAAAGTATAACATAACTCAACTTACACTGAACATAACTGACCTAACAAATGGCACACTGGGGAAACGTACAAATATACTGGGTGATCAGTCCAGCAACACACACAAGGGGGAAACACTACCATAACATTTACACCTACATACCTATAACTCCATAAACCCCATAACATATTTAGCCCATAAAATTATACAAACCATTTTATAAAGAAAAACTAAATCAAAAATGCTAACTAGAATATAAAACAATTATGCCACAATCATACCAATTCCCGCTGTTCCACTCCTCCAGGTAACTGCGACTTAATATAAACACACATGAATGTTGACACAACCGTACCTTGTTAAATGAACATCCTGACAAATAAAATTGATTAAATGTGCCTTGTGTGTTTCATGAAAATAGGGACGAAAAAACCAAACCATGTATAAAAACAAATAAATGAAACCTGTGTAAAACATTCACGTAGTACTCGTGCATGTGGGTCCAGGCGGGGTTACCGTATGACCATCGTGCGGCCGTCTCTGGCCGTCACACAATCATCGAACAGTCATAAGCGGCATGTAAGTATATGTAAACATCCTAACAGATTTAATATACATGAATAATAAACATTATAATCATACAATTGATTCATCAGATTCATTAAGTTTGGAGAGCCAAATAAAAATAAGACGTAGGCTAATGAACACGACTTGTCCCGCACATTTGTAAAATATGACAAACGTGCATGCAGTTGTAAAGGTGATGTAGCAGCCTATGAATATAAAATTGAGCCCCTTATGAAAAGATTGCTCTTGAAGTACAGATTTTAAGTAACCTGAAGTATTCGCATGAAAAATTCAGAATATTTACAGCTTTATTTCACGTTTCCAAATTTGATGAATCTGCCATCACCATTGGTTAGTTAACCCGATAAGCCAGTAACCCCTCTTCATAGTACAGTCCACAGGTCTGTGTCCAAATGCTCAGCTGACAGCACACGGAGAGCGCGGTCTTTCCAATAATGTCCCTGATGCGCTGGTAGCTCTGATACCTCCGGTCAGTGTCTCCCTTCTGTGTTTAGCAATATTTTTCTTGGTAAAAAGATCCGATCTGTATCAGCTGTGTTAAATTAGGGCTGTACCTAAGCTCTGCAGGGTGGTAACTCTCCAGGAGCAGGATTGGACAGCCCTGTTCTGCCTTAACTGCTCAGGTTTACGACTCATGTCTTCAACTTCCACAGCAGACAAATATGCAGATAATTGATTTTGACCCCAAAAACACTACATTGCAAATTGTGGTACCGTGGTTCTATTGGTGTATGATAAAAACCATTTATCCAGCATTGCTTTAGCTCTAATTTTTTTGGCAAAATAAAGTTATTAGTCTTTGTTCCTAATTGCTATTAATGACCAATCACTGTATCATAACCAATTCTTTTTCTATGAATACACTAAAGATTTATAAGATTCTTATAATTCCAATTAAAAAAAACACACATTATGCTACATCACTCAAATACCACCCAAGCCTAGACTGACAACATAACTGTTCATAAATGTATCCCTTTTACATTACTTGTGTTGGCTGCAATCCGCCCTCAGCTTGTCTGGTGGAATATCACTGTTGTATGCATGCACTGACCAGGACCATCGCATCCACCAACACATGTAGCATGAACAGAAGCTTCAGCGTGTACGACCGTCCACAGCCCAAAATCATAAGTGGAAATGAAGTATCACCTAGCCTTATAATATGTTGGACACACACTATTTCCCCCCCCCCCAAGAGTCAACGTCATTCACTTCACAGGGGGGAGGTCATAATGTTTTTTTCCATCTACTCCCACACTACGCACATTCAAAGCACATTTTCGCTGTGTGCTTAATACAAATAAATTTGGCACAGGTGAGGCACGTGGAACTTGTCTTCACATCCTTTGAATGGTGACAGTCCTTGCAACGTCTCCTCTTTCCATCACCAGCTGCATCCTACAACGATAACGTTTTTTTATTAGTTTGTGAATCTTCCCAGCATGCCTATACATCTGTTCATCAACATCTCACACTTACCTTAGGTAACTGCAGTTTGCGTCGTGACCGGGGAGGGCACACAGGCACCTCCTGAGCCATACTCATCATCAAAGCAGCTGCTGGTGACCTTGGAATTCTCCCTCTCCTTTGGATGTGAGGGGACACAAGTGCCCTTCCCAGCTCTTCTAGAAACAATCTCCGTCTTATACTGGATCTTCGTTTTTCCCAGTGTGGGTCTACTGCCAGCCAGATCACGAAAGCATTGTATGCAGATACATCCAGCATGTTAAAAAAGACCACAAGGGGCCACCGAAGAGTCATTCGCTTGCAGCTATAACGGGCCGTGACCATGTCTAAATTGTCCACCCCTCCTTTTGTGGCATTATATTGCAGAATCATCTCTGGTTTCTTGTGTTTTCTGTCACTGATCCGTCCCTCTCGATGCAGTGTACTCATCAGCATCACATTCTTGCCCTTTCGCGGTACGTATGACA
>JAABNX020000071.1:764093-775416 GCA_015163995.2 Mormyrus lacerda
TTTCTGCGCCTTTTAAAATGTAACCCCCCCCCCCCCCCAACACCCACAGCTTGCCGCTCACCTTGTTGGCAGCTTCCACTTTGGCACACACTGCATCCATCGCAGCACGTTCCTCCAGACGCCTCTGCTTCTTCTCTTTTGCTCGATTCGATTTTCTCTGGAGGTGGGAGAGGGCAGGACAGGGGTGTTACATGACCACATTTATTACGTCAGGCATTTCTTTTTTAATATATAAAACTTTGGATGCCCTGCATTGCCAAATGTGCAATCCACAATTTATCATGAGCAATTACGTGCGATCACAGCAATTAAAAGTACTTGTTAATTTCCGACTTTCCATGGACATTTAAAACACCATACAAGCAGAAGACACACATGAAAACCTTGGATATCAATGAAAATCAAATCAATATCAGCTTTTTAAACTTAAGATTAAAATACTCAGCCCCATACATATATATAGGACAACATGATACACTGCTATTAGATTAGGCTGATTTATTATCTTGATAACATGATTATATCAAGAGGACAATCAAACTGCTACACCGGTAATCATGTTGGAGTTTCGAGATAGCAGATTAACTTTTGTAGAAAGAAACGGGAAATGATTTACATCATGCAGTATATTTATCTGGGTTATTTCAGCGGCATATTTTTGCGGTGTGATTTGCAGGACTGAAGCAATGCAGGGTCTACGCAGACCCCCCCCCCCATCTCAAACTACTACGAAGATGCAAACTTTAGAGGAAAATCTCACACGATTTAAAAATGTGCACAAATTTCCAATATTCCCCCTTTCAGAGCCTCAAAATCAGACGATGTTGAGGCAGTACTCTAACTACGCCAAAGTATGCGTAACAAAAGCTTCGATGTAAGTCTATACAGCACTATGCGTGCATTCTACTTAGTGATATTACATCCTGTCTAAGTATTTGGGAATTTTGAAAAATCCCATTCTTGTTACGGCCTCCGAGCACGCGATGCTAATCCTTCCGCGTGCCGTCGCTGTGGCCTAACAGAATAAAAATGGATTCCTCCGTAATGAGCGCACACTGCACATAAGTGCAAAAGCACACAAACAAAACATCTACAGGGGAAAAGACACAAAATCGGTCTGGATCTTAAAGAGGGGGGATGCAAATCAGCCAAATGAACACCGGCAGAAACACAGAAACGGCGGCCGCGACGTTAGTTTTAAAATCCGTGCAAATTTTAGTGTCGGCACACGTCCATTCACGGGCAGATGCGAGTAGCGATTTCTTGATCGCACGTTCTTTGTTCACACCGCTGCACGCATTTCACTCCTCCGTCACTCACTCCTGCACACACACGCACAAACTCACCCCCATATTGTTGTATTAAAGCGACCTTCTCCGTGCAACTAGATACAGCGCTTCTACCAAATAACTGCGCTGTGTGTGGGACTTCTATAAGAAACGTCCACTGATAGATAAAACACCCAGCTAGCCGACTAATGAGAAATAAATGTAGAAGTTAGCCAGCCGGCTATATCGCTAAAAGATCGATATCAATAGTCCCGTTTTTTTTTTGGTCCTCCGATCTGGCGACGGGAGTGAGGACCTAAATCGCCCCTGATCTATTTTTCTCTCTTTCTTTGCTTCTCGTTCTTTCTTTTTTTTCTTTCTGGCTCTCTGCAAAATTAACACGAGAGAAATGCCGTTTCCTCTTTCCCTCTACAGTCTTGGGGAAATTACGTCATGAGATTTAGGGGTCAAGCCATATATGCCTCCCCACGCTGCTGTTTGAATGTGGAGAAATTGGATTTTCAATTATTTAATACAAAAAAATAATATACCTACAAACCTCAAAAACATACGCGATAAATGTATTTCCGTGTAACTGTAAGACACGTGATTCGAAACAAAAATAACGACAAACGACCAAACAAAAAACCAAACGACAACTCATTGAAATCATTTAAATCGGATACTTAGTGTTGCTGGATACAAATAGGTGCGTTTTCCATAATGCATGTTCCTGGATACGTTCTGCACAATATTCAACGTTTATAAACTTCTTCTTTCTGTCGCCACAATCACAATCATACATTTCTCGAAAACAAAGGTAAAAAACAAAACTACTGGAAATCTTAAATTCTAATAATACCACTTTAGTTACGTTTATTCCAAAATGTTTACATTTTGATGTAGGAATAATATACTTGGAGGTAAACATCGAATGGTGTCTGGCTTCCCTCTCACACGTATTTTAAATAATTTTGCATAAACTGGCACAATTGCCTGTGTCGTCCTCTGCCGTTATGAGCGAAATCATAGTGAGGATATTGATTGATTGGTTCGATTCCGCTCTTTGTATAAGATGAACCCCCTCCCCTCCCCCCACACTTCGAGCTTATTTTTTCCCGCAATCCGAAGAAGATGCGACTTCGTGAAATGTATAAATTGTCCGTAGGGTCTGATTTTTTTTGTTTGCGTGCCTTGTGTCCTATACTGCACGGGAAACTCTTTAGCAACACCCCCCGCGACCCTGTCAAGAACTGGCGGTCGAAAGATGGTTGGATTGTATAGTTGCTATCTTCATCTGCGTGTAATACTGCTCATATCCAGCAGATGGCCCCATAAAGTAATCATGCAAGTGGAGAAGCGAAGTTACATTGCATTCTGCTCGACCCAACGATTTTCCCTATATAGTACATAGAAATTAGAATGTTAATATTAGACCATAATTCGACGATAAGAAAGATATCTGGATGGTTCAATATAACAAAGTCATACGTATTATAGTCTTTAAAATGGATTACATATACACATAAAACAAACGTTATACGCCACGGTCCTTAGCACGATGAACGGTTGGAATAAATCTATGGGGGCGAACGGTTGGATAAGATGGATGGCGCGTGAATGTTAGTTCTTTTCCACAAGGCAATAAAATACAAGTAAGGAAAAGTATAACATGTTTATTAAACGGGTAGCGATATAGTTCAGATTTTGTCTCCATTAATTTTAAAGCCAAGTTAATTCCACCAGCATTAGGCTGTTGTACTGCTGTGTCCTGTACAGTTTCTCTCGAAAAATACTTATGCTACTCATGTGTTATGGATGTTAGTTAGCGTCTGTGCTGATATACAACTATCTCCCCATCCCCCATTTCAGCCTCCAGACAACACCCCCCCCCCCCCCTCCCGAAACACACCCCCAAGTCGGTCTAGGGGGCAGATGGCCCCCCCAGCGGCTCCCTCCTACGCCCTTTGTGCGCAGGTCATATGTCTTAAGGGAGGGGGACGACGGCATCTAACAGGACTGGGGGGTGGGTAATTCTCAGCAAAGCAATAAGGACTTTTCAAAAGAAGGCCTCGACTGAATTTTTATGGTAGTTATCAGTAAGTTAACACATTCGAATATTAGATTTCAATCAATGGAAATGTACAAGTCGAATACGGTTATGCTTTCTATACGCACTTAGACACAAAGTCAAAAACACAAGCATACAGTATTTATGTAACGTGGTTCATTTCCTCTGCAATTCTTTCAAGACAGAGCCTGTCCTAGTATGTTTTTGTTTTTTTGCATTGCTCACCCCCCCTTACACTGAAATTTCAGAACGGAGTAAGTCAAAACCCACCACTGCAATTCTGAAAGTTTTGTGTGCCCACCGATACAGCCCACGGCTGGGATGAGCCCAGCTACAAGAAGGGGTCATGCCTGGTCATCCTAACATAAACAAAGTTACGAAAGACAGATGGAGGGTTTGGGTGCAGAGGAGGGAAAACACGACCATCTGAGAGGAAATAGAGGAGCAATGTCAGGAGGAAATAAAGAGAGGAAGGAGTGGATGACTCAGAGACGCAGAGAAATAGGAAGAGTCTTGGTAGTAAATTGTAGGGAGCGTGCACAAACAGGTTGCTCGGCGAGAAAACATCTACGATCGGGTACTTCCTTCACCACGCATTCAAGAAATACGAATTCAGATATTTGCCCTACAATTTATTAAAATCGCGCCCTATACAGCGACAGATCTTCTCCGAAGAATATGCATTGAGGAACTACTACTAAGATTATAACTTTAATAGTGTCAAGAGGGGGAAACCATCCACCGTGGGGGACCGGAAACTGGCCATAGCACCGCCATAGTATAGGATCTGTTAAAGCACGTTTTTGAGGTGAGCACCGATAGGGGGAACTACTTTCAACTGAGCGGCGAAGCCCTATATGTACTTGTGATAGCAGGGTGTGATGAGGCTTGCCGGCACCCATAATTTACGCCGCCGACTTTATTGTGCCGTTATTATGGAGTCTCTGCTCGGGGGGGTTTGCTGGGGATAATTTGCGCGTTTAAATGTTGCCGTTTTATCAGCCGCTGCGCGATGCGCCGACTGTCCGGTAGCGCCGAGCGTATCGATCCAGGGTCCGTTTTACAACAAAGGGACGCGATCTGTTAAATACCCGGCGTCGCATTCGCAACGGGAGGACAACTTCAAGCAAAAGAATAAATAAAGAAATCTAACTTATAAAACAAGTTACCATCCAAGGGACAAAGAAGAGAGGAAAGGGGGAAAAGGTGATTTATTTTCCATTTTTTTCCCTGACAAAGCAGCATAAAACACACGTCGGATTGTTGCTTCTCTTTTAAAATGAGTTTCTTTCTATTTGTCTCGGCGGAACAATAGGAATAAAGGACCGATCTGGTAAATTTTAAAATAAGCGGGGCAAACGGAGAGGTCGGGGAATAGGGGAAAGGCGAGGAATGAGTACAGAGGCACTGTTTTCTATTTCTTTAGCCGGATAGCTTAGCATTCCGGTGACTACGTGCCAAAGCTGGACAAGTGTTCAGATTTATACTGGATAATTTACATGCTGGCAATACTCGTCTGGGAGATGACACGAATAATCCTTTTGTTACACTGGCTAAACTGCACCAATGACAAACTAGAAAAACAATGCAAGTGCTTTCTAATTTTAATTCTGCATCTCTTAATTGACACCATAACGTATGGTGTTAATAAAAGCTATTTACGCAGGGAGATCATGTTCAACTCGGAGCCTTAATTGTCGTTTTTATCACACGCCGGTACTTTTGCGTGGGGAGGGGATCTGGAGATGGGAAATAGATAAAGTTTGATGGCGAAGTAATTTACGGATCAGAGTTCAAAATCCGAAATTGTACCTCGGGATTGATTGGGAGCTCCCTTTTAATATTTTAGTGTTGCATTTGTAGAAGTTAAAATCGATAACAAAGCCCAGGGTAACTTGAGTTTCACACAGCGTACCCATTACTTACACCCGAACAAAGGGTACTTACGCATTAACCGATAGATACAATGACGAGACTTGTGCCTCTTTGAAAATAATGAATAATATAACAAACTAGCACTTTTCGGCATTTGAAAATGACAGACAGACATAATTAGCGCAAAAAAGTTGCTTAGCCAGTAGTCAGTGATGGCTGTAGCCAAACGGTTTAAGGTTTTTATGGGGGGGGGGATTTTCTGTACTTATAGTGAAATCCCATTTTGAAAGGTTAATTTGCTGAGAAGTGCTTAAGTGAAATGTGCAGGTTAAAGTTCGATGTCGCTGTATTACGTTTATTATATTGTTATAAGACTGTCCATTAGTATTTCAATTTTTTTCTGATTGTTTTCAAAAGAATTCATTGGACTAGCAAAAGGAATTTGACATGTTTCCTAATATCTCTGTAACTTTAAATTGCCTATCTTGCAGTGTGTTTTACAAGACTTTTCTTCTGAATTTTTAAGAATAAAAAAAATCCTTTGGGGGGGATTTAATCATTTCCATACCCCTGGTATTAGAACAGCCATAGAACATCAATAAGGAGGTTTTCTGTATTTTTAATGGGGGGGGGGGGGTTAATGCTTCATAAACATCAGGAAAGAGCTAATGTTTATGATGCGTGTAATACGTGAGATCGCCCCCCCCCACACAAACACCTGACTGGTAAATGATGAAACGTGAGTCACGCAGAGGTCGCCCGCACTACAGGCCGTGGCAGGATTAGCCTGCCTGTGTTGGCGCTGGAGGCCGCTAACGGCAATGTCGCACGTGTGTATCACCAGGGGGCACCATGGAGCGCATAGGGTCTGGTGTGCTGTCCAGGAGCCGAGCCAAGACGGCCAGCGGCAATGGCAGCAGTCAGCAGTCGGAGGAAGACAGCAGTGATGAGGACCGGACGCACGGTACTGAGTTTCACATGCTACTGTATAACACACTGCACTGACTCCGCACTGCTTAGTGCTAATGGAGATGGTTGTAGGTTCTCGACCCACAAGAAGGAAACTTAAGACGGTGCAGCATAACAAATTTTAGCTTACCGCTAAGCTAGCCTAGTCACCATCTTAAACCATCTAAGAATTTATGTATTTACATGCATCGTTTTCTACTTATATACTGTTGCTAATTTTAAGGATTTTTACAGCCCACTTATTTACTAGTTTATTTTAGATGAGAACTTGGCCGGCAGCTGGATTATGAAACTTTGACTTTGTTGAGCTTAGAACTCATAACAAACGTGTCTGTCTGACTGGTGATCATTCCAGCCTCACTATTACAGCATCAAACAAAGGCCTGTCTCAAGAGAATCAGCTGCGTTCCACTGCAAAATTACAAACCTGGACCGGATATATGTCATGGCTGTAAAAATGTCAGATGATCCTGCGATGGTCTTTCTAGAGCATTCCCTTTTCTGTGACGCGGGAAGCGTCTGATGTCATGCTGCGTTTATGCCGCATTTAATGGCATCTTATCTCAGTTTCCCACCCCGCTTCATGGCTGAAGCGTGCTGTTCACGGGGCAGGGCAGGCAAGTGAGATCCGTCTCGCCACAGGAACTATGGATCACAATGCATCACGTGTGAAAATGCCGAACGCATATTGGTAGCAGCTGGGGGGCGCTGTTGAGCACATTTGGATCCATATTAAACATTTGGTAGCGCTTTGAAGTTAGCTGTCTTTTATGAAAACTGTTATTCTCCCTTAACTAGTAACTTCTTGTATGTTCAGCTGTCATTAAAGGACCCTATTATGCTAATTTTCCCTGGTCCTGATTTTATTTTTGAAGTCTGCTTGAATAGATATACATACTTCAGTTTTCCATAAAACACATTATTCTTCTCGTACTGTACATCTCTATTTTCTCTGTCCATAATTGTCTCTGAAACGCTCTGTTAGAGCTTTTGCCCCCACCCTGATGACCCCAGTCTACTCTGATTGGTCAGCTTGCCTTATGCATTCTGCCCCATCTTGCAGTCTGCAGACAGATCCTTGCAGGTAGGCAGCCAATGAGGATTGTGTTACGAGGTGACCTCACCATGTCACGGAAGTAAGGACTAGAATTCTAACAAGTTGTTTCAGGCAGATTAGAGAAGAGTGGTTAGTGTGGTGAGAGTTACTCCTGTTGGTGTCAACTTTAAAAACCCTTAAGACTTTGCAGACTGTTCACATGCACATAAAGCTATATAACACACTAAAGGGAAAAGCCAGTCCCCTTTAATCACTTGTGTAACCATCCTTACATCATCTGCTTCCATCCTTACAGACAGCATGATCCGAGTAGGTGGCAACTACCAGGCCCAGATTCCTGAGTACAAACCTGGTAAGGATGGATGGATAGGAAATGGGAGATAGGAGATGAAAGGGAAGCTGGGGAGGCAGGGGCACAGTGGGGGGAGCAAAAATGGCAGGGAGGGGGCTGTATATGAGATGAGACATGGGGGAAAGATGCATGTTGGATTTTCCAGGAACTTTGGCTTAGTTAGCGTGTTAAATTAGTGAGTCTCGTATCCGAAAGCATGCGAGTGTGTGCATGTGGTTGCCTGTGTGTCTCTGAAGACTAGAGCGCAGACCTGACGTGGTGTGTCCTTGTCCCTGCAGACAACCCGGCTCGCTACGCCGAGAATGACCAGCGGGGGGTGCTAGTGTGGTCCCCCAGCCACCTGGTTTCAGAGGCCCAGCGTAAGTACCGCCATGTGCTAGTCAGTATGGTGTAGAGGGACAAGGCACACAGGCTGGCTGTTCAAACACCCTGTCTCCTCTCCCTTCACCTTAGTGGATGAATACATCCTGATGGCCAAAGAGAAGCATGGATACAACATCGAGCAGGTAAACATTTCTCACAGGGCACTTTCAATGAGGCTAATCTGAGGTAGCTCTAGGTATTCTAATAAAATGCCAGTAATGAACACTTTTTTAACCAACTGGAGAAGGCGGGACCAAAACATCTGATTGGTTGGACCTGCCTCTTCTACAATCTGATTGGTTCTCTGTCTGAACCAATCAATTTTGATTCTGCACTCAGAACTTTTTTTGTACATATAACTCTCATGAGCTTGTTTTAGTCTGTGAAATAAGAAAAACGTCAGGTCAAGCACCCCCACCATCTTATCTTGCCTCCCCCCAGGCCCTGGGCATGTTGCTGTGGCATAAGCACGATGTGGAGAAGTCCCTAGCTGACCTGGCCAACTTCACACCTTCGCCAGAGGACTGGACAGTGGAGGACAAAGTGCTGTTTGAACAGGCCTTCAGTTTTCACGGCAAGAGCTTCCACCGTATCCAGCAGATGGTGAGGGGGTGTGGCACAGCGGTGAATGGAGCTACGTGATTGGGCGCGGCGCTTGTTTCTATTGATTTTACCCACCAATCACGGTGAAGGGGTGAGGTGACAAACTGTGCTCTGTCATACTCCTGTTCCAGCTCCCAGATAAGCTCATCTCCAACCTGGTGAAGTATTACTACTCGTGGAAGAAAACTCGAAGCCGTACTAGTGTCATGGATAGACAGGCACGCCGGCTGGTCAGCAAGAAGGAGAGAGAAGACAGGTGAGGAAGGATCGAGGGCTAGTTACCCGCTATGGGGCAGCTTCAGGATTTTTCTGTAATTCTGGGGAAAAACATTACCACTAAATGTTTTTTAACATATGAAACAATCATATAAAACATCTGTCACATCTGTTTCAAAGCAGGCTTAGCTACCACATCATTTCCACTTCATCATACTGTAAAATTCAAATATTTCATTCACCATGTGCAAATGAGCCCTACATTAGGTTGATGTCAGTGAATAGGTACAAATTTGACTGCATGTTAATAGATATGCGGTTTGAAATGCTGTAGTTCTTACCTGTGGCGTCTCTCACACCCCCCCCCGCCCCCCGCCCCCCATTCAGCAGTAACGAGGCTGAGGAGGGCGTTGACGGGGGGAGCGACAGTGAGTTCGAGGTGGAGGTGAAGAAAGAGGTGAGGGACGGAGCTAAAATGCAGCTGGGAGGCTGTTCTGTGCATTTACGTACTGCTGGACAGCGTGACAGTTCCAGTAGAGACCAGTAGTGGCCGCTGTTGAATGGGATGTTTGGGATTAGCCCTTGTTAGTGCATTAGTTTATGGCTGCACCCTGCAGGTTAATTGGCTGTACAGTCGCCTGAGAAAAACTTCATATTTTGAATATGGGTGTGTAAGGTTGTCTCTCTGCTCACATTCCACAGGCCGAAAAACCGGCTACAGGGAGTAAGGTAGGAGGCGGGGACAGGGCTGCATCCAGCCGGCCCGGCCCACTACGAAAGGAGAGCCAGGGCTCACAGTACCGGCACCATCCTCTCCGAGCCCGCCGGCGCCCCCCAAAGGGCATGTACCTCATACAGGAGGACATCAATATCGTCTCGGCCTCCCCAGACGCGGGGGCTCTGTGTCTCAAGCAGCTGGACGGCCAGCTGGTGTCGCTGAAGAGACGGGTAATGTTGGGGCAAGTAGCTCCATTAAGACGTAGAACTCAGTACTTAATTGCTAACATTCTACTAAAAACCAATTAAACAGATCACTAATGTTTACATTTTATCAATACCCTCTAACAAGACCTACTTACTCTCCAGCACTGCCTGTGATTGTTATATACATACTTGACAACTAAGTATTTTGTTAAACCCTATTTTCCTTATTCGGTAACAATTCTTCATGGGAGGCTAAGCTCCCTGCCCCTCCTTTTTCTGAGATGCTCTGAACTTCTCCTGGTCTTCCAACAGGTCCAGAGCATCAAACAGACCAACAGCGGCCTGAGGCTCAGCCTGGAGGGAGGAATTGAGACCATGAGGCCTACGGAGGTGTGTATCTGAGTACTTCTTCTGAATATAGGATGCTTTGCCCAGCAGAGGTGATTCTAGGGCTTTATTTAAGGTTGGGGCATAAAAGGAGTCATGAATCATGCAGAAGGGCTGACCTTATCATTAGCCAATAATTTTTTCAATCAGTGAGATGGGGGAGGGGCCACCTCATGGCCCCGCCTCTATGCACCCCTCTTGTGCAGACTTGCTCACTCTCACGCCTTGTCTGTCTCTCTGCAGTCTGTCCCCAAGATCAACTCCCGCTGGACCACAGAGGAGCAGCTTCTGGCCGTTCAAGGTGAGGTGACATTCGCAGGGGAGGCTGTGGAGGCAGCTGTACGAGCCTGCTAGGAAAACTCTCGACTTCACCAATTAGGACACGGCCCTATCTGTCGTCCATAGCAATCAGACGCTACGGGAAAGACCTGGCGGCCATCGCTGAGGTGATCGGGAACAAGACCATCTCCCAGGTCAGCTCCTTCTTCATTAACTACCGACGGCGCTTCAACCTGGAGGAGGTGCTACGGGAGTGGCAGGCGGAGCAGGAGGTGCTGCAGGAGCATCCTGGGGTGCCCGGCGACTCCAAGGGGGCGGCCGAGGCCGGGAGAGGTTTTTCGGGGGGCAACGGCAGCACAGAGGAGGATGAGGTGAGAAGAGCGGTAGGGACAGGAGGAGTTCAAAGGACAGGAAAACTAGAGGATGGAGGTGACGTGGAGGAACTGAACCTCCACAACAGAAGGACCGGCTAGAATATGATCTCTTATCAGTGTAAATATGGTGTCATTTCATGTTATTAGAAGCAGGGATATCACTAGTGCCCCACCCCCCCAAATAAATGGACATTGGTGATGTTCCTGAGCAGAAGTTTGTTGAAATTTAAGTGAAATTTCCTGGAAGTAAAGGCAGAATTATAAATTAATTCTAAGATCTGCTAGTCAAATTGAATCATGTACCACTAAACCATGAGATTCAACTGGGAAGCTGAACTGGGACTTAACAAGCTGAAGCATTGTGGGAAATGGACACCCCGTTCACTGTGACCCAGTGAGATTTCCTTCCCTCCAGGTCCAGATCACCACAGAGTTCTGTTCAGCTAACAGGACACCAGCTCCTGTCATGGCCGATAACGCCGACGGCACCAGCGTAACCCAAAGCGCGCCTTCTTTGTCTCAGCCACCCCCCTTGCTGCGTCCTGCCCCCCCAAGTCTCCTCCGCCAACCCCCACCCCTACAGAC
>JAABNX020000071.1:825316-838314 GCA_015163995.2 Mormyrus lacerda
ACAGACCCTTAACTGCCACCCCCCCCCCCCCCCCTTTGGTCCCCCCAGCCAATGGCTCGATGTCATAGCCGGATCCTCTGCTTGTGTCTCATGCCCTGCCTGATGGTGGCGCATCTGCTGGTCTACGTCGTGGTGTCTGTCTGCATCGCCATGTCCTACCACCAGCCCCAGCTTCCTGCCCGCTTCACGGCCACTGGGGTGTCTCCGAGCTCCGCCGAGCTGCCAGCCCACCCTGTGAACCCATTCTGGAGCCTTCGGCTGGAGGAGGGAACCCTGTGGAACCAGCTGCAGCACCCGCTGGACCGGCAATATAACCCCATCCTCAGGGGCAACGGCACTAATACAAGCCCAATGCCCGCTGCCAGGGCACAAGAGCAGGGGAGCCGAGTCCAGCAGGGGGTGCCAGAGTGCAGCCCAGACCAGCGCTGGGTCTCCCTCATCAGGGATTTTAGTTCTCTACCTGAGCAGATGAGAGATTTTGTCCTCTCCATGCACTGCACACAGTATCCACTTCTTTTGGACCAGCCGGACCTCTGCAGCCCCAAAGACGGCGACGGGAAGGAGCTTATGCTCTTGGTGGCAGTGAAATCCCAGATGGGCAACTTCGAGAACAGACAGGCCATTCGGCAGACGTGGGGTGCGTCGGGTTGGGTGAGAGGCGAAGAGGGAGCAGGTGGGGGCTTAGTGCGCACCGTCTTCCTCTTGGGGAGACAGGATGGCTCGACGGGGGATCACCCGGAGCTGGGAGCCCTACTGGAGCTGGAGAGCCATCAGCACAGGGACATCCTGCAGTGGGACTTCCGGGACACCTTCTTCAACCTGACACTGAAGGACGTGCTGTTCTGGCGCTGGTTCTCGGAGCGCTGCCCCAAAGCGCGTTTCATCTTCAAAGGCGACGACGACGTGTTTTTGCGCACGCGCTCCCTACTGGACTTCCTGCACCAGCAGGAAGCGATGTTGGGTGCCGGACCCAACGGCACCGGTGGGACACGGGACCTGGTGGTGGGGGAGGTGATCAGCAACGCAGACCCAAACCGGCAACCCTCGACCAAATATTACATCCCCGAGAGCTTTTTCAAGGGGGTGTACCCGGCCTATGCAGGCGGGGGAGGGGTAGTATACTCGGGGGCCTTGGCACTGCGTTTGAGGGAGGTTTCCGAGAGGGTGCACCTCTTCCCCATCGATGACGTCTACCTGGGCATGTGTCTTCACAGGCTGGGCATCTCGCCCACCCACCACCCGGGGTTTCTTACATTTGACATTCCAGAGGCTGACCGGGGCAAACCTTGTGCCTATCGCTCCATCCTCCTGGTACACAAGAGGAGCCCCCAGGAGATTCTCCACCTATGGTCCGCCTTACAGACACCACCACCCCCTTGCTAAGCCAGGGGGTGAGAACTCCCCCGGGCAAAGCCGGCAGGGGCTGGTAGAAAGGGCATGTCGAAGCTCACGGGAACAATCGCGCTAAGCGGAGGGTGCCAGGCATGTCACTTCAGACAGTTCCAACCTACACATGGCCACACGAGACACGGCAAGCTTCGCTTCCAGCAGCCTTCCGCGTAAATTTCGACGTTTCGTTGGATCGTTTAAGAACAGAAGATGACACATTTTATATAAAGCGAGACCTATAAAACAGACGTCCTGAAATATTCTGTGAGTTAGACAATACTGCTGAATGTCTCAGAGCTGTAGCTGCTATAGGCCCTATGTTCTTTCATGAATTTCAGATTGTGATGGGAAATGTGACACCAAAGAAAAGTTACTGCTGCCAACAGACAGCGTCCAAGGCCGGCATCAAGAGGATAGATCAGAGGAAAATCTCTGTGCAGCCCCAGAATTGTTTCAGTGAGATATTATGCTCTTAAATGGACTCTGTTACAAATTACAGGATATGTGGCTTTGGTGCTGAGCTGAGATATGGCGTAAATTTTATTTGACACCTCCGAATTTAAAAATAGGCACTGTTCTGCAATATTTTGTTGCCTGATTGTCCAAAATAATTTGTCATTTGATTGTAGAGAGTTTTTTTTTTGCTTTTGGCTGCGGTGAAGAAAATTGGTTTTATGATAGCTAAACCTTTTGTATTAATAAAATGCATGTTTCATACGTTCTGTGTTTAATTGCTTATAAGTTGTCCAGACACCTGACTCCAGTTATGCTTACATACAAATGCTTTTTTGACAACGGTCAAGAAAAACATTCAGAGATCTAACAGCTGTAGAAACACATTAAATAATAGTATGGATATATTTTACTATAATCCCACCCATTTATCATCTGTAATTCTTTAATTACAAGGTTGCAAAATTAACCTGAAGCTTGTTCCAGGTTACAGATTCCTTTATTGAAAAATATATACTGCTTATAGAACGCACTCTTTTGTGTGCAGGCTATATTCGCTCAATATTTATTCATAGAATACTTCAATAGCCAATTTAAAAGTATTCAAAGTCAAAGAATGAAAATAATACAATAACTTATAGTTGAATATGTGAACCTGGGGGGTAGCAAAGGGGGGCCGTAGCTCCCTAGACTGATACCTGGCCATTGCATCCCCCCTCCTCCCCCCCGCCCCCATTGTATTCGCATTTCGGTATAAATTAGACTTTGATTGAAAAAACTCATTTAACTGATGATATACTAATAAAGATTGAACTGACTGTACTGCTAAGCTAAACATGTGCTCTCAGAACAGCAGTAACGCATAAGTTGGTACTTAGTGTAAGCTGGTTACCTTAACTGCAAGAAATTGATACATGAAATATATATTTAATAATTTCACCACTGCCTGATTTATTAAGAATGCAGATCTATAATATTTAAGTACCTTAAATATTCCCTTATTTTTAGACGCCTTATATTCATATATTCATCCCAAAATGACCTGGTCCCACCCTGGCTTGCACTATGCCATAACCTGTAATTGGAAGGTCTGGCGTGTGTCGCCGGTTTTCTAATCAGCCACCAGGGTGCGCTGTCATATACAACGGCCAACTTTAAATTTGACCCCGGATGTAGATTAAGCGCAGAGGTCAAAGTATACTCGCGCGTGGATTATGCGTATGTGGTTGATGTTGAAGTGTCGTAGCTATCGACTCGCGAAGATAGCTTGGCTAACAACTACCCGCCAGAAGACCATCTGTAAGAGCGCTGAAATGGGATTTAGTGTTTAAGTCTCTACACTTTTTCACGTAGTGCTTATTGGCTTCTGTTTCCTGTACTTTAGTCCGTTTGAATATTATAAAAAACACAAGTGCAGTAGTGATGGGCTCTTCCAAGAAGCACAAGGAAAAGGGACGAGAAAGGGATGCGGAGGATAGGCATCGGGAACACAAAAAGCACCGCCACAAAGACCGGGAGAGGGAGAAGGAGCGGGAGGGAAACCGTGACCGCGAAAAAAGAAAGCGCTCACGGTCCAGGGAACGGCCCAGCCGGGGAACGGAGAAAGACAAGGAGAAGGAGAGCCGCAGTAAGGGGGAAAGAAGTGGCGTCGAGCCGCGAGTGAAGAAGGAGAGGAGTGACCCTGGAAATGAGGACAGTGCATGTAGGTTGTGTGACTAAATAACTCTGTAGCTCTCAAGCATCGTTATAACCAGAACATGGGCTGGTAATGCGGAAATAGAAGTTCAGTTACGTGGAAGTATGGCAAGCATGTAAATAAATGCTTTAGGCAAAATTAACACAACGTCAGTTATTTTAAAGAAAAAATTACCTTGCTCTTAGTGTTTATGTCTTGTTCGCAGTCATTGGGACTAAATCTGCAGCAGGAGACGCATCACTCAGCATCGAGGAGACTAAGTGAGTTTCGGCGACTGCCCCCGCTAAGATGCAGCGGCGGTAACAGGGTGCATCGTTTCTCATTTGATTTTGTGTATTTATGTCTCGTTTGACAGTAAGCTGAGGGCCAAATTGGGTCTGAAACCGCTGGAACTCAATGAAGCCAAGAAAGGTGAGCTGGTCTGCATGTCGGGTTTCGTCGTCGTCGTTGTTCCTGCAGGTCGGAAAGACTTTCAGTCCTGTTTGGTCCACCTGTCATGTGCAGACAAGGCGTCGCTCGCCTAAGCATGGAACATTAGTCAGTGTGCTGTGTAATATCTACCTAAAATGCAAAGGAAAACTGGCTCAGAGTCTTAACCCGCTGAGCTGCATATGACCCCCTACAGATTATTAAAGGGGGGGGGGGGGTTGTGATTAAATGTGATAATGTAATTTGAGTGTTGTGTACTGAATCGGTGTGTTCTGTGACACATCAGAGATTGGCACTAAAGAGGATCCCATGGTGGCTGAGGTCATCAACCCTGCCCAGATCAAGCAGCAGAGCGAGATCAGGGAGAAGCTGGCAGCTGTCAAGGAGAAGCGACTTCTCAACCAGAAGCTCGGGTGAGCCTCCTCGAGCCTCTGGCTCTTCCTCCCCTACATGCATGTGAGGACGTGCTGCTCGCTGACATCCCCCTCCTCCTCTTCAGTAAGGTGAAGACGCTCGCCGAGGACGACCCGTGGCTGGACGACACGGCTGCCTGGGTGGAGAGGAGCCGCAAGCTCGCCAAGGAGAAGGAGCTGGCGGAGAAGAGAGTGAGGAGTCGAGACGCGCGTTGTGGCAATGGGGGTGTTTTCGTTTGTTCCCGTCTCATCTCATCTCTCTCCTCTCCTCTCGGCCTTTAAGGCAAAACTGCTGGAGGAGATGGATGAGGAGTTTGGGGTGAGCACTTTGGTGGAGCAAGAGTTTAAGGATAGCAAGAAGGTGAGCTCGTCAATCTGTCCGCTGCATCATTTTCTGGGAATTTGGTGCTAATGTATCATTTTAAAGAATAACCGTGTTAAGATGAGTTGGTCTTAGGAGTTGTTTCTCAATCTCTTCCTGGATGCCTGTGTTGTGATCCGCTCTACAGGAGTCTTACAGCGCCCACGATCTGAAGGGTCTCACTGTCCAGCACAAGATGGAGTCTTTCAAGGAGGGAGAGACTCTCATCCTCACGCTGGAAGACAAAGGTTTGTTGCCGGGCGAGGAGCGCCGGAGGGAGGGTTTACCGCTGATTGGCTCAGGTCTCTGATTTCTGGCGCTTTGCCTTTGCGATGGGATGGTTCCAGGAGTTCTGGAGGAGAAGGAAGACGTGCTGGTCAACGTGGGGCTGGTGGACAGGGAGAAAGCGGAGAAGAACGTGGAGCTTAAGAAGAAGAAGCCCGAATATAAACCCTACGAGGAGGAGGAGAGCGTGGACGACATGGTCACGGTGAGATGGACACACCTGTGTTTGTTACCCAGAATGCCCGTGCATTATTGCAGAGTCCACCTTGGAGGTAGAGTCTTCGCGGGGTATTATGCTTGTCGTCTGTATAATCGCTTTTAATGATGTATTTGACCGAGGCATGGTGGCACGGTAGTTAGCACTGTTGCCTGACGGCCCTGGGACCAGGGTTCGAGTCTCTGCCGTGGCTCCCTGTGTATGGCGTTTGCGTGTTCTCCCCGTGTCGTTTCCTCTGGGTTGTCAAATTGTCCTTAGGTGTGAATGGTCTGTGTCTTCCGCGATGAGTTGTCACCCATAATTTCCACAACCCTGCCCAGGTGCAACGGGGTATAGAAAATGGACGGATGGCTGTATTTGACCACATAACTCACAAGTACATAGTGATGGGAACGATTTACACTCATTGGCTGGATTAGCTCAACGGACATAACAAAATAGTCAATTCGTGTACAAATGTAACCAGACTAGCTTGCCGTTTTACAGGAACGGTCATTCTCATGGTTGCCTTTTCATTCGGCAGTTCAAGTCCCACTCCGTGCTGTCCAAGTATGACGAGGAGATCGACGGGGAGAAGAAGAAAGGCTTCCGGCTGAGTGCGGGCGGCCACGCCGACAGCGAGAGGGAGCGGGAGCTGCAGGCCATCAGGGAGACGCTGCGCAGCCAGGCGCAGTCACTGCAGCTGCCCTCGCTAACCATTGCCTCGGAGTTCTACACGCCGCAGGAGATGGTGAGGGGAGGGGTTAACAGCGACGCAGGAAATGCAACACTACAAATGCGTTAGGCGGTCAATGGCTATTTAACTGGGTAGCAAGTGTATATTTCTATTCCAAAAACCATTTAACATCGGGACACATGCAGTAATCATTCTCCAACAGGTTACTGATATCGTTTTGGACACTTCAGCTGGCAAACCTAGTTAACATAATTAGTTAAATTGCACAGTGAGGTACTGATTTCCCAAACAGGGTGGGTTAGTGGTCCAGTGAAAATATACATGTGTGTATTGGGCCGTTGCTGCAAAAACTGGGGTGATATTGAGAGGGGTTTTGAAATGGCTGCGTTGGTGATTATGAATACACCACCCTGAAGGAGGATACACTTTACTGGCCTGGCATATTGATGATGATAATAATAATAATAATAATAATAATAATAATTGATTCTTTATTTAAGGTAGTCTGGGCACAATGTAAGTGAAGGAATATGAAGTCCATTTAAACTACCTTAAATCCGACAAGTTACCCCGATAAGCCAGTAACCCGCTTAGTAGTACAGGCCCCAGGTCTTGATAGTCCTGACCCTCTGTCCAGTAAGGAGTTTTGTCTGTACTGTAATACGGAGTTCTAACCTTTTGATGGCCGTGGCCCTGCTTACGTTGTGTCAGGATCTCGTGGGGTCCACTGGACTACATGCGATTAATGCAGTTAATGGGTAAACCTCCAGCATTCTGTGGACCAGCGCCGGGGAGCCCCTGATACGGAGGAGTAATGCGCGTTAATGTTGTGACGTTCGGTCTGCGCTTGCCTTCGTGGCGGCAGCGTGTGGCTCAGTGGGCTAAGCCCGTGTGCCTGTAATCAGAAGGTCGGCTGGTTGAAACCCAGCTTCAGCACGTCTGCGGGTCCTTGAGCAAGACCCTTAACCACCAGCTCCCTGGGCGCTGCCATGGGTGGCTGCCCTTCGCGGACAACTTGCTTACAAAGAGCAAGTTGAGGGAGGCGTAAAGACAGTTTCCCCACAGGGATCGGTTATCTATTATTATTATTGTAATTGTTACTATTATGCTGCAGTCATAGATGATGCCATATGTCCTGTGATCCTACTACCATGGTAAATGTGTCCCCGCAATGTCTGATGTCTGTTTCAAGGCCACCTTCAAGAAAACCAAACGGAGGGTTAAGGTCAGGAAAAAGGAAAAGCCATTGAAGGCTGATGAACTCCTGACGGACGACACGCGCAGCACTGACTTCGGCTCCAGGTACCGCAGTTTGGGGGTGTGTCCAGCAGGTGGCGTGCCGGTTAACAGGTTGGGATAGCTTACGTAAGAGTAGCTTAGTCTGGCCCTCAATGCCCGCCTCAGTCCAGCGTGACCTTAATATCTTGGTGTGTATGGCTGGATGAATCGGCGCTAAACGCGGCCAGTTGACATGTGGCAGCCCCAGGCCCCTAAAGACGGAACGGGTCACTGCTTTTCCAGGACGCGCGGGCGGGGGCGCCGGCAGCTGGAGGAAGAGACACTGGAGGCCTCTGAGGACAATGTTGGTGCCGCGCCAGACGCGCGGAGCGACGTGCTGCAGAAGTCTGACGACACCCGCTTGGAGGACATGGACATCAGCGACGACGGTGAGATGGGGGGGGCCGGACCACGGGGCGGGGCGGTTCCAGCATCTGAGGAACCAGCCGCAGTCCTCACGCTAGTGTCTAGAACGTACAGAGTGCAGCGTGATAAGCATGAGAGGAGATAGCAGTAGCGGTGCGCAGGAAGGCACCTCTGAACACGGAACTCATCAATTCATGACGTGGTTCTGAAGGCAAAGTGAGATCCAGACAGGGGGGAATCTGCAGATGTTTTATATGAAGCACTGGAAAGTTGACTGAACAACTATAAGTGAAAATTTAAGTCAAAACCTGTTTTCTTTGACACGGAAAGAATGCGTACTGCTGCGCCTCTGACGTCCTGTTAACTGGTCGTGTGGCGAGTCGAATTCTAGGCCGTCCTTTAACTTTAAATGCACCAGTTAATGGTTTCATCCCATGAAACAGAGCAGTATTTAATGTCCCTTGCAGAAAGAATGCCATTTTCTCTGCTGTTATAACTGCTAGAGGAGGTTACTTTGATGAATCGAAGATACGTTTTCTTGCTAATAAAGGTACTCATGCTGAATATACTGTAAATGTATTCATAAAAGAATATTGAGTGTATTTTAAGTGCGTAAAATGCAAATGTAGAAGATTTCAGCATGCGCAAAACATTTCGCGCGGTAGTGTAGCAAAGCGACTGCTGTGTGTGGATTGCATGCAAGTTTCCTGTATTTATTGTGCTGCGGTGTTTTAATGCGTTATATCATGTTACTTGTTTGACTGCCGAGTGGCTGTTAAACCAGCTGTCTGCAGTATAGCTGCCTTCTTGAGGAGCAGCGGGTTAGGGTCCTGACCTTTCCCCCCCGTGTCCCTGTGGTATCTGCCCCCCCCCACAGAGGATTTTGGGGCCCCGAGAGGCACAGTCAACCTGGAGGAGGACGAGGCAGAGTTGGAGCTGCAGAAGCAGCTGGAGAAGCAGAGGCGGTTGAAGCAGAACCAGCTCATGCAGGACTCTGGGGAGAAGGTCAGTAACACCCCCCCCCCCCCCTCGTTTTCCTGAAGGTGGGGGCCCAGTTTTTAGCCTAACGATTGTGTAAATTTGTGAGATTTATTTATTTTTTTCTTTTTTTAGAATAACTAACGTTGTGTTAATTTTGCCTAAAGGTGGCAGAGCAGGTGAAGCAGCTACAGGGGGCAGCAGAGGGAGAGGACGAGGACCCAGAGCAGAAGAACAACATCGTCTTCAACGCTACCTCCGAGTTCTGCCGCACGCTGGGCGACATCCCCACCTACGGGCTGTCGGGGAACCGCGAGGACCGCGAGGAGATCATGGTGAGGACAGGCAGCCCGCACGCCCCCCCCCCCCAATTTCAACTTGGAAGTTGGAGCAACCTCTGCAACCCCACCTCAGAATTCAACATGGCTGCACCCATCGTAGACCGACGTAGTTTTATACTGCTTATTCGCGCTTCCATCTTATTTGCGTTTTATTACATCGGTCGTACACACAGTACCGTCCAACTGCTATCTGGACCAAATACAGCATGAAGCCTTATCAACTGGTATTGCTAATGATGGCTAACAATGAACCTAGCTAGAATTGGCACTGCTAAATGGCCTTCCGACTCGTTGTACTGGAACGCGGTTAACTTCCCGGCTCCAGCTAACGACCTCCGAGCTAAATGGGACGCAGCATTATTAAATGGACGGAGGGTTAGTCGCGGTCCCTGCTGATGTTGTGGGCGTCTGGGCCGTTTTCCAGGACTTCGAGCAGGAGGAGGAGAGGGAGGGGGGCGGCGGCTCAGAATCGGAGATGGACGAAAACGTGGGCTGGAGCATGGTGAACCTGGACGAGGAGCAGCAGCAGCCTGACGTGAGTCTCCCGGGCCACTAGGGGGCGTACTTTAGAACTGGGTCACTGCCTCTCAGGCAACTGTATTGATTCTGTTTTTGGCGCTGTATCTGCCTTTCTTCACTCGTCCACACTCTCGGCCCCCTTTCAGTTCTCCACAGCTTCCACCACTATTCTTGACGAAGAGCCAATCATCAACTCGGGCCTGTCTGCTGCTTTGTTGCTATGCAAGAACAAGGGTGAGTGTGAACAGGAGGGTGTTTTGGGAGAGCTGGAACGTTCTGGAATTTTTATCCTAAGGATAGACCTTTTATTAGTTCTCACTGATGGCACAATGCGTAGACAATTCATTTTATGGTCGTAGGCTTTTCTAAATTAGTTTTAGGTTTTTAAGTGCCTTTTTATGTTGTCCCCAGGTCTCTTGGATACCCAGATGCAGAAGGTGGCCCGGGTTCGAGCACCAAAAGCTGTCCTGCATAATGAGAACTACTGCATTGAGGACAAGATGTGAGTATCTGTCGGCGTCTCGCCAGCATGGTCGTGTATGGAGGTTATGACACTCTTGGCGCTTTTCACGCCGAAGTTCACATCACATGACCGGAACTTTGACCTTAATGCTAAATAAACATGGCAGACACAAAAAGCGCGTAGGTTAAATTTCATACGCAATTTCATACGAGACTGCACCACCACGCCATGATAATAGAGGTTAAATAAGTCATGTTGCTAGATAGATTATTTATTTATTGGGGGGATTGATCGTGAACAGGACGGGACACAAACGCGTATTTATATTTTACTTGTACAAATGTTTAGGATTCTTATTATATCTGGCCAGCAGGTCAGTCTTTCGTTTTCCACAGAATATGAAATCGATGCAACATTATCCCACTAATAAGCGCTGGCAAGTTTCATTGCTGGCACTGGTGATAAGAAATGAAAAATATTGGTTATATCAAATTTTTCAGTGCAGAAATATGTGGACACAAGCAAAAACGTATTAATCAAAGCAGTAAATGTAATTGAGCTACACAGAATTCCATTTGCTCAATTTTCGCTCCTCTATCTTTTTCCGCACTTGCACATAACTTTCAAGCTAGCGCCAGTGTTTTTGGTCAGCCAATCAGCAAGCTAACCCTGTGGTTCATATTGGGACTATTGGGCCGGATTCCTGTGGTGTGAACATGTCAGAAGTTCCTGGTTCTGGAAAAAGGGTCTTGTGGTATGAAAGCACCTTTTTCCAGGGTTCAGAAGCACACAAGATAGAATGTCACTCTCTGTTTAGATGTAGAAACTGAAGGAAGTTTCACTTTTTATTTGCTAAAAAGCCTGAACAACATCCTTTTTGCGATGCTGAAGATGGTTCCTGTAAAGGTGTGAGGAAAGCACAAGTCTCCCGATTGTCACTGACAGCTGTAGAATTTTTTTAGAGTCTCGCCCACATGCTATGTGTTACATCAGAGACGTGCCCTGGCTGTCTGTTCATAACGGGAAACTGTGGAGCATTGTGGGCTAAGCAGAGATTTACTGCCCCCTGCAGGATCATTGACGACAAATACAGCCGGAGAGAGGAGTACAGGGGCTTCACCCAGGAGTTTAAGGAGAAGGAGAGCTACAGGCCCGACGTCAAGATAGAGTATGTTGACGAATCTGGCCGCAAGCTCACGCCCAAGGAGGTATGCCTGCTCTCCCAAACCTCCGCCCTCTGAAACAGCGCCTCCCGCTGTTGGGATTCTTCCAGCACTAATTCCCCTTCTGCGACCCCAGGCTTTCCGCCAGCTCTCGCACCGTTTCCATGGCAAGGGCTCTGGCAAGATGAAGACTGAGAAGAGGATGAAGAAGCTGGAGGAGGAAGCGGTGAGTCGAGGCCCCGAGCTGAAGTTCGATTCGTGCTCCCTGTGCTGCTGGGGTCTCCTGCTGCAGTGCACAGCCATGCAGCTAGGCTGTAGTGTGTGTGTGTGTGTGTGTGTGTGTGTGTGTGTGTGAGACAGAGACAGCATGTGTTTGTGGTCAGGGAGACACACCAGTGTTTATTCGTGTGGGTTTGTAAAAGAGTGTGTGTGTGATAGAATGTGAATGTCTGAGTGTTCATTTGTGTGTGTGAGAGAAAGTGTCTTCTTGTGTGTGTGTGTGTGTGTGTGTATGTGTCAGACAGATGTCTTTGTGTGTGACAGTGTGTGTGTGTGTAGGCTTGTTTGTGTGTGTGATAGATTCCTTTAATTGTCATAATACAAATATACGAAATTGCATTGCACCCACATAATTAAAATACGGCTCCTATCTTAAAGTAATAAATAAATAAGAGTAATAAATAAACCAAAATTAAGTAAGTAAAAGAAATTAATCACACACATAGTAATTTAAATGTACCAGCCATGTACTGTTAAGTCTAAGTAGAAACTGGCATAAAATAAAAATTTGTGTCATTCCGAAATCAATGTTTTAGCGCCTTCATAATACCATTCAGGGTGCTGGGGGCCTTTGTGTAAAAACTGTTTGAGTCTTGCGGTGTGTGTTTTTATTGTCCTGTATCGTCTGCCTGAAGGCAAAAGTTGGAAGAGATTATGAGCAGGGTGGGGTGAGTCCTTTATGATATTTGTTGTTTTGCGGAGGCAACGGTAGGTGAAGATATTTTCCATGGTAGGTAGGTGTGTGTTGGATATTTCCTCTGCAGTTCTGATTACTCTCTGCAGGGCATTTTAGTCAGCTGCAGAGCTACTGCTGTACCACACCAAGGTACCACAGGTCAGGACACTCTCCATGGAGCAGCGATAGAAAGACACCAGCAGAAGTTGTGGCAGGTTGATTGTTCCTGAGAACTCTCAGGATGTACAGTCTTTGCTACGCCTTTCTGATCAAGCAGTTGTATGTCCATGTGAGGTCCTCTGCTGTGTATGTGCCCAGGAACCTGAATGTTGACACCCTCTCCGCAACTTTTCCTCCTAAAATCAATGATGAGTTCCTTTGTTTTCTTGGTATTTTAAATCAGCTTGTTAGCATACAGGGAGGATGTTCATAGATTGGCAGACTGGTGTACATCTGTCTCATCTCCACTGCTGATCAGGCGTCATCGGCGAATTTCATGACGACGTTAGTATTGTGGGTTGGATTGCAATCGTATGTCTACAGGGAGTAGAACGGACTCGGGACACAGCCTTGTGGGGCTCCTGTACTGAGAGACAGGGAGGAGGAGTGGTGGGGGCCCATCTTGACACACTGTGGTCGGTTGGTTAGAAAATCCTGTATCCAAAAGCAGATGTTATGGTGGATGGTTGTCAGACATTTTGTCGAACAGTCGAACAATTTGTCGAACGTTTGGAAGGGCCGCGTTAAATGCGGAGCTATAGTCCACAGGTAACAACCTTGCATATGTTCCTGGTTGTTCCAGGTGGACCAGAACGGTATGAAGAGCAGTGGAGATGCTGTCATCTGTTGATCTGTCGGTTCTGTATGCGTAGTGTTGGGGGGGAGAGCAGCCTTTATATGGTTCAGCACCAGAGTCTTCCTAGACGCTTCATGGTGCCCGTCGTTGTGGTTTGTTTTGGTGTGTGGTAGTATTGTAGCGCTTTATAAACGGGCATCTGCAGGGGCATGACAGACTG
>JAABNX020000071.1:849986-872480 GCA_015163995.2 Mormyrus lacerda
TCGCGTTTGTTTATTTCTATGCTTGCTTCTTTATCTCCGTTTAATTCATAATTTGCTGCCGGACAATGTTTTACACTGGGGGGGGGAGGAAGATTCCGAAACTTCTCTCCCTGACCTCCCCTTTGCTTCCTCCTGCTCTTCACCTCCCCGCCTGTCCCTTGGCAGGTACTTCCTGTATAACTTCCCCAAGACGTCGGCAGTGTTGGGCGTGGCCAGTAACCTTGCCTTCATCAGCGTGATCGCCCTCTTCAGCTACCTGAGGGTTACATGGGGGGCACTATGGCCCCCAGAGCAAGTAAGAGTCAGGGTGAGTCTCCTTTAAGCTCCTCCCCTTTTCCACCCTCATTGTCTCCATACTGATCCTGTTCTATACAGTCATCTCCATTCTACCAATGGGTGAGAATGTGAATATGCCCTTATTCTGTTGTCACTGGTTTCCAAACTGCTCCTCAAGGGGAATCTTCTACATACTCACTCTGTTAAGCTGGTGTTTGATTATTCTAATCGAGACTGTGATGATTAATTAACTAGCTACACTGGATGGACTTGCAGTGGAGTCTTGCAAAGGTGTATAACTATGAAGAGGTTTGCAATATACTGTGTTGTTAAGTGATGTGGTCAGGTGATGCGTGTGTTGGCAGGTGACGTGGACCGGTGATGCAATGCTGGTTTCTTCACATCATAATCGCTATATATATTCTCCAGGTGACAATGGGAGATGCGACCCGTCTGCAGCAGAGGAGAGAAGAGGCGCGAAGGCGTATGGGCTCCTCTAGCGCACCAAGTGAGCATGCCCAGTGTCACTAACCAGTTGACCAATCCACTGTCACGTTCACCTATGATGTCAATCTCGTTAAGGAAATGTCCTCATCGCCTCAAACCTTGAAGCAATGCTGAATACTACTTCAGCAGATCTGTTAATTGTAATGATTCTTATGGTTGTAAATGTATAACGACTTCAGTCATATTGTTTTGTAAGGTTATGACTAGTCACGTTGAGTACTTAAAAAAAAAAAAAAAAAAAAAAAAAAAAAAAAAAAAAAAATTACCGTAAGGCTTCTGAATGATGGTAAATTGAGTTTCTTTGCATGTGCTGCCATTGTGAGTTTCGAGTAGCAGGAGACCATGAAATGTGACAATGCTTTTCAGGCATGCTGGAGCTGAGGAAGGGCGGCGGCCCTGCCCAGACAGGCGGGACTGTGTTGGCAGAGTCTTCCCAGGGGAGAGGTTTGTGATAGTGGCCGTGCCCTCCACGGAGTTCCCCTCGATCTGGGTGTGTTTGCGTCTGCAGGAATGTTTGACTGCAAGTTTCTTGCGCAGGAGAGCCAGAGAGCCGAAGGAAGGCGGAGTCTCTGAGCACACCGGCCAGCTCACTGGACAGAAATGCAGGTAAACCTACATGCATGAATGTGATTGGCTTCCTGGCATCATTAGGAAATGGAAATCTACAGTGATATAGTGCTTTACAGAAGCAATGGGGAGCCACTTTGACCCCCACCACTGTGTAGCCCCCTGGATGATGCGACGGCAGCCATTCTGCACCAGTGCGCTCACCACACAGTAGCTAAGGTGGTGAAGGGGCAGGAGAGAATTCACCAGTTAGATACAGGGGATGATTAGGAGGCCAGATTTGAAAGGGCCACAGTGGGCAGTTTTAGGCAAGACATCGGGGTACCATCCCTACTCTTTCAAAAGATGCCCAGGGATCTTTTATCACCTGAGAGGGTGAGGGCCTCAGTTTTATATCTCATCTGAAGTGTTGAGTCCTTGAGATCCTCAGTGAGCTCCTCTGGTGGCCACACCAACACCTCTTCCAGCAGCAACCCAGTCTCCCATCCAAATACTGACCAGGCCCAGATCACTTACACTGAACTGCAGGTGATACGGCTGCTAGTTCTGAGCTATTGCATCAAGGTTTTTTTTTTTTTTAATACCCATAACTCCGCAGAAGAGCTAAAAAACTTACCATGGATGGAATGGATATTATTTGTGGTTGTTGGGTTTTGAACCCACAACTTTTGGCTTGTTAGCCCAATATGCTGCTTGTTGAGCTACAGAAGCTTGCATGCAGCTAGATTACTTTAGCCTTACTAGGGATGGGTGATAAATTATGGTCTGAGGTCAGGTGATCTATTAACGACTTTGGCCTACATAGGGGTAGGGTTTGGGTCTATCGAAAGTACTGATTTTATATCCTGGTGTTTAACAGGGGACCCTCCGGAGCTGCTCGGTCCTGGCCAAACTGGGGCAGCGGGTGAAGGAAAACAGGAGCCCCAGCTACTGCATGGTGCCATGGGAGCTGAAGGTGGCATTCGTCAGAGGCATGGGGTGTTGCTAAGCTGAGCACTCTGTGATAGGAGGCTCAGCCAATAAGACATGCTTTCAACGTGCCTTAACCAATCGTTGTATGCCAGGGCGGGTTCACACATATACTGGTATTGAGTTGGCTGTTACCTCATCCCAGGTCTTAACTCAAGGGAAATCTAATTTTATGTTATTAGGAAATACAGTAACGTAATAAAGTAGTGGACAGTTCTAGAGTTTTCCTCCCATAGTAAGTAAATAGGTTTATGGTCTTAAGCAGTCTGTGACAAAAACGGACACTAAAGCATCTCTTCCGCAATAAACCTAAAAGTCCGACAATTTAATCACCTAAACTTTCCGGTGAGTTCTATGGGCTGTTGGCTTCCTTAGCTCACTTAGCACTTAGCTCTCGTTCAGTTTGTCCCCTGGTCAGTGTGAGTGTGATCGGGTCATTGATGTGTGCGCTGCAGTGCGTGGTCATTATAAAGCTGCATTTTCAGACCACGCGTTACCTTACCGCACGCACTGGCATGCGCCGGACGCACTTGGCTTTTGGTGACAACAATCAAGCAAACGTCATGCAAGCGATCCGTAACCAAATGCGATAAGCTAAAGGTATTCTGTGTAGTGATAAAGGTAGTTATCATATAGGACTATTCATCTGAAGATAAAACAACATTTAATCCTTATTTAAACAATATAATTATAAAGGATATTAATATGAAATTTTTGCTTTGGAAATGAGATGCAAAAAAAAAGGTCAGTTTCCGGCTTTCATTTTCCAAGCCTGACTGGATTATTTGCATCGTGCGGTTGTCAGGATGTGGAAGGTGGAGGGTGTTGTTTACAATAATGAGGAAAATGCTCTCCCACTGTTCATGTGGAGAATGACACTGTGGTTGCTGGAACCCCCAGCTTATGCTGACCAATCCCGTTGCAGGAAGCAGGTGATGTCATATTCTGGCGAGGAATATGTCTGCTGCTGTGATGTATGGTATTAGGCAGGGTTGCTGTTTAAACTTATTTTTATCTATGTGCACCTTTTACCTTTATGATATTTAATATGTATTTTTTTTTATTTTGTGTGAGGGTTATAAAGGAAATGGGCCTAAAATGTTTTATTTTTATTGTCGATGTCTTACAGCGTAGACCAAGTTTTTTTTCTTATTGTTAAATGTAATGTTTCATGGCCACAATAAATTCTCCTTCAAACATATGTGCTGCCTTATTAAAATAAAAAAGTCAATCTGCTTAAACTGGAAGGGGGGAGGGGGGGTTAAAGACTATAGTATGTAGTAGTGGTGATTGTTCACAAGGGCACAAAGAGAAAGCAAACTAGCGCAGAATTCCATTTAACTCAAAGAGCTGAGAATAACATCGTACCCGAGTTAACCGAATGCCCGGAATGTCGGAATGTCATTTAGCAATACCAGTTCTAACCAAGTTCTTTGTTAGCAATTGTTATAGCAATATCAGTTGATAATGCATTACGCTGTGTTTTGCGCGTAGAAACATCATAGTGACATTTCCACAGATAGTGGTTGGACAGTACTGAGGGTACGACCAATTTAATGAGACACAAATAAGATGTAAATGCTAATAAACCGTATGTAACTAAAGCTTTCACTTCTGTTAATGAAGCGCGCAGCCATCTTGGATTCTGAAATCAGGTTTGTTTAGGTAATTATGACTTTCCGGGTCGGAACTCTAACTTCAGGGGGTGTTCGGCGTTCCAGTTGAGATTTCTGGCTCGGAGCCTGGAAATCGTGACTTCCGAGATCAAACCGCACGCCGCATAATTACCTGATTCACGCTGACTGACAAGCCGCCTTTGCTGCCCCCACCTCAGCCTCGCAGCGCAAGCCAACGTAAACACAGGACCGGGCTGGAGTCGCACCGGCGGAGTCAAGGTGTGAGACGACAGCTTCACCTGCCAAGCCCCAATGCCCCCCCCCCCCACTCCTCCCCACTGCGAGCTGCAAAACACACCCTTACAAATGTGTGATATAGCAATGTGCACCAACTACTAAAGAACAAGTGTTTAAGGAAGCACTTTAATGAAGATCCGTATTCATTTTTACACCCCCCCCTTTACAATATAGTGCAACTGAAGCGATATTATGCGTGTTTACATTTTTTCCCCCACTACATTACAATGTAACGATGCGAAGCAATTCAATGAATAAGTGCACTCAGGAGGCAGGAGGTTGATGTACGGAAAGTCGTCCTAATGGAAGAGCTCTTTTCATTGTCTCAACTGGCCAATCAGATCAAGACACCTTTTCCCAAACTGCTAAAATGCAATAAGGTACATTCTAGGATATGCAGATGTACCTCAGTACTGCGGGGGGCGCTGTTACGCAGACCACACGCCTCTAGGCCAAGTCAGACAGCGCGTTGGAAGCCAGGGTACAGGTCAGGCCTGTTCCGTCCGGCTCCACGTGGATCTTCTTCACCACGCCGTCTTCTACTAGCATGACATATCTGATCATAGAACAGAGCGCAGAAGAATGACTTTAGTATGGATTTGAGAAAGAACTACATCTCACAGGGTGTAACTGGAGTATGGAATAGTCTGGGTAGCGCGAGCTTAAGGCCCTAGATCCCTTCAACTCTGAACATGACAAGATCCCGCCAACTCTCAATTATTAGTCTAATTCCCTCCACGCGAGTTTAATGAGCCGAATGGCCTCTCGCCTGTAGCTCACTTATGTTCTTATGACCTGAATTTACATTTGTGTGATGATTTTATCCAAAGTGATTTACAGTAGGGGTGAGGGTTACATTTTGTCTGTGCTCCCTAGGATTCAAAGCCATGACCTTTGTGTCATTAGCCCCCTACCCGTTGAGCTACAGGAACAAATTTAAAATTACCAGCGTAAAGATTTTTACTGCCAACATAACCCTGCAACGATAATTAGAATGACATTTATTACCTATGATATATTGCCACGATAACCAATATTTTGGTGTAAAATAATAAATATTCCGTATATTTCATTGATTCATATAATGGATACATAAATCTGAGTCTTAAAATGTAAAAATGTAAAATGCTGTGACCAGAGTTAGGGTTGACATCAGGGTTTCATCTGCGGTTACATTTAACTGTCCAATAGGCCTGATATCAGTATAGCGAGAACGTTATAACTCTCAGAATGATTAGACGTTTACTGGCAACAAACGCCGAGATCTCTCACCTCTTTGACCTCTTGTTGCCAAGCACCTGGACGATCTGATCACTGTCCAGCAGCAGGTCCACCGCCTGGGAGAGAGGAAGCGAGAAGCTCAGTGGCAAAGCATCGGGCCACAGATGCTTCCTTTTCAGCGTATGTGATGGAGAAATGCATGACAGGTGACACCTTGGTGAACGCTCCTGTGGGGTCGGCCAGCATTCGCACCTGCGGCGACGGAAAGGAGAAAAAAAGCATGAAGAATATCACCTTATATAATGACCTTAGCATTAACACACAAGTATATACCTGCAAGAAGTTATGCAGGCATGTGCAAAAATATAACAAACATTACCCAGCTCCACCTTCTTATGTCCAAATTGCACCTTGTCAGAACGTAGCTCCACCTCATTCAGCGTTAACCTTTTTTTCTTATTTTTTAATACAATTTCGTAACGGATCCAACATGGAATGAAAGGTCAATTTTGCACTAAAAAAAAATCATACTTTTTCCAACCGGCATTAATTTTTATTTTCATTAGTAGCTCTGACCAGACAAATGAGTGGATGAGATATTCCTTCATGGCTGCTTCATTTCTGTCTCGTGCTTTTGTATTTTATATTACGTTCTTCCCCGTACTACTACCAAACCATTGCCTACCTGATAGGGGCTCCCCATCCTCTTTGATTCAACCCCTGCGTGTTTGTATAACCTTCTAATGCTGCCAAAGAAACTGAAATCTAGTTAACAAAATTGTGCGAAATCTTAAATGGGCACCTAAATTAGTGTAAACTGCTTTTACATTAATGTATTGCTGAATGGCTGGTTTGAAATGGAATAATAAAAAATAAATGGTAAGTAATACATTGTTTCAGGGAAAAAAGGACAATCTCCAGCTCGAAGCCCCCCCGACACCAACCTTCCCCCCCGCACCATGCTCCTTCCCCCAGGCAGACATCACGAAGGCATCGTTGACCGAGATGCAGGCCAGCTCCTGCACCCCTCTGCCCCTCAGCTGCTCAGCCTGCTGCACGAAGCCAGGGAGGTGGGTCTGGCGAGGGGGGCCGAGGGAAGGAGGGCGGGACTTTAAAATCAAGAAACGCTACTATGGAGAAAACAGCTTGTGTAACGATCACTACATCCTCTGCAAGGTCGTAACCCAAAGCCAAATGCAGATACAACTGGAATGCATGCAATTCATTGGCGACCCACCAGATTCCGGACAGCGTGTGACGATGTTAAGAAATGTGCACTAAAAATGTGTCATTTGTGGGTTAGGCAGTGGATATATTCTGCTACTGAGCACTAGAGACTGTGAGACTGTAATCATCCTCATATTTCGTGAAAGTATGCTCCCAGACTGTGCTGAATGATCGCCAGCCTCTCCTCTGCATCACGTAAAAATTATTTAATAAAAATAATTTTTTTGAAGCTGCTTCACCTTAGAGCAGCCGGGGGTGAAAGCTCCAGGAACTGCAAACAGAACTCCCTTCTTGCCCTTAAAGAGCTTATCCATGGCCACCTTCTTGCCAGGATCATCCTCCTGAACCTCTACAGCAGGGAGTCTCTGGCCTACCTGGAAAAGAAAGGGTTTAAAGCGGATATATGGGGGGGGGGAGAAGGACAATTAAAAACCACATGCAGGCTAGTAAAACACGTGGTGTTGTTCTTGGGAGATAAAAATGAACCTAGAAATGGCTTCTGCTGTGATTTAATGTTGAAGTTGTGCATAAACTCTACGCTAACAACATGCAATTTGTGACACCAGATCACAAAACCCCCCTAACGCAGGATTAGAAAAATAAGGCAACGATGACTACAACCAAGAAGCATATAGTTAAGGACAATCGACCCCTTCATGCAGGTGTACCCTTAAATAATACACTAACATACAGATTTTAAAGCAACACAACACTAGCATTAATAATGCAGTCGCCACCTGAATAACACCGGTGCGATCATGAAGAAATAACAAGAATGACACTGGTAAATGTACAGTCTGTAGTAAGCATGTTAACGAACTGCGAGAGAAATCGTTTTTGCAAAACCGAGAGCAAGTGATCATTCATAGTTCGATAAATCAGTAAAGTAGACTAACATTACAATAACGTAATTAACGCTAGGTTTGTTCCGTCATAGGAAGTAAACCAATCTATCCGGATAAGGGAGGATGTGAAGGTTTAAGTATTTATCCATCTAATATTCACAGGCGCAAACGACCATCATCAGTTACTATTACAACTGTACTAGTACACGACTTCCGTAGAAGGGCACCAGGCTGCTATTTATAATTTATACTACATCAGTTGCATGTACGCTTTCTCTGTAGAAAGTGCACGCCGAGAATTAAGGAAGTATGTGAAAGCATGAGCTACTGCAGGTATATTTTTAGAGTATTTCGGTATGCCAGTTTCCTACCTTAATTGGCAAGTTGACAGCCACGGTCGTATGTAAGAACCTAATGCCGTTGACGGATCGGATCGTTTTGAGCAAAGTCGAGGTGGGAATCATGATTTTCGTTCAGGCTTGTGCGCAGAATGGAGAACAGGACAAACGACACCCTGTCACAAGACGTTGCTGGAGCTTCTACCTGGCTTGTTATATGTAGAAGAACTGATTCAGGATCAGATCGAAAGAGCCCATTCCTGTTCTCGACTCCACTGAGCTAAGATTAATTTTACTATTCAGCCCGTCTTAAAATAGCATACTCACAATTAAAAAAATAGTGGCAACAGCGTCCCAGGCATATAACATGTTTTTCAACGCTAAGAATAATAATAAATTATAAAAATTAAACAAAGTAATGGATGCCATCAAAAGAGATAATCAGACATCGGTAGTTAAAAAGTGTTAGAAACGTGACAAAGATTACGCTTTATTATGCCTGACAGCACTATTCAAGTACCTTATTAATACGGATCTCCGGAACGACGTGCTTCTGGGCGTTGATTCCACACCGGTACTATTACACTCTACGCAGATTTCCGGTTCCGGTGGTTTGCTGTTTGTAGTTCGGATAAAAATAAAGTCGCGTGTGGTATAGGCGAGTATCGGATATACTGTTGGACGATATGTACGCTTATTTTACTTATGACGCCAACTATGACTACATTGCAATGCTATCATATTCACATATTTAATATACCCAGTTAAACTGAATCAAAAGCAAGGGGAAAACTTCAACCACGGACAGAACCGAGCTCACTGACGATATTCATCTGTTCCTAGTGAAACCCAATACGCTGAGAATATCTTTCCAGGAGAACATACCCTTAGTTTATGTAGTTAAGATCACTAATTTATTTGCCACGGTAAATTATCCATCTGTGTGTAAATGGTTTTGGGTGTGAAAAGCACAAGGTGTGCAGGAAGCTATGAATGGAGAGATGCTGCGCAACCAAATATTCAAATAATGTAATGGAGAGCACAGGGGCAGACAAACAATCATTTAAAAACCAAGACGGACAAGACCGGAAGTGCGTGATGGGATGTCTCCATTTATTACACAACAACACAAAACACCAATATCTTTAAATACGCAAATGAATCGAGTTTATCTGTGATGCGTTACCTTGTTTTACAATGATTCAGCATGAGTAAGATAGACAACATCAAACTAAACATTTAAGCACAGCCAACAATGAACAAATACACTCATATCCACACACACAAAAATTGTATTAAACATCAACAAATTGAGTAAAAAATAGAATTTAATCTTTTTAAATACAGATTTAATACAAATAATGGTGTGTCCTCCACGTTGTATTTTATTACTTCTACAGACAATGTTTTTTATTACTTTTGAGATTGTTTACAGCATGACTATACAGTAAAATGTAAAATAAACACTCGTTTATTTTTAGTATTGCTCATTTACATAAATCTATATGAACATACTGACAGCTAATCTTACATTGACATGAAATCTCTAACAGATAAACGTCCTTAGCACTGAGTCTTAAATATGTACATAAGTCCCGTTTTGCCATCGAAAATGAATTGCTTATCCATGCATACAAAAAAGTTAGAAAAAAAGTCTGACTAATCAAACAAATAAAAAATATCAACCTGATTCCAACCACATGGACATTGCATTGATTTAGTGTTGCTTTATAATTAAAACCTACGTGTACTATGTCCCTGAACCTTAAGTGGCTACTACACACCTTCAGATACGTACCAAAATTATGTACCGTAGAACAGCACAACTGTAAAAAATAAATATTTGATTATTGCCAAATAAATACAGGCAAAAGCAGAGCACTGCAGTGTTTCAGACTTCCTGGACAGTAGATGAAGGGTGTAATAATAGCATTTACCACTAGATGGGGTACGCATGTAAACCATGTTATCAGAACAGTTCGAATTTTGTTACATTTACCGAAGCCCGAGATTTGTGATTTACACGTTAAATTGTTAGTCGAACAAAAAACAAATTATCAGCTGAAACCACGCCATAAAATAATTTGTCATGCCAAACCTGAGCATTAACCACACAAACACGTACCTAAAATATTCCAGACCAAATAAATTAACCATTCTTTCATAAAAACCAACGTATTTAATTGTCTTGAAATATTAATTCAGGACCAGACAAGGACTGAAGCTCCGAAGGCAGAGTGGCCCTATATGAGGTCTTTGACATCAACTCATAGTTAAGTCCTTCATTTATCTGCGTACCCCCCCCCCCTTTGCTACCTTATTACCTCAAAATTTATGGATTTGCCGGTTTTCTTCTACTTCAATTTTCAATCAAGCCAGCCTTGACTACCGACGTGATGTAAACGTTAAACGCAGAACTGTTTCCTTGAACTGACTGTAAATTTTCAATCATCTTGTTAAATCGAAATTAATTACAAAATGCGTTACCTGCGCAGATGACTTGGTACAATACATCCCCCTCTTAATTAGCCCATTGTGACACTTAAGCCACAATAAATCAACATTTAATCAATCATTTCAAAGCCAATGTATTCATACAAATAGCGGGATGTTCTAAATAACACGATTAATAAAACTGTTAATCATTAACCGACTGTATTATTCTGTACTTAAAAGGCGAAGATATTTCACAAGTATTTTCATTATCGGGGCACCTAAGCGACTGCAATTTCTGCAAACACACGTGTATACGGCACGATTTCAGGATACTTTACAGCAGCTGCACTTGGTAGCGGCTCGCCTTTGAGGTGACAGGTGACAAAAAAATATGCTCATAGATAGATCAATGGAGGCCAGACTGTCCAATCCAGCAACCAGCAGCCCTCACAGCTGTCGAGAGGTCATATGTTCCCCGGTGCCAAATGTAAAAAAGCAACCATTTATTTTGGGTTCACAAATGATAAAAGGCTAACATAAACCTTTTTAAAAATAAAAAAAGAGACTGCATCAAAAAATATGCTGACATTAACACACTGCAGTTGTACCGCATTGAGAAAACTCCAGTATTCACCCCTTACAACAAGCAGTTTCTGTTGACGGTTTGGCTTATTTTATAACAAAACCATATTTTTTTTTTTTTTTAAAAAAAACCTCGTAACTGTTTTAACATAGTCGGTATGCCTGCTTTTTAGCGCTATGTGGGATGAGCTGGGACCACTTTTCACGCTTTCCATGGGTCTGCAGACAGTATGACACATGAAGTAAAGCAAACAGCACAACAGAAGGATCTGTGGGGGGAGTCAGAGGTGCAGAGAGCAGTTTTGTCCGTCATGCATCTCCAGTGAAGGACAACGAATCCAAGGTTCGGTTCTTGTTAGTCTCTGACTCCGTGTCTACGTTGATGACGCAGGATTGCAGGTTCATTGTCGATTTCAAATCCTTTCCCGCGTCTTTCCATTTCACAGAAGGACAATGATGAGAATGCAGAAGATTTTTTTTTGTAATTTAAGTCACACACCACAACAGTCGTACCTTTTTACATTACAGACAATCCCCCCCCCCCCACACCACAAATATGGGCAAAATAATACCTCTATCAATCACGGTCCCAGGATCCTGATCAGTAAACCCCAAGGTTCTCTCTGAACGGACAAGACCGAGCACACGGAGACAAATACAATACGGCTTTTGACTATTCGACCCCAGATTGGTCGTTTGAAGGGAAAGGATGTCAGTCGGCCCCGTAACCTTCTGCGAAGTCACATGGGCGACTCGCGGACTGAGATACGCACGGGGTCGATAGCTCGAGAGAACATGCCACCGCCGATGCTCATCCACAGACACACGTAGACCACACTGACTTTAAAGATTAGCCTGACTGGACAGTTTTAAACATTTTCCCCCAGTAGAGTCATTACTTCTAGACATAACTTTTCCGTTCTTCTGTAAACCACCTGCCACCCACAAACTAAAGATATAAAATATGCAGACTACATTCAGTTCTCGTTGCTCACCCACCAACGCCTCTGCTCTACCTCTGATTGCTATTTCTGTTATTACTTATTACTCTGTGTTGCTGCACATATTGCTTTTAAAATCCTGAAGAACGCCGACTCCAGCACCTTCTCGCGGCTGTGCTTACCACCGTGTACCGTATTTACACGAGTACCTGCGAATTGAAAGTGTCAGAGTGCTCGTGTCAAACTCCCCAGCCTGCCTGATCGATCTTGGGTACGTTACCCAGTAGCTCCTGTTAACAACTTCCATGGTTCGAGTCGTTCGGTTGCATGGTTCCAACGCAAAGCTTCATCCGTCCCTTATGATACTGAATGGTCCAGTACAATAAGCGACACGTGGCAACCCTATTCCAACGAATACGGTTGTTAGCAGGTAGATTTTAGGAAACGTACCCCTTAGTGTAAGCATATTGCTACGGCGGACATTTAAAATCCCTTTCTTGCTTTGCTATAAACAGCACGGTTACATATAAAAACCACAGCTGTTCTGAACAGGAGAGGTATCAAATATCAGTACCCAAACCGCTACCCAACTGGAGGTAGTAGTAACAATAAAAATGCTCTAAAACTACTTCAATTCAGAGGCAACACATGCTTAAAAAAATACTAGAACCACGTTAACTAAATCTCGAATCCAGTGATGAACTTGTGTGTGTGATTCACACTAGAACTTTAATATGCAAGTCGCTAATCCGATTCCACCTGAACAAACAGGGGCAGGGAAATTATTTCCTTTGAAAGAAAAAATATATATAATGAGCGTGGCGGAAGTCTGCATTAAGGCCGATCTGCCTTAAGGTTCCCAACTACCCAGAATCCAGAGGGGCTGGATTTCGTTTTTTTTTTTTTTTTTTTTTTTTTTTTTTTTTAAGGAAATGCTTTATCAAAAGATTCCCAAATGGCTCCGCGACACTAATCCTCTCTGCCCCAGGAGTGGAACATCTTTACAGTTAATCTGCATCTACGTGGTTCAAGGACGGAACATTAAGCATCAAATTAAAAAAAAAAAAAAAAAAAAGCTAATATACAGGACCTCATAAACCAGAGAACTCGGCTGGAACTAGTTAGAATTGTCAAGAGAGTAACCGCAGCGGAAACGAGGGCTTGGTGACATTTCCTACGATGGGGAAGAGCTTTAGCTTTGTGTTACGCGTGTGTCTGTGTGCGTGTGTTTGGACTCTCCTACATGCAAGCCGTCTTCCATTAGATGGACAACCCTGGAATCTGTCTAAATTCATGGCTTATAAAATAAATGCCCCAATATCTGCCCCCACTCTAAACTCACACCTCCAACAATGCAACTGGCACACACCACACACCCTCATATTGAATGCTCTTAGCTCCTTGTGGAGGAATATTACATACATTTACACCTACCCGCTCAACACATCCAGCCCAAAATTGTATCCAACCCCCCCACATTCCCACACCCATCTCCATTGCTCACTTTCCGTCCTCCTCTCACGTCCTCCCCTATGGAGAATCCATCATGGCCTCCAGCATCTCCAGGAAGAGTTTATGCATGGGCACGCTGCCACGGGTCTTGATGCTGTAGAAGGTGGAGAGGGCGCGGCCTGCGGTCTGCCGGAGCAGGGGGAGGGTCAGGAGGAGCTTCCCGGCCCGACGGGGGTCGTCCGGCCGGTGCTGGCTCACTAGCTCCAGCAGAGCCTGATGAAGCAGGTCCCGCAGCTTCTGCACGGCCTCCACGTCCTCGATGTAGACCGAGTCTATGAAGAAAGAGATGAGGGAACTTAGCATGCGATTGCAAGGTAACCCTGAAGGAGGCGCTATTGAAACAGGACCTCGTGAAGAACATGGTACGGAAACTGCAATGGTGGCTTGAGCAGTCCGCCAATGTAAATTGATAACCAGGCCAAGAATAGTTTCTATAAATGCATCCTAAACAAATAAATGACCAAAGGAATCTGCTTCCCATATATACTATGCAATGGCACTATCTGACCAATCAATAAGTGATTAAACCAATTGATCTCTAACCAATGTGTACACAAAATGGCACTCATGATTCCTCTGGTGAATCCGGGTCTTCTTAGGACACCAAAATCCAATTAAGAAAGGCAGATGGCAATACAAATACCCACGAACTGAATCCCCCCAAAGTCTATTCAATTCACTTGGGTTTGACAATTTCCTTTTTTTTTTTTTTGAGTGACTGTTTATGAGGATATTCTGAGCAGCAGATTCCTCTGGCAGTCACACCTCACCGTGAGCAGAGCCGGTTATCTACAGACCACACGCACTGCCAAAGGCCGGGGGGGGGCGTCTGTCTGTTCTTTCCAAGAGCGGCCTGCTGAAATGACTCAAACAAGCCGGGCACCGACACCCCTAGCACAAGCGGGGGAGGGGAGGATCTCATAATAAATCTCTCAGACAGAAACGGGGATTTATAATTCATACTCTCTTAATGAATTTATGGAATGTTCACAGACTAAGCGACGGTGTTCAAAATTGGCCTGCGGGAACCCTGAATGTGACATGACAAATAAAATGTACAAGTGCTAAAGCAGATGGCCGTCACTCTTTTTACCTTAAGGGTACCTGACTACAGCGGACAAAATATATTTTGATTAGTCGATAAGCAATGGAACTGGTATTGGACAAGCAGCATTGTCACCTGCTCAGTAGGGGGCGATCTTGTCCCAAGAAAAGCAGCTCAGTGTTGGACAAAAGAAACACTGTCCTTGTCAACTCTGTAACTGACATCCAATCAGCTCCCTGTCTGGAGGAGGTCCAAGGGTGACAGCTTACCCGAGTTGGTGAGTGTGATGGCCTTCAGCATGACAAACTCCTCACGGTCCAGCTCCAGCATGCGGTACCGGCGGGCCAGGAGTCCGATGGCGGCGTTCAGCTCAGCAAGCCCAGCCAGACGCGACATCTCCTCGTCCAGCACGAAGTCCTCAGCGTACACAACCTCGTCCTCGCAGCCCAGCGAGCGAAAGGCCACGCCCAGCACCAGAACCTCCAACCACACCGACTGCAACACCGACATCTGGTCCGCCAGCGACAAGGAGAGGAAGCCTGCAGGGATGGTAGCAGCATGGAAGTTAAGATCAGAAAACCATCAACACCACCAAACATGTAGATACACCGACAAAAAATGTAAAACAACTGGATAAGAGGAACCTGAATTAACCAATAGAAAAAAGCCGCTTTTTGATTGAAATGCCCATCCACCTATCAGCACGCAGTGCTGCTCCTACCCCGCCCTCGCTCACCTGGGATGTGCTTGGCCCAGCCGATGATGACTACAAGCTCGCGGTCGGCAAGGTCGCACAGTGTGGTGAGGGTCCGCAGGGCTGTGTCGGGCTGCAGGGGGTCCGGCATGGCGAACAGCTTCTCCGGCTCGGCCGCCAGCAGGTGAGACACGATGATGTTAGACGGACCTGAGCAGGTAGGACGCCGAAAGCAAACAACCAACAGGGTGCGAGTTAGATAAGACCTGCTGTCCAAAACTGCCTCAACGGATTAGTCCTGCAAGAAATGTCACCCACCTCTCTCCCCCTCTTTCCTTAGAGGGAGGGGGGCGCTCTGATAGGTGCTGTTCTCTACCTCTGGCCTCCTCTTGTACTTTTGCCTCCCACCTCGCACGCGGTCCAAGCGCACCCCTGCAGGGGGAGCCAGCGAGCTGTTATTCGTGACACGCACACACAGCGACAGGCATGTTGCAGGACACAGCACCCGATCCCCTAAACGGCCATTTATCAAGCTAGTTGGCATTCAGCGGGAGTCAGGTTCAGCCCAAAATCTGGAAGGGAAAAGCACATCTTCTGGGCTTCCAGGATGCTCCCGCAAATGGAGTCCCAGGACATGATGCGTGACATGTGCGACAGCGCTTCAAATACTGCTCTCGCTTACATAGCCCCTGAATCTCCTGCAGCCGCTGCGCCCTGCTGGGCAGACAGGGCGGCGCTAATGAAAACAAATGGGCTCTGGGGCCATGTCATTGTATGCACCCATGAGGGCAGTTAAACTGGAAACAGAGTCATAAGGTATGAATGACACCAGCTGGATATGGCCACGCCCTTCTCATATGGCTCCGCCCACTCCCCCCTCCCACCCCCACAGCTCCCACCTTCTTTGAGCATGCCCACTTTGAGGCACTTGGTGAAGCGACAAGCCTGGCAGGCCTTGCGTCGCCTCTTGGTGATCTCACACTCGTTTGACGCCGGGCAGCTGTACTCGATGTTACCTGGGAAGGTGGCACAGGAAGCGGGAGGGACGGTTATCCAGCCCCTCTGGGTTTGACGGCGCTCGTATCTTTACCGTTGTCAAGATATAAGGGGCGTGGAGCGTACAGACTAGCACAAACAAACGTGCACTCTGAGCTCCGTTTCGCTTTCGTTCTGAGAAGTCCCCATCAACTCACCGTAACGCGGCAAACGATTGCTGCTAAGGAACTAGAACGCAACTGAAAATCTCGAATCTTAAAAATGCTTCTGGCAGTTCCGACAGAGGCATTTATTTCCCCACGCACACACAGCAAAAAGCCGTAGACGTGCAGGAAAAGAAATACGTAAAGCTTCACGCCCCGGGTGAAGATGCTGACGCTACATGTGTCTGAGCTTCTGTTCTCCGTAAAGCTAGTAAATGTGCGAGAGCGGCGCGCGCTCAGTGAGGACGAGGGCCTACCCTGGATTGTCCGCTTGAAGAAGGCCTTGCAGGCCTCGCAGGAGGCCACGCCGTAGTGGTATCCCGAGGCCACGTCGCCACATACCAGGCACAGCCGTTTGGGGAGCGTGCTCAGGGCGTACTTGCAGCGGCCGGTCCCCGCCGAGCCCTCCTCCGCCCCGTCCCCTCCCTCCTCCTTAAAGTGGCAGCGCAGGGGCGGCGGCGTGTACACGGCCGGTGAGCAGCGCCCCCCACCGACCTCCCCCTTCCTGCCGCCGCCTCTGCCGCTCTGCGAGGAATCTGACGAGGCTGCACCCGGACTGGTCCGGCCTCCGCCTCCTCCGCCGCCACCCTCCGGACTGCTAGGCTCCGCCTTGATGTGGAGATCGGAACGCCGCTCCCTGGAGGACATGATTGCTGCAGGATAGGACGGGGGGGTGGGGTTCTTCATTACACTCCCACACTGTTGCACCTCAACCACCCTAAACATTCCATTCCCGGAATCCATACGCAACTGAAAATGGACAAAAAAAATCAACCAATTATTTGCTATAAATGACTAAGAATCAGTCAGATGAGTATAAAGGTGTTTGTAGGATTTGATCTTCCTTGCAGATTATTAGCAATCCTTCTTGAACATAAATAGCACGAGGACACTGTTTTGTCACTGCTACGGACTTCAAAGGTCCAGATCCTTCCACACATTTCATCGAGACAGGCGGCATCCTTCACAACCGCATTCGGTGCCGACGCCGAAAGTTCCCTTGGCGTTCTCTAAAATGATTTCTCACGCATTTGTACGCGGGTCATGGACTCTTACAATCCGGTTTTCTATTTCCAGTCACCATTGCAATGACAGTGACGTCAAACACACAACAGAAATGGGTGAGAATACTTTCAGTGGCCCATAGCAGGCCGAGATGGGGGGGGGGGGGGGGATCATGTCATGCAAGCAATGAGTAGAGGAACAAAAAAATTAAAATAAAAAAACTCACCGCAGGGCCATGGCGTTAAACTCAGGTGAGCAAAATGTTCCAAAACTCAGAATTTTTCTCCTGACCTTTTAGAATCATGTCTGCGATCATGCACATTGCATAACCCGGGCCGTCTATGTAAACATATTTAGCAGACACTTTTTTCCAAGTATAAGCAAAGCAGAAATGAATAAATATCAAGCTGCATTTCCATAAACACACACACAAACACACACAGTCTTAAGGACAGTTATCCTCATTCTGGAGCTTCAGGACTAGCCAACTGTAAAGATCTAGGATTGCCAGTTGCTTAAACTGTAGAAATTATTAGAGTTTCCACAGCTTTCTAGACTGATCTCTAAACTGTGTATTAAAAGTCTGCCATTCTGGGAAGGGGATGTTGGTGGTGACCATGTTGATGGGTATCTGTGTGGAATGCACTTCAGAAGTGGATAAACGCAGGTAGACTGCATACACCCACTCGTAAAAAAATGGGTTTACTGTAAACCCAGCTAAAAATGTGTATCAAGCAGAGGAAAAGTGCAAATATGAAATTGTATGGTATAACAGTACAGCCACCTACCAAGACACCACTGCTAAACAGCTATTTGCTGAAGTCCGGTCTAAGCTCGATTCTCCCATGAAAGGGTGTGGAAAGGGTCATCGTGAAACCTACAACAGCTATATATTGTTGGGGCCACATCAGCCATTATCTGGCATCCCACTTACGAAAGATTCAGTGGGATTCCTCTGCTCATCGCTATCACGTGTGGTCCTGGGTGCGTAGTTATGATCCAAGTCCAGTTGATTTACAGCACGTGCTACACACACAAATAAACAAACGTGCTGGGTTGGAATGAGATTATCATCCCCGGATTACCAGATCTCAGCAATTCGGAATTTTGCTGCACTTAAAGAAATGACCCCAAGAACCCAGCAGATTTAACGCCACACATTCATAACTCATTTAAAATTTATATTTTCCAGTAAAAGGCTTTGCCTGAAATCTAATTACAGTGCCGGTAAATTACCTACAGTTAATTACGGATAGCAAAAAAAACGGGCATAGGCGTAGAGAGCAGGTAGACGCGAGGCCGGCGGTGACGCACGTGCGGAAACCACGTGGCCGCCGGGAGCCGCAGCGCAGACTGGGGATGTCCAATCACGCGTTTCGCAGCACGAAAAAAAATAAATAAACCGTCGAGCTTAAAAGCTCTTTAAAAAGCAGCCTTTGCATCTATGATACGGGTCGGAAAAGGAAAGCAAGAAAAGGGTAAGAGAATGCTATGATCACGGGATCAATAAGATACCAGGCTATCGGCTATACTGTTAACGCAAAATTTGTAGACGTTAGATTTCGATTAATCAACATGTTCAGCAATAACAAATGCATTAGGAAAGCATCTATTATGTATTATCGTTAAAAATAAATACTACATGGAGCAGGGGATAGTTATTTACACCCGTCTAAAAATATATGAACATCCACTGCCATTAACTACAAATATTACAATAGCAAGCTGGATCTAAGTAAACGCACGTACCTCCACGTACTTAAGGTATCCGCAGAAATAAAAGTATCTCTACCAGGCAGTAAGCCGGCGCCGCGGCCACCCAAAGCGCCGCGAGCTCCCACCTCGCGACGCTCTCATTCAAACGCCGCCGCCTCGCGGAACGGGAAGTGCGGGCGCGCGCTGCCAGGGCGCCGCGGGCCCGAAGGGAAGTGACCTCGAGCGGCGGGGGATTCGAAATCACGGAGCTGTCCGGCCGTTTCCGATCTGCCCCTCGGCGGGGGCTCCACCTGGAGCCGGGGATATCGGCGCCTGAGCGGAGCAATTCGCACTAAGACTAACTTATTGCGTCACTGCAGTGTTTTCCTGCGCCAGTGAGATGCTGTCGGGCACGACTGCAGGTCAGGGTCATTCCTCCTGATGACATCAAGCGCTATTAAAGATTTAATGACAGAAAAGACCGAACACTTAATTTTGCAGTGACCACAGCTGGTGGATACGGGACCCAATACCTGTATTTTTGGTGTCCCTGGGCGATTCAAGCTGTATGCGGTCTTTGTGCTGGCTTAAGGATATCAGAGCTGTAGACTTGCCGCTCTGCTCATCCAGATTCCTGAGAAGAGAGCAATGGAAGGCTGTCATTCCTCAACCGACCGACCCACATCCTCAAATAATGCGACAGCTGTATCTAACGGTCGCAGCTGAACACGGTGCATTTTCAGAAGCGCCTACCAATCGAACCCTAGTAGTGTCTCTGCGTTTTTCCTGATGAGGATTAATGAAGCACACCGTACTTCTAAGAGATGTTTTATTAGCTCCACCCAGTTTTAATAATCCATGCAACAATTTTAATATGTTAAACTTATACTACACCTGACGTATCTATAGACCTCGAGGGCTTGATTTGACATTCAATCCCAATGGTACCATGCACACAGGAAGAAAGTCCTTCATGTTATTCAGACATCTTGGGAATTGGTGTAGGGGGACAAGTATAGAATAATCCATAACCACATAATATATGTATTGAATTCTATCCAGCAGCAGTACAGTGCGGCTAAACGGCTGATACCGTTCCGTCCGTCATGCTGCTGGTTTCGCCTCATTGAGAATTTCTCCGCTGACGCATTCAGATAAGAGGCCTTGGGAGGCTTCGTCTCATACGTTTCTTCTAGTCCTTATGTCCAGCGGTCAATCGCCGTCCCTCTCGAATTTCACAATTTGCCGCAGATTTGCTGACGCGGGACAAAATCGGGCCCGTTTGCCCTCCGCCTTGCCGCACAGGCCCCTGTTCGGCGTGTTAGCGCACACTGCCCCTCCCCCATCCCTCCCTGTACCGGCTCGTCCAACGGTCAAAGTCACGAGAAACCTAAAGGACGGATGTATCATTATAACACCCTGACACCCCCCCCCCCAAAATCCCTGCCATTTACCTGATCCTGCGCGAAGTATAAATGGACATATACTTAACCATTAACTAAAACACAGTAACTATAACCTTGTGTATACAGTAACTTCACCTCGTACATTAACCGCAAGGGTCATTAGAATGATCTACGGAAATAACCAGGCTACGTTCAATTAACTGACAGCTGCAGATTCACCATAAGGGCTCCAGTTTTTCATGACAATTTCAGATCACGCCAGTACTACCACCACACAACCAATTTTAACAAAAAAATCGAAGTCTCGGACGAATACCACGTGTGTCGTGCAGTGGAAATTAATTTCCTACATCCACGTTCCCACCTACATAAATATTATTTCTATTTTTACGTTTCTAATTACAGCTATTTGTTTGTTTATTAGACGTTAACCCTGGCCCCTATTGAGAGGCGGGAAACACCCATGTTTTTCAGGGTAACGGGTCAAAGTGCAAGTATTTCCCGATACCTGTAAACGACAACATTCGGCATAGAAACTGCAGCTCGGATTTGGCTGCATTTAAGTGGACAGGGACGTATAATGGAGATCTCTCGGTCACGTCCCTGTGTCTAGTATCCACCCGCAGACGCATGACACATACTCTCGCACTGAGACCTCAGGTGAGATGCAGACAGGGCAGATCTGCGCATCCGGATGGAGGAGGGTGGATGACGCAACTCTGTTCTCCACATGCTAGAGGTTTAACATTAAAGACAGGGCCCCCCCCCCCCCCACCACCTCCGCATGCCTACAGCGGAGCAGAGCGCTGTTTTTAGCATATTTTTAGCCACTAAACCATCAGGTACTGAGTCTCGTCCCAAATGGGAATATCTGCGCTCCATCTGCGCAGACGCCGGGCCGGCTGCGCCCACGTCATTCTGCCCATCATGATTTACATAGGGTTTAGAGCACATTAAGCGCGCGCAGAGATGGAACTGCTGCACGACTGCTTGGGAACCGCATTCGCCGGAGCTTGAGATCCACGCTGCAGAAAATCAACCGTGAATGCACTGGGCCGAAAAGTCACACACACGAGAAAAACACAGCACTGACTGACAGTGTACTGAGTGTTATATATTTATACACACACACACAGGTGGACTCACATATTATACACTGTATGTATGTATGTATATATATATATATATATATAAATAAAAAAATATGTGCAAATACTGATCTTAACTAAAATATCAAATAATATGGTGTCCAGTTCTATTAAATCCTACATGCTGGTTTAGCTTTATAAAGTATCCATATACTGATTCTCTCAGTGGTATTTTCCTGTAGACAGCTGAGTCGTCAGTGGGGTAAGAGTGCTGTATCCAGGGCCAGTGACAGCTCTGCATTCCAGGCATCATCCCTGCACATGCATGGATATTAGCTGGACACAGCTGCCCCCCTGCTCAAGGGCACCGCGGGCGGCCGCCGAGAGGCAGATCCGGCACGCCGGACCCCTTTCCCAAAGAGAGCTCCACCAGACAGCTAATTTAAAGCCATCACATTTATTTTATAATTTAAATTGTATAACCTTTGATTATAAAGGCAACTGGATACCGAAAATACAGTGTACAGCAATGTGTCCGTTATGCTGAGTGTGATTTGCCTCGACGAGATAAGAGTTGCAGGGCGACATTTTATATACACACACGTTACTTACTTATATATAAATACATACATAACATACAATACATCTTCGTTTGAGATCCGGGAGGTAAAATGCCCTACAGTATACAAGTGGGGTGATCTTGTGGCAAGCGCCTGAAGTTTCCTTGGATCCTTCACACTTCGACTGTAATCAGGTCATTTAGCCACTATTCCCTCAACTGCAAATCCGCATAATTATCCGATAATACCCTTCCAATTAATGCCGTACAAGTTTATTGAACGCAATGTAAAATGAACCGTTTCCTTTCATGCATTACTTTCGTGCAATAAATAAGTTCTGGTACAGTCATAGCGATCAATAGCGCTTAATAGTTATGTCATGTGTCTTATTTACGTCCTTTTCCATTTAAGCTCCACCGCCTGATCGTTCAGCGTGGGGGGGGGGGGGGGGGGTGTCAATGGTGGCTC
>JAABNX020000071.1:874863-884969 GCA_015163995.2 Mormyrus lacerda
GCTGTTTGTTTCAAATTGTCCATATTTGTTCATTTCTCTTGACAATGTGCAGGAATGCATCCGCGCCATAAAACACATCACGCATCGCTTTAGATGGAATGGAAAATGGGGCGGCTTGCAGTCGCTCTCACCAGCAATTCGGTCTTGTGACACTGACCCAGCTGAGTCCGCTCCAGCCGCGCATGGAACAGGGGTGGGCGTTAGGCCAAGGTAGATCAGGCCCCTGGCGACTGATGCCAAGGGGAGAGAAAGACGTGAAATCTCACAGTAAACCGAGACCGTCTATGTGCATGTAGGAAACGGGAAAGCAAAAAGTTTAACTCCCTCTGACATGACACGGCTGAACAGCGCATTAAATCTCCTTAGTATTTCGAATGATGCAAAAAAAGTTCACAGCTGTACCTAAATAAACATGCATATAAAAATATCATAATCATTGCTTATATCTGTAATGCGTTTGTCTGACCGAATCATGTCGAGTAGTCGGTGCTAAATCCTTGTTCCACAAACGTGCAAAACGCAAGGATATGGTTCGTTTAAATTTCGCATAGAAAACAGAAGTCATGGGGCTAAAAAACGAGATTAAACAGTAAAGTGCTGGGGGGGGGGAGCAGCGGCTTGGATCCGAGTTCCCCTTGCCAATGTCATTGAGATTGTATCTGCGACCTTGGATTCAAGGTCACGGCTAGCGCAGCATAACACCGCATGCACGTACAGCAGCGCTGTGCGGCATCGCAGTCGACATGACGCCACGTCACGATTTCAGCAGCACGCGTCCGTAAATGTTTACGATTTATACACTCAGTCGATTCTTTTTTTCCCAATTAGACCAAGTTTTTTTTCGTTGATTATATAATATATTTTATTTTTATTGCTAAATCCGGGGATGCTGGTTTATTTATTTGAATTTCTCGGTGTTGGCAAGTAACACTAACATACTAAGCCGATTCTCCTGCACTCGATATGCTAGAAGTTTATTATTAATTTAAGGCAATACACTCTATGCGCCGCGTTACGGATTGTCAGTCTTAATCATCTGTTTTTAGTCGTTGGCGGAGCCTTTGAGGTCGGTGCAAGTGTGAACAATATACTAAAAAACAATACCCGAAACCCTGCACTTCGGCATGAACATAAAATCACTTTAATGCCGTTATCTGACTTTACTTCAGATGGGGAACCCAGCCAGCATACGACTTTGTTCTCACATGCTTGGACTCCGTAAGATGTTAAAGTCCTTCAAGTTATTTTTTTAACCATTTGTTTAAGCTTGGACGAGTTTTTCTATGCCGCGCTTGGCCTGTTCTACTGAGCACACAAGGTTTTGTTTTGTCATCGGAAAATAGACTGGGAACCTTATTTTCAGGGACAATGGTTTCTGGTTTGATAGCGATAATTAGCTTATACGATTCTTACCAGTGTTCACCACTCAAGGTCAAATAACTGGAGAATAGGAGTTAGCCAAAGTCGTTGCGCTGGACCCTGTGTACGAATACAATTCCCAAATAAATTAACAGAATAAATTTAGTTCATGAGCATATGTAAAGACAAACCTACCCACCGATTATCAACAATTTTAAACACCAGATTCAAACATTGTCTTTTTTTACAGGCTATTTAAGCGGTAGCCGAGTGTTACGTAGGCCTGGGTTATGTTTGTAGTATGGCATTACATGTAAATTGTGTTTTAATGTTTGGATTTTGATTACTCATTTATATCTAGACATATTCATTTACTGACTTTTTTTTAGAGATATGTAGCTATAGTAATGTGACTACTGGCACGATCATCTGAATCTGTACGCATTATATTAGCATACGCATTAGATTAGCAGACCAGCCACATTTCAAGATTTCTTCACTCGTTCTACCAATACGCCGCGCACATTTGACACGCTAGGATACCCGCCCCACCATTTATAGCAAGGGCTTGGCTCCCCCTTGTGGCCGCTCTGCTCCAGTACTACTGAGGGCCAAATTACGCAGGTCTGGCGACAATGACGTCGGTGTACAGTCTGTCCTCGCGCGCAAGGTCACTCACGCGCATGGGGCACAGAGACAGTTAATCCGGGCTCGCTTATTACTCACAGTTGGCTCTCCATCCATTTAACCTTCATGCAATAATGCAGGTATTATTATAAGATATAGAATTTCATGATTTCACAAGCATTCTATTTTGTATCAAAACAGTCCTAACTTTTAAGTGCAAAGCACCATTTTAGCGTTCAGCGTTAGTTAGTTAACCCTAAATATTATTTCAACTACTTCAATAATATGCTAAATCCATTTGAATTTTCAGTTTTGATACTAAAAGACAATAAATAGGCCTGCCGCAGTGATACTCATAGTATGAGTGCATTATGAATTGCCAGAATGATGTTTTCTGCAATATTATTTTTTACTGAGAATGAGAACTGTTTCTCAGATGAAGGTCACCTTTATTTTATATTCCACTGGTAAACAATTCAGTTTCTATCAGATTCTAGAAATGACATTATGGTATATTAAGTCAGATTGAGTCGGCCGTCCGTCCGGTCTTCCATAACTGCTTGTTTGATGCGGGTCCGTGGCCAGTCTGGAGTCTATTCCAGGAAACACCGGCCACCAGGCAGGGCACACCCTGGACAGGCTGTCGTTTCATCTCAGAATATCACTTGAAGGGCAATTTAGAAGTACCAATCCTCAAGGGCTTGACCACATGGAGGAGAAACAGAAGGGGTCCCTATGCATTCAGGATTCCACACATATACAGACATAGTCACACAATACCCTGGTGAGGTGCGAGACCCCAGTACTCAGCGGGCTTTAATCCAGATCAAGTTGCATCATGAATGGGTATGGAGTGTTCCTTAACTGGGACTCATGATGAGACATGACTTGTATTTGGTGTTGGTTTCCATATTTGAATTCAGAGATGTAACTACCAGAGGACTGTAGGTTAAAACCAAGAGTCTACATTCAAAATAAGTACATCAGACACACTCAACACTTAAAGCACTATATATTCTTTTTTTTTTTATTGTAGATTAAGTCCGTAAGGGATACATTACACTCATTCAAGTTCATTCAATGGACAGTGGATACTGTCAAATTTATCTTATCATTAACTGCAGGAAAGCTGTCTTTAGTTCTTTAAATTATGGACTGGCTGGCAGTTTCCAGTTTCTGTCGTTCAAATAACCTCTCTTAGTTACCCAGTTGACTGTTAAATTATATATTATATTTTCATGGGTTTCTCCATATAGACCAACTGGCCAGATGAAAACAAGAATGTATATCTGGATTGTTTTTTTTATTAAGGCCATATTGACCATGATTTAATTATGAAAATCATATTACACGTGGAATTTAGTACATTCAGAAATACAATACAAGTGGAACAACACGAAATCATCTAATACCCGATAAATACCTCTTTTATTGCTACTAAAATTCTGTGTGCAATTTCACACAGAAATAAATATCTCAATACTGCAGACTCACATAATAAAAACCAGACAGAATTAAGGAAAAGCATTTATTTTGTAAATAGACGTAATATCCATGGCATTTAAATCCCATCTCAGACGCACCTCAGGACGGGAGAGTACAAGACAGTATTTCTCAGGTGTTACACATCAGCTCCCAGTCAAGGAGGATTCCTAGGTATCTTCACACGTCGCAGAGCAGGGAGGATGGAGCACGTTGTCATTGTCACCTTGCTGGTTTTGCTGCCGGGTCTCTTGCTAACGCACCCCATCACGCTAGCTGGAACTCGCAGCGAGGGGCAGCACGTGATTTACCGTCACACTACCGTTCCACCTCATTAACTCGCTGTTTCCCACCACTGCTGCAGGACACTCCAAGACGGGGGCGGGGGTAGTGAGTCCCTGTTGTGTTGTGACACATTCCTTCACATATTTGCTTATTCTTTGCCTGTTCTTCCATATTGTGCTGTGACAGATTCTTGTACATGTTTGGTTATTTTTACGTGTTTCTTGTCTCTTGTGACAGATTGTTGTGACAGATTCTTGTACTTGTTTGTTTTTTGTTACATGTTTTTCTTCCCTATTGTGTTTCACATGGTACATCCCAGTACATTTTTGATTATTTTTATATGTTTCAAATCGGATTAACTAGGCCAGTGTTCCTCTAGAGAACAAGCTGTTGTTGCAGCTGTTGTTGCAATAACATTGGATATTTTACCTGAAAGTGAATGGATATGAGTTTAAACTGCATGAATACTGCACATATTACGTGCAAGAAAACACAGGCAAAGACAATATCCCCCCTATTAACATCTCACGTTAAAAAGTCCCAATGCAGATGTATTTCAAAAACACCAATCAATGATTCTACACTAAAATTACTTTACAAGCTAGACCTACTACATTAAGCAAACTGCTCTGCATTTTTAATGACCCCATTTCGGTAAATAAACGCTCAGTTACATTTCTTGAGACAGATTCTAAAGGGACCATTTTTAATGCATATTGTTCTTTAGGTGATGGGTCAGGTGTCCTTTCAGCACGATAGCATAAAAATAATAAATAAATAAATAAATAAATAAATCATAAGAAACAATAAGGCGCTTTGGACCCTTAATAACAAACTAGTGATGTAATATATATTAGTGATGTAATAAATACAAAAGATGCGGTAACAATCCCTCGTGATTACGTAACTTGAAAACAAGACAGCCCGCGATAACGTAACACTGGCCACCGCCACCACACAGGCATCAGGCACTTGCTGCTGGAGCGGGACCTGCCTGTTCTGCGCTACAAGATCGCCCTGAACTGCCCAACACGTGACAAGCGATTATTACTGCAAGTGGGCGCGTTTCCCTTCCGAGAATTTCCACACCTTTCGGTCACTTCCTTGATGAGGCGAGAAAACATCACAGAAGCAACTAGCGAAGTAAAATAAACGGCAGCAAAATAATTATAACGAGTTGTTCGCAAAAGATGATAGTGAACAGCAGACAATTAAAAGCGCGACTTATTCCACGGAAAAACATGCGTTCTCTTCTTCCCATGGACTGCTCAGACGTACAACATAAGCACAGAGCAAGCTTGGGTAAGTGCTGCTTGCAGATAATTCCAGCTTCTCCAGCCTTAATCTCAGCAAGAAAGAGTTCTTTAAATGGGTAAAGAGTAAACTAATAAACTGGTAAATAAAACATGAGTATAACTCTCTCGGCTACTATGAAATATAAATTTAAACTAGACGTCTTCCGAGTTGTTTCATTACGGGAAGTGTAACTTCATCTCAGTTCAGAACTCTGTTTACAACAAGTGGGCAACGGAGTGAACTGGTGGTCTCCTTCCGTGTGTCCAGCTGCGTTTCTATAGTTGTCATCCAGTATGAGTTCAGCCACGCCATGAGCTTCTATCATGAACACACCAGGAGTCACTGGGACCAGTGGAGATCTTTGTGAGCGATTTGTCCAGCTTTGACGCCCGCGGTACCAGCAAAGAGTTATAGTTTTCCACAGATGCCACTTACAACCTCAATATGCAATATGTAAAAAACCCCGGATACTCCTTTTGACCAGGGGCACCATACAGATGGAGAAAGTTAGAACAATTCCAATTTTAGTACATTTTTGGTCTGGCCTGGGTTTGAGGCCCAATATGATGTCCTCTCTTGGGCCACAGAATCTCTAGCATATGGGATGCATGATACATTTTATCTTCACTTTTTGGTATTGGAAGCACTGGTTGATGCCTAAAAGCCAAATTAGAACTTTCTGAAGACCACCTTAAGGTTTTTAGAACGTTCTACCCTTTTTCATTTTGATAGTAAATCTTTATGTCAATTTCAGAACCGCCTTTGCGAGTTCCTACGGAGTACACCATCACCCCTACACCGGACCCCACTGGGCAATTTGGACAGAGTCCATCAGTTGTCCATCATTGACACTTGACACTAAGATCAAGCTGCTTTAAAACTACAGTGAGTACTGAATGAGTACTGAGTGAGTACGCACAATAAATGTAACGTTTCTAGTCTCGTTCAAGTCTGCACATATATATAGAAATGGAATTACTGTATTCTGGACTTCGAACAGATGTCCAGTTCTTCAAAACTATTTCAAAATATCCTGAAATAATCACCCTTCTACCACATCACAATAATACTTGTATACTGTATTTTGTTTTTATTGCATATGTATAATAAAAAATTAAAATCTGACGATGTAGCATACGAATCAAAGGGAAATAATTTATCCCAAAAAACAATAATTTTGTTGTAGTAATTCATTTTATTTTTATTATTAATATTATTTCTTGGCTGAACACATTTGACATATATACAGTTTTTTTAAATATTTAATTGCATGCACCCTAGTAATAAAATTTATTACTGAACAGTCATGGGTTATTTTCTGTTTCCTGGATAAAGTGAAAGCATATCATAGCAGGAGGCACGTGTGTGATCAGCTCATTTGAACCGGCAGAAAAAGACCAAGGAAATAAACACTGAGAATAAACACACTAATGGCAGTACTCATTCTCACACAATCGAACAGAGGCTTAGAGAACAGGACTGTGGTTTTCTATTTATAACTGCCTGAAAATGCATCACATGACATAACATACCTTAATGCATCTCATCATACCCACACATACTCGCCCACACACTCGCATAAATGTCATGTGTATGATTTGTACATATTGCAGTATCATTGGCTCTTCTTTGGCATTCAAAAAGGATACAGACACCCTCTAATGGAAGTGCATGTCCACACATTTGTTCGTATTTTCCATCTATGTCGTGGTTAGTAGGAGTAAAATTGAGGAATAACTGGTTGTTTGTCTAAGTTGCATATTACATATCTGCACTCATAGAGTCAAAAGAAGCTTCGCAATGCTGTTTCATCCGGTCTGAAGGCCTCATCCAGCGTCTCACTGCACCATATCAATGAAACAAGTGTTTGTAGCTGATAGGTTTTGTCGTGAAATTGTAAAATCATAAAAACGAGTATTATTATGAATCGTGGGTCTGTCGCATGGCAGTCAAATCAATGGAAAATGCCGGAAAATAAGCAGCCGTGAGTAGAAAATACATGGTACTGTCACTGCTAAGTGCAGTGGTCAGTGGCCTGCAAGATAAACGCTGTAGAGAGGCTAGACACCAAGAACAGGCCCCAGTATTTGGGATCGACTGATCTTCTCAGAGGAGCGTTAACTGGCAGACCTACTCTGAAGGTCATGCGGCTTTTGAAGTTGCCCATGCTTGGCAGGGCCTAGTCATCATCTCTAGGCTGTACATCCCATAAGCACTTGAGTCGAGTTTTCAGGCTCACTGTGGAGGAGGTGGTGAGGGGGTGACTGCGGGCCGGATATCGCCATTGAGCGTCTTATGCTCAGAAGGGGCCATTTCACGGTTCTTCCGGTTCAGCTGTCTCTTGTTACGTTTCCTCTTCACTCTCGGTTGAATGGTGGACGTGGGAGCCACCGGATTCAGAGATGGTTCGATCCGGAACCTTCCGCTGTGTGCATCGGATGACTCGTCAATGTAGGCCATATTCACCCCGAAATAGTCAAGAGGCTGTGAGCAGGTGTTGTTGAGGTTGGTTTGCGGGGGCGTGGACTTCAAAATGACATCCTTCTCCGGACCCACCTCAGCCACCCTTTCTGTTCTTGTCGCTTCTGAGCTGGACTCCGTGTCTGAGCATGAGTATGACGTCGAACCCGACTCCGACTGGCTGTGGCCAGTGTCCAGCCCATTCGCCTCCTTCCCCTGCTCCATTCCCTGGACGTATGGTTTGGGCACGCGGCGCCGTCTACGTTTCTTCTGCCGCTTGAACTGGTCTTCCAGCGGATTGGGGATGCGAAAATCGACTGACATGTTCTGGATGTTCTGGGTCCAGTCGGTGGCGTGCGCCCGGAGCTCCTCCATCTTGTACAGTGGAGGAGGAGCAAGTAAATGAAAAGGGGAGGGGTTGAAAAGGGGAGGAGTTTAAAGAGAGGGGTGGGATTAGAATGACAGGCAGCTATTGGATGAATATTTTAATATGAAACAGTTTCTTCTCTCGAATAACATTTATAATATGGGTGAGCGATTTAACGATATTAGATCATGAACGATAAAAATGCTTCCACAAAGTGCCTTTATGGAAAGGTAGTTAGTATCGTGATAGGTTTCTACTAGTTCTACCAGATAGGCACATTCTACCAGTTGTATACATGCATCTAAAGTTGTTCTGGCAGCCAGAACCATTTCGACACACTAATAAACCTGTAATAGAACACATTTCCTATTTGGCAACGTATTGGCTTGGATGGCATAGAGGGGCTGGTCTCTAAAAACAATCTGACATCAGATCGTGAATAATGATGCTGCCTGAAAAAAACCATGATATGATATTTTTGCCATATCGCCCACCTGTAGTTTATAATCCATATAGCATGATGTTTTAATGACCTATGAAGCTCTACAAGTACAGAATCCACAAACACGCACTCGGCCGCTGCTGGTCCTAGGCTCACCTCAGCCCGGGTTTTCTTGGACAGAACCCGGAGCCAGTTTCCAATCATGGTGAGGATGGAGGCGAAGTAGGCCAGACCCAAAAGGATCCAGAACCACACCAGGGGCTTGTACCAGTGGTCACTGCCGGCCTCACCTCCATCACCTAGAAGAGCAGAACTGGGACACTGGGACACAGTTTCTGTCGCCAACGGCTTTCCCAGCAGATAAATTAAGTAAAGTATAAATAGCCAAAATCTGACCTTCCTGTGTGACTGATGAACAGCAGGAATGACAGAGTAAAGGCAGTATGTTAATTAGTGGACGAGTCACAACCATTACTGACTACTGAATAAATATCCTATAAATAAATATTATTTAAATATAAATAAAATAATCTTTACATACCTCTAGTCTATAAAAACTGGTTAAACATACTCATATTTTTGTTTGTGCACAATTCTTCCTTATCTAACGTCCACTCAGTTAAATACAGTGTTACAGCGGCACCTGCTGGTAATCAAAAGACATGACTAGATCTCTCTTTATATGGTTTGTTGCTCACTGTGTTTAGTTATGTAGCAGTCATTACTTAAAGTACAAAGAAGCTGGGAATCTGTGCCAGGACAATACAGCATTCTGGCAAGACCCTAACTGGACACTGTACTGCTGGGCTCTGGTCACTGGATGAGCATTAATTGCAGCTATAGGTTAACAGGCTTAATGTCGGTATTAATGCACTGCTAATGATGGATCATTTGTGCACGCTGGCTGAGTTCGACCAGACATCGAGAAGGGTCTTTTGTACATATTCCTCATCTTGGGATTTCCTCAGTGTCCTTCCAGGTTTTTAACACTTTCATTTACATTTATGTATTTGGCAGACAAACAAGTGGTAATATATAAGAAGCATTCTGCTGTCAGGGAGCCAATTTGCTAGGATGAGCTTCCAGTGAAGCTTCCAGTCATCGACCAGAAACACAAGTGCAAACAGAAGTGCAAGATTACTCACCTCAGAAATATTATACTCACAAATATCTCCCAAGAGAGAATCTAGTCAGAAACTAAGTGCAATATACAAAAGGCAGAAGAACATCTAGCGGTGTTTTAGCTACTTAAATGCCACTTTTGCCTCAAGTCATTATACTGGCTCTGGATGTCAGAATAAGTGAGAGCAGCAAGGACTTTGACCCCGAACCCGCAACCGTACCTGCCACGTAGTCCCCGAAGCCCACCGTGGTGAGAGTGATGACCACGAAGTACGCCGCCTCCAGCAACGTCCACTTCTCCACCTCCTGGAAGACGAGAATCGGCACGGCGACGAAGAGCAGGCAGCCCAGCAGGATGGAGAAGGCGGCCGAGATGACGCGTACAATGGTGGGGCTGACTCGCCACTTCTGTGGGGGGGGGGACAAGGGGCAGGTGCGCGGTGACTCGGTGAAGATCGTTGGGAAAATCCCACCCCCCTGTGACCTAGTGCCAGCCTTCCATGCATGACTCAGAGACAGTCACCCACACACTTCTCAAAGAGTCGGAATATGGGGAATTTTATGCGAACCTTTAAGAAACATACACCTAAGACCCACTGGATGTGTTTCAGAACATTGTCAGAGCACTGCTGGTTTGCATAACATGTCCTTATATGGTGTGCTTTT
>JAABNX020000071.1:885069-895214 GCA_015163995.2 Mormyrus lacerda
AGACCCACTGGATGTGTTTCAGAACATTGTCAGAGCACTGCTGGTTTGCATAACATGTCCTTATATGGTGTGCTTTTACCTGTAAAAGTACCACATTGGAAAAAATTGAGAGACCACTTTATATTTTTCAAAAAATCAGCACATGTAAATCCTGGTTCTATTGACTGAAGTCTGCACTGAGCAGCAGGTTGCCCCCAGATTCAAAACTTCAAAGACAGCAGGACACAAGAATAAAATGAAGTAGGAGACACTGGTAACAACCAGAAACCAGCTATGTAGAGGGCAGAACTCATTAATGCCTGAGATGACCTTCAAGTGACCTTCAAAAGGAAATGGAAACAGTAAGTGCAGGTGTGAAGTGCACTGCTAGGAGAGTTTGTATCAGGCTTCTAGAAGCAGGATTGAAGACCCATAAAAGGAAGAAGCCCTTCGTCAATGAGAAACAGTGAAGAGTCAGGTTGCAGTTTAACAAAAAAATATGTATTATTTACAGACGCACACCCATACATTGACAAATGAGGAAAACACACAATTTTTGCTTGGTCTCTTAAACTTTTCCAGAGCTGTAAGTGCTAAGCATGATGATCTAAGCATTGATTTGGTGATGGCCTACAAAGTAGAAGCAGACGGATGGGATCCCTCACCAGAAAGAGCTTCTCTATCTTGGCGACGGCCTTCCTCAGGCCGTTCCCCAGGTATTGCCCGACTCCGGCCAACAGGAAACCGAACATGGGAATCCCCACCAGGGCATAGAAGATGCAGAAGAGCTGACCCCACTCTGTCTTGGGAGAGATGTTCCCGTAACCTGAGGACCACAGTGGGAAGATGTCTAACAGACTGCTGAGCCCTCAGTATCGCATTATAGTTATTATATTATACTTCATTTCCTCAGTTTGTTATTTATCGAGACATAAAATCAGCGTTATTTACGCAGGCTACAACTCGGAAGTGCAGAGGAATGGAAGATAGCCTTGCAGTGTTACTAAGTTGTCCTTTGGCTATTGAGTGTCATCGGTAGCAGGTTCTACATAGATAGATAGACAGACAGATATATAGACTGACAGACAGACAGATAGACAGACAGATGGTAGATAAACCGAAAGACAGACAGACAGATAGACTAGATAGATAGATACTTTATTGATTCCGAAGGAAATTCAGGCATGTATTCATGCTATGTACTGTTACTGGAAGGCTCTGTTGTTTCTAAAATTATGCGTATTGAGTACTGAGTAATGTTACTAGATCCTTCCTTTGATAAAGAACCCACTAATAACAACCGTTGAGTGATGAGTATTATTACCAATTGTAGTAATGATGGTGCCTGAGAAGAAGAAGGCACTTGCCAGGTCCCACTGGCTGGAGTAGGCGGAGGCGTTTGAGGTGAGATCTACCCAAGTTCCCACAGCATCTGCCACTTCCTGGGGTAACAGGCCGTGTAGAGAGGGTGGGGACGGGTAGTAAGGATGGAAACCAGTAAATCGTTTAGTCCAAAGCTCAGAAAGACAGCAAAACAACACTGGAATTTTTGTATGGCCGTACCTCACACATTAAAATCAAGTGAAAAAGAGAGCAAATTAATTTTTATGGGAGAAAATGTGTGAAATTGATAAATATGACTGTATGGGATACCTCAGCGTGCTCTCACTTGATAACGCAGACAAAGCAAGGGTGAAATCATCTTTTAGATTCAGCACACTGTTGTACGGATGTTTTTTCGTACAGTTTGCATTTATTTAATGTACTGCACTGCGAACAGATGCGGTAGTGCAGTCTTTGGGCCAGCAGGGGGCACTACTGACACCAGAACCAGGTGACACTTTGATGTTCGTAGCAGGAAGCGTGTTCGTACAATTAATTAGTTGATCAATATATCAAACAGTACACACAAACCACTTCAATGCAGAGGTGTCGAATGAATGGGAGTTGATAAAAATAATGACAAGAAGCCTTCAAGGGAATCCAAAATTAATAGGGCCTTCAAGCAAATCCCCAACATCCCCCAAGCAGTCATTTATATGAAGTGAGATTATTAAACTCAGGTTATTAATTCATCATAAGGCTTCTGATAGACGGCATCACAGGCCCGTCATCGACAGGAAGACAGCCGCGCAAATCATTCAGTTCAATACCGTGACAAATCACCGGACACGTGAAACAAATACTGAAATTCGATATAAAATCCATATGTGCATTATTGATTTATGCTAACATATCTGATACACATACAAAAGGAAGCGATCCAGGGGGTTCCCCACCCTCGTGTCCTGTGCTGAATGGGATGGGTGTTCCAGGTTCCCAGGGGGACCCTGAATACAATAGAAGGTGCGAAGATGGTTGGACAATATGAGCGGAACCGAATTCATGACCTATGTATGTGTACTCGCTCGGCAAATTATACTAATTTGTATGAGATCTCAAATATAAAGCTTTGCTAGTGGGATCTGTTAGGTAATTTAAATCCCAGAATAAAATGAAACCCATGATTTCCACCAAACCACACGCATTAAAATCGTATCTTCCCCAGTCGGTGTAGGATCCTAATCAGACCTACATCTCCAGGGGCATTTTAGGTGTAAGTAGTGTAGTTGTTAAGGACATGGGTTCGTAATGTGTTTCTGGTTCCTGCAAGGGAACTGCTGTTGTATCGTTTAGGGATGTACATAATTAAGTTGGATGGAAATGTACGTTAAACAGTAAGCAGTGGGTGCGTAGCTCTCCACATGCCTGTATGAGCAGCCGCAGTCCGTCTGGAGATACGCAGGTGTAGTTCCTCAGGAAGTCATCGTGGACACTGAGCATCTGCCGGTACTGGTCCATCTCGCGCGGCTCCTCCAGGCTGCGGAACACCAGCGCCCCCATCACCAGGTAGAGCAGCACCGCGGTCAGGATGGCCAGGAGCGTGGAGCAACGCATGGTGGCGGCTGGCGTCACTCCCCCGCACACGCGGCGCTCGAGTCACCCTCCCTGAACCTGAACACCAGAAGAATCACTCCTTACAAAAACCTAAGAAAGCCTGTTCCCCCTCCATTATAACAGCGAATCCTCTATGGTACAGGAGGTAGAGTTATTTTGAAACCAACATACCCTTACTTTGTAGTAAGCCTATTTCATTATTTATCATTAAATACGTATTCATTCATGGACACACATTAAACACCATTAAACACACACCGAACCACTTAGCCTGCTGGCTCGCTAGTACCTTAAAGTAATTTTCAATTATTTATTTGATTACAGAGCGTAAAACAATCTACTTTTATGAACTTGTACAAAACTGACACACGACTAGCAAAGAGACCCTCTTTAAATTTGTGAATGAGACGTAATGGTTTAGTGACGAATATAATTAATAACTGGCCTGTTTTGTGCATGAGAAGTACATCAATTAATAAATAAGATATTGAGTACAGCTACATACTAATCGATATACAGAATTCAGCTGTCTTAAGAAATCCGGGTTCAGGTACAATTATGTATTTTATGATAGCATGTAAACTAATCTAGGAGTTACCAACCGCTAGGGGGTTGGGGGAGGGATTGGTTAAAAATAAACGGTATATTTTATTTTTTAACGGCCCCTGAAGTTCGCGCGTTTTGATGGACACGGGTGAACTTACAAAATCTGATCGGCATATTTAACACCCCCCCCTCCCCCCCGCCCCGCCCCGCCCGGAGCTAGCAATAGTCAGCTGAGAAAAAGGTAGCAAAACAGTTAGTGAGCAGTACGCCAACCCAGGAGTAGGACCAGCCTCAGTTCTGCATCAATTTAGTGTGACTCCAGTAATTTAGGTAGCCAGTTAACACATCACCTGCATTTGCTATGGCGGCTGAAAGATCACTAAGTAGTGTGCCCTGTCCTCTCCCTGCTCTCAATAGCACTTCACTTTAGTTTAGCAGTGACTTCACACATCATTTACCGCAGACAGATGTAAGTACTGGACACCAGCAACTGCTCATAAATGCTGTTGTTTCCATATAATTAAAACAAGAGCCAGCTGGCTAAGTGCCTCGTTAACCACAATACTATCTACCCATGCTAGCTATCAAGATAAACAGCCAGAGTACAAATCAGTTTTGTTGGGAAATTAGTAGTTCTTGGTAATGAATGCTAATGAGCAGTAGACCTGTCCTGGTGTACCTACAGTGGCATTGCTAAAGATTTTTGGCCCCATGAAAGCATATCAATCCAGTTATTTTCCCTTCTACCACTCAGGGGCCCTTGGAATTGTCCTTACTGCTTCACCCCCCTTACGATGCCCCTGCGTAGCTGCTGCTGTGCGTGTTGCCGATCTATGCAGAAGCCTGTAGTGTTTTCTACACTGTGGGAGGGGTGCATGAAAAGACTGTAAGCACCCGGTACGAGTCCACGTGAGCACGGCTTGCACGAGGAACGAAGACATGCACTTGGCCCCATTGATTGACAAATTCAACCACAGCTGAAGGAGGAAGGAACCACAGCTGAAGGAGCCTTTCTAATGATTAAAACAGGTCTGGTTTACAAGGAGGGATTGACGGCCGCAGTGTTTTTATTAAGGACGATTGCCTATCAGTCAAAATTCCAAGATGAGCTTAATAAACCTTTAAAACGAGTTTTTTGACCTGAACTTCACCCAGAGGTTCTGGACATCTCCCATACGTTGATAACGTCTCCCTGACGACTACTCGCCTTCTCCAAAGATTCTAGATAAGCTCTGGGGTCTCTGCTATCTCACATGTGCTCTCGCTCTAAGAAACAAATCTACGGGATATTGTATATAATTTGCTGGTATCAGGGAGCCATAATCAATGTGCATAGTCTTGATCAGTGATTTTCAACCACTGTGCCAGATTGCAAGGTGTACTGTGGGAAATTATCCAATTTCACTTAATTGGTCTAAAAAATCTTCTTTGACAATCCATTATTTTTTGCAAATAATATGCCATTCTCGGGCGTCTGTGCTGTAATAGTGAGGTAAACAAAGCTATTTCAACATTACTCCCATTTTCCAACGACATATCTGTGTGAGTTGAGCTTTTCAAGCCTGACTCGTCTAAAAACTAAAAACAGGGACTGAGGAAGAGCTTCATGTGTGTCTGTCTTCAATTCCTGCCAGGATATCAGCATTGTGTTCATATAAACAGGCTCAGGTTTCACACTGACTGTATAAATAAATTGAGAGACTATTTTGTCATTACTGGGCTACAGAGTGTCACTTTGCAACATTTTTGGTTAATTGTGTGCTGGGGGATTTTTTTTCAATGTGAAAAATGTGCCATGGCTCGGAATAGGTTGAAACACACCGATCCCGGTGATGTTTAAGCCACAACATATGACCCGAAATACCTGGCCCATCCATACCTGGCTTCCACTTCTGCTTTTCCGGCTTCCGTTGCCCTTATCCCGCTGCTGGCTCAGGATTGAGTCTTTGCCATGCAGGGTCTGGCTGGGGAGGTCATCCTTGTCCCATGTCGAGAGTATAGGACACAGACGGAAACAGATTTAGTTACTAAAAAGGTGGAGAGTATGACAGCATTATGTCACAGTGCTGTCCGACGTTATGTTAAACAGGTGACCTGTGCAACGTGTACCTTTGAGGCAAATGTTACTGAGGGCCGAAAGCTTGGCAACAAGAAGTGCGGCATGTTATCGCGGTAGCACAGCTGGGAATTTTTACAGTGATGCCGGAAACGGCGCCTGCGGTCATGCGAAGTCTATGTGGTTGAGATGCGTCAAATATGGCACTTAGCATGAATAGGAATGATGAAATATCTTTGAAAAACATGGGTGGGTGAGTGGAAAAGGAGCATGTCACGAATTTCAGCACTGAGAGAGGAAAACATCACCAGCTTTCAGTCTTAACATAAAACATACTTACATGTACTAAAGTAACCAACCCGTACTGTTTTAAAACGAAACATCAGTAACACGATAGAAGTAGGCATCAGTTAGGCATTCAAAGGATAATGATAAACATCAATTAGACATAAAATAAATAACACTAAAAATCAGATACAAACTGAGACAAAACAGGAGCTGACCTCATCCTCCTGAAAGATAACTGCGCTGAAACTGAAGGGATGTTCAAGAGATTACAGGCAGGCCGGCAGCCGCACTGAAGAGGAACGCAGTTTACCCATAGTTGAGAATCTCAGTACCGGCCGGGAGGAGGTAGGCTTCCTTACATGCCTCACCTACCCACCCTCTGGAGATGCAACAGTGCACAATTTTGGTAATGAAGTCCTTTCAAAAAATGCCGATCCGGATGAGAGGCCACGAACTTAGAAAAATTAACACGGGCGGTTTGATTAGCATCACTCGATAATCATACTCCGTGTCAAATCCAAAGTTTAATTAAATATACGCTGAGCGAATCAATAAACTTTCCCAGCGTTCGATCTCATAATCCTTCACCGTCATATGAATATATGCTCCGCAAGCACACGTGTGCTTAATTAACTGGGAGCAGAGGAGAGACACGCAGACTTCACAGGCCAGTACGGGCGTAGACACACACATGCAGCAAACCACAACACACTGAGACTCCAAAAAGTAACTTGCCCCGGTACACAATACAAACCCATCCAATTGCCTGTCTGCGATGGCCACTCCTATGCTCCTTAACCAATCACACGGTCGTAGCGAGAGGGAGCATAACGACGCCTCACTCTGGACCCAGCGACGGCTTTGCCTTCAAGTTCGATGCAGATGCTGAGACCAGTCTGCCTCCCCAAGCCAAAACCACCCGGCCAACTTCCTGAATCATACCTCTGTGAGATTTAATGCCTGCAGGCTAGTGAAACTCCCTTCCCGTCGCCACCGTTTCCTACCTCAGTGTTAGCGATTCTGAATGCCCAGGGGTGTGGCATACGGGGGTCTGGGGCGGTGGGGGGGGGGGTTCCAGACGGATGGCAGCAGCCCCCGGCGAGCGTGTCGCCGAGCGCGTGGTTGTTGCTGAGTGCCCAAGAAATGAAAAGATACTCAATCAAACTGACTCTCTCAGATAGAGGAAGAGAGAGAGAGAGAGAGAGAGTGAGGGGGGGGAGGGAGGGGTCAATGCAGATACTCTGGACTCAGGGCGTCTCGTCTGCATGCATCCTCACCCTTCTTTGCTCCTCCCTATTTGTGGGGTGGGGGGAAACCTCAGAAGTCTGTGTCGTTTGAGACACCAGGAGACCTACCTATCAGTCTGCCGCCTCACTTCACTGTCCGCATAGTGAGGATTTACGCCAGACTGTCTTCCCAGCCCCAGCCGGATCTCCTCGTGGACGTTAGGGTGAAAACTAAGCAGCAAGGCTTGCTAGCCGAATGGGTTGTCACGGCTCCCCCCCCCCACCGCCCCCCAAAGAACCCCATCTCCGCCCTCTTGCTGACCTGCAACAGCAGCTGCCGCCGGCATAAATAATCGTCAGGTCAACAGCTCAGTTAAAAGCCTCACTGTTTGTGTACCAGTTACTATGTATAGAGGTGACACGGCTGTACTGGTTAGGGACAGGAGTTATGGGGACCTAATGAATATGGAGGACCCCAGCATGCCCCCTTTATAGTTTGCGGTTACAAGCAGACTCTCATATACTAATGCCTTATAAAACGTCTTTACAGAGCGCTCCCCTAAGTCAGCATATAGACCAGGGCTATTCAAATCACGATCCACAAGGGCTGAGCCCTGCTATTTTCCTGAGAGCCAGTTGTGAAGCCTCTGGCCAATTAGAGCCAGAAATTATTAAGATAACTACCTGGGAGACTTGAAAACAAGGCCTGGATTTGGAATCGAGGGCCAGATTTGAACAGGGGGGATACAGACTGTGATGTGGCTTAATGACAGTGAACTGTGATATAATAAATGACATCACCACCTGGGAACCCACTCCAGTGTAATACAGTATGAGTGTTTTTTTTTTTACCCAGCTCATGTGCAAGTATGCGGTCTGCATTTTAGATAGTTGGGGTTAGACTGTCAATAATGTGCAGGCGACCAGCTTAAATCCCATGCTAGCGTAACCCCCTCCCCCTCCCCCCCGGTGCATATCCAGCTAACAGAGTGTAAAACTAAACAGTCCAGTGAACAGAGGCAGAGCAAGAGGGAGAAGGAGCTGACACTGCAGGTCTCGGTAAAAACGCGCAGTAGGTTCTGGCCGCACATGGTATGAGGACTAAGCTTCTACATGGGGATTCCATTACGGCAGGAAGGTCAACAAGGGGAGCTGTCCGGGCTTTCATCACAGGAGATCAAGAAGAGATGCCACATATGTTCTCAGGCTGTATAGAAAACCAGCCTATTAGCATATAGGCAGTGCTGAAAAACACAGCACAGTGCACTTCCATGTTTTGCCAGTGCGCTCAGTACTCTTCAATCATGGGTATGGGGGGTCTTAACAGCTGGAGCTACTGGGTGACAACATGCTGACAACTTATGTATGTGTGTGGCTGTGTGTGCTCTGCTCTCATGTAGACGTGGCCACATGTCCCTGGAGTATCCGATTAAGCTTTCACACATAATCATATGGATCCCATCCTGACGTCTCTTTCTTTCACCGTCCTCGTGTGCCGTGTCTCCCTCTCCTTCTCGACGCCCCTTTTGCTGTCTCTGGATCCTGTGACCTCCCAGCCCACTTCCGTATTGGGTACCTTGGATTACAAGCACACACTTTCACCATGTCAGATGTGACACACCAAGTCAGGCTGACACACGCCGAGCTTTCTGACGTGTCGATGTGTCTGGGGGCCTCTCCGGGCCCCCACTGCGCCAACATGTAAAGGGCCGTCTAAGAGACAGCGGCGTGCAGCGGCGTGCAAAGTCGGTTTTTCACTCAAGCGCAAAATCGATTTCATAAGTCACCTGTCGCCGAAGTTCAGTCTATGGCCGTCTGACCCTCAGCTTTGACTGGCAAACACTTCGAGGAGCTGCTGTCACGAAGGGAGTCAAAAGCGAGTGAGCTTCATCGTCAATAACGTCCGTGCGTTGCACTCGTGAACGTTCGAACGATCACGCCGACACTTCCAGGCATTTCAGGTGGTGGAACTCGAGCGGATGCCCAGTCCCGTTGGTCATATGATTGATGACATCACCAGCCTTACCGATAAATGGCAAACGACGCAGTGGAGGCAGGCAGCTCGCTGGAAGGGCGTGGGTATAGCCGTTGAGAGTTTCCTAATGAGTGGGTCAGCGGGAATTCACTTGGATCACATGACCCCACCAGGGAGCTTGACAGTAGTAGGTGGCACCGCCAATTAAAATGTAGAAAAGGACATAACGGGAAGCAGTGGGCTGTCAGCTAATGGTGTAACATATCTGTCACAGTGGGTGCGTCACTTTGGTAACCGCACGAAACACTGATAGGGAGAAATGTGACCCAGGCTGGCGCGAGCCAATCGTAATTCTGCATTCCAGCCGGACACTATTACAGGGACAGGACATTAAATCCTCATACCCTAGCAGACAAACTGTGTTCTGGCTGCTACATTCCCGCCGGCTCTTGTGATCTGTGGACACGTGTTCGGTATGCAGGACGCTCCCCCCTCCCCCCAGTTCAGAGCAGGGTTATGCCAGTAAATTCCTTTTTTTAAACTTGGCCTTTAGGACTCGACATTATGGGAAAGGGCATTGGTCGCCTCAGGTAGAGCAGGAGGATTTCTACAGTCTTACTTACAGAGGCTGTTACACTGGCATTAATATGACAGAAGGAAGTTGGGTTCCGCCTTGACCCATTAGTGGGTGACTGGCTGTGGAAAATGGAAGGATGGAAGTTTGATCCAGTAAATATGCACAGCAGGAGGACTTCAGGGTGTACCTCGATTGGGAGCGGCCAGACATGGATTTAGATTAAAGTAACAATATTGATATTGATGTCTACCTTCCACAGTTGCTTATTCAGCTGAGAGTGGAGCTGATACCAGGAAAGAAAGGGGACGAATCAGGGGGCATAAAGTCACGTAGATCACATCTTTGCACTGTGGGAGGAAACCTACCCAATCACATGTAAAATTGCATGTGGATTGTGTGCATTGCCAATCAACCTATTAGACGACATAGTCTGCTGCCTAGGGCACCATCTTTTGAGGGGGTGCAACTTAGCAAGCCCGTTTCACTCATGGGAGTTTCAGTTACTCAAACATGTTCTGAGGGCAGAAGGAAAATGATTGGTTCAGAGAGATAACCAATCAA
>JAABNX020000071.1:904232-926308 GCA_015163995.2 Mormyrus lacerda
AGGCCCAAACGAGCTATAAAGGAATCAAGCTGATACATATGGTTGAGCTTCCTACTGTACATGCTGAACGCATCTCAAACGGTCGCTCCCTGATTGTAATCTGACAGAGAATAAACTTGGACCTGTAACTTCTCCATGTCTCAGCTGTGAGTCTCTTCTGATCAACGGACCCGGTGGAGACGGCGTACTCCAACAATCGGCATTACAATTTTGTTAGACGCCATGGTTTATTTTATTTAGAAATTAATCACGACTCAGGGTAGGCCTCGCATCTAGGCCCAAGCACCTCCTCGTTAGTATAGTGGTGAGTATCCCCGCCTGTCACGCGGGAGACCGGGGTTCGATTCCCCGACGGGGAGATAGATCTTTTCATTTTTTTGTGTGTGTGTCGGGGGGTGGTATCCTCATGGAACAAACTCTATTGTAATATGTAAATCAGTGACTAAAAACTAAAATGGTCGAACGTATATTGCTTGTATACTTATCATTACGGTTAGGGCTGGGTAGGGGATTTAAGGTTGTACCATGGGATTAGGATTTTGCTTATAGAAATGAATGTGGAGTTGCGAACTTTGGTCAACTGGCTGGCGTGAGACTTTCAATTCGAGATAAATCCGCACATGCATTTACATGTATGTAAGAGTTTTATGACTTTTTGATATAGCTAATTTTAGGTTTATAATGGAATAGATTTCCCATAAAATGTCTTGCTTGAACGTGAGAGTCAGGAAGCGTGAGTGTCATGAGTGCGTCAGAGTTGGCAACCCTGTGAATGGACCGTCCCCATAGAGATATGAATACAAATTTGGGTGTGTGGAACTGCGGGTTAAAACTCTATATGTAACTGGAAAATTGCAAATATTTCTGTGTATCTTAAGACAGCAAGATGGAATATGCAAAAACTGAAATTATTATTGTACAGAATACAATGACAAAGACTATGCACAGGAACTATTGAGGACATATTTAATTTCAGATAACAGCAACAAAAGAACAAGAATAATACAATGTATTTAAATGATTACAGAAAAACGAACAGTTCGTAGTCAGAAAATCAACGTCTGGGAAAACCTTTTCATGATAATTTTACAAAACACATTTATGTGTTTGTATGTCAAATACATTGTAATCTAATCCGTTCGCGGTGGGCGATATTTATTATTTTATATAAGTATGACTAAATGACAAGTGTTGACAAGTGGTTCATATAATCCCGGATTATGGAATCTATCTTCAGAGCGTTTGACAGCTGTAATCCAGCCAAGTAAACCGGAATTCATCCTGATACTTTCTAAGAATAGAAATGCATCGCGTATAACCATGCAATAATAAGTGTGTACAGTATTTTTATATACAGTTGGGATCTCTTTAAATGTGACTTCTGAGAGTCATATAATTAAAAAACGTAACAGATGTGACCAGGTCTAAGAAATATGTTCCAAAATCTTCATTTCATATGCGAAAGACCAGAGACAATTCGAGCAATTGCATAATTATAACACGTAATTTTCTTGGTAGGCCTCCTCCAAAGAAGCTTTTATCGAAAAGTAGAATTTATCATTGAATGCATTTTAATATATCGATAAAACAACAAGGAAATATAAAACAACAAATATTAAAACAGCAGCAAAGTCCTAATATGAAACTACAATGACGAGCCCACGTCTATAACGAAAATATTAAGTAGTCTTACCCTAAATAATCTGTAATTGTCATCTAAACGTTAAAACGGCATTGACAATCTAGTGCATTAGAAAAAAAAACGGAAAAAAACAAAAACACACGTTGCACAGCGTGTGGTGCAGGAAACTGCTGATGAGGTGCATAACGGCTGGCAAGACAGTATTAATAACGGATTAAATTTCTCCGTCCCGCTGTTCAGTCCTGTGGTGTACGACATTCCCTACGAGCGGTTATTTTGATTCCTATTATATAGAAAGCCGTAGCTAGGGTAATAAGAATGCATTCATAGTAAATCAAAACATTGACTTATACTGGGAACATTATTCAAGAACTATAAATTGTATAGTAAACTGCATTTTATCCTGTTCCGCTGATAATTTCATAAGGTAAGAATCTTCTGTTTGTTTTTGGTTTCTTCCAATAACTTGCTGAACATTAATTAGTTATTTAGATGCTACTGTTGAAAAATTGGCTTTATTTAGTTATTCATAAATTTTTGTTGTTCTGATGTCTTTTCCTGTATCTCACTACATTGGTTCTTCATTCTGTACACATCAGGCTTTTCAATGATTGTCCGTTTGTAAACTTGTCAACGTGTTTGCAGCGTTTTCGGGAGTCTTTTCACATCTGATTATTCCAGGATCGCATTTGTTTACATCTATTAATCCGTACGTCTTAAAATCCGTGACACGTTCGCGCGCACTGGCACGTAGGCACGCATTCATACCGTGCGCGCCTCTTCATAAGCGATGCCCAAGCACTTATGGTTCTGGTTCCCGTGCTTCCAGGCACCCCTCTACATCTCTTCAGATGTTTTCCTGGTCGGTGGGGTTTTTCATGGAGGCTCAGGTGCCTGGTCAGCGCTCGCCTGAGGAACTGGTGACCGACACTCTGATGCTGGAGCTGGGCACGCTGCTGAAACGGGCGGAGCGCCTCCACCAGGAACGTGGCACCGATGCCCGGCGGCGTCGCTCAAGTGTCGACTACAGTTGGCTGGCCACGCCACACCAGAAGCCGCCTTACGAGCCCAGCCCTGGGGAACTGCTGGAGTTGCATAGCCTGTGCACCAAGATCCGCCCCTCACAATGCGGCCCTGTCATTCTCAGGTGGGGATCCTATGGGAGATCAGGCATCCATCTACCAGCACAGGGCCAGTTGAGTCTCGATGGGTCCATTGATCTGCTTGCCACTTACGCTGGTCGGCATAGTGGGCATCTGGTACAGATCATGGGCAAGACAGGACAGAAAGCTGGGGTACACCCTGGACGGGATGCCAGTCCATCACAGGATACATACATAAATACTCACATATCCCAATGCTTGATAGGGGATGCTAGTTAACAAAAATGCATGTCTTTGGACTATGTTATGAAACCAGCGTGACATGGACAAATCATGCAAACCGTACATACATAGAGAAAAGGTGGGATTTGAACCATCAGCTCAGGAGGTTTTGAGGAAACGACGCTTTACATTTATAGACTGGGTATTGCTGAAATGATTCAAGTATAGCTAATGGTACAGTATGACCCAAGTGAATATGGGTAGGGTTGTAATTTTCTTCTGTTGACTGACCAATTGATGATGCGGTTGAGGGGTTCAGACTACCTGTGGGCTATCAGCCATCCTTGCCCCCATCCCTCCAGGCTCAGGAAGTTGGTGGCAGAGTTCGAGCCAGACGCCCACGAGGTGCCGCGCATCCTGCGCATGATTCTGCTGGACTCTGCGGAAGAGGAGGAGCAGAGCAAGGAGCAAGAGGAGCAGGCGGCGGGCTGCTTGGAGAAGCGGCGCAGCAAGAGCTTGTCCTTCGTCACCCTCCGCTCCCGCTTCCTGGGAGGAGCCTCGGGGGGGCCATGCTCCTGCCAGCCGCGAGAGGCACGGCTGTGGCCCGGCGAAGATGACGACGGGGGTGGCCCACATTTCAGTGTGGGGGGGAGGACCCGGCGTGTGAGGAGCATGCCCGAGATGAGCCCCGTGGAGCAGACGACACAGAGCTGAACAAGAGATGCAGGAGAAGGAGGGAGAGTAGAAGCGGGAGCAGGAGGTCGGTACCTTTGAGACCATTTAAGGTGCAGATAGAAGTATATTCCAAGCAGATCTTCCATGGGGATACCAAAGCATGATCTTCCGATCTAGTTACTCCATAACTGATTATCTAGTATAGGGTCATGTTGACTCTGAGCCTGCCCAGAGGGGACAAGACAGGGGACACCCTGGGGAGGATGCAGTCTAGTTAACGTACTCTGAAATACATGTAATGAGTATAGTAGCTATTTGCAAAAATAAACAACACTTTCTATTAAAATGTCCCCATTGCTCTGATTGGTCTTTCAAAGGAATCCACAGTTCCCCTTGTGAGCTGCAGGACTTTCAAGGTTGAAGGAGTCGCATTTCCTGCAATCAGTGTCCTTTACACTCCAGGAAACACTGTTCTCGTGGTAACGCTGCTCGCCAGCGCGCATCAACATAGACTTGCTGCTGGCCTGGCGGCTGGGGTTCAGCCGCCCGCTGCGTCCCTTACAGATGCCTCTCTGCTCTCGTTCTGCGACCACTGAGGTTTAGGCTAACGCAGTTATTGCTGACACTGTGGAATCGAAATAAACATACCATACCGCAAACCATAACTCGTGGAAGTAGGATCCATTTACTTGCTGGACGTTCAGGTCGTGCTACTCACTGTATGCTAAGTGAAGATCATCTGATCACGTTGCATAACCTGTGCTTTGCCTTGGCCGGAGAGCCTAAGATAGCAGAGTTGTAATAGGCTTTGAGACACCAGTGAGACACCAACTTTGCATTTGTATCTCGCTCCACAGGATTCTGGGTAGTCTCAATATGAAACAAGCCACTGGACTTATACTGGAACTGTGTTGATGTTCACAGTGTCATAGTATCTTGCAAGTGCTGAAATTGCGGCGAGTCAAAATCATGCGACACACAACATCAACTGCGTAGAAAGATTCAATGTCAAGGCTTTAATTACGTTTTGGGTCCTTGAATAAAAGGATTATTATTTTATTATTTTTTTTTTTTAAATAAAATAATTCCAGAAACACATAGTGTGACAAGCAGTCATAAGAGTATCTGCAGTAATTACTAGAATTACAAAATGCATTAAACCTTAGAGAATGTCTTCATCCCGAAGACAGAATTCCAACCGAAAACATTACAGAATGTGTTCCCTGGCAGCACAGAGATTGAGAGTGGTCAGGAGGTCCTACTGATCACAGACTGGCGTCTGTAGCTATGTGTGCAATGGGATGCAACATGACAAATTCCAAGACAGTAACACTCTTTATACGGCTACCAACAGTGCCCAGCTCTGGTCCTTGGTAGTATTTTACTCAGCTTTAGCTAGCTATTAATTATACTGGTAAGCTGCCTTGCTGAGTTTCATATAGATGCCAACTGAAGAGTTTCCTGAAAGATTCAATCCTCTAGACCTCAAGAACCAGGCTGGGCTGTCCAGGAGTACAAGGAACATTGTCAGGAAGCTCTCCTCTGGTGGTATCCAGTGCCAGTTTCAGGCAAAGTAAAGATCTGTATCAGACTCCCGGTGAAATGGGTGGCTTACTTTGAAAAATTGCTCTGTGTGTCATGGGACCAGATGTCACTAGCCCTGTTCCTGAAAAGCCTCGGTCCCGTCTATTTTATGTGCTCCCGATTTCATGGTTTCTGGAAGGAGATACTGCGAGCGAAACCCATACCTTGGTTCAGAGAACCAAGGTGACCAGCACCTGAATACAAATGCTTGGGTTGTGTCATAAAAATGTTTTGGTCGCGATACCTGACTAATTTTTTAATGTCCATCAATAGGTTAGTGACAGTTGAAGAGGTTTGGGTGAATTAAAAACACTGTGAACCACGACTTTTCAAGAACAGGCTGACCGATTCATGGCTGGTTGCGCGAATGTGCCCTGAGAGGTTCAATTTTAGCACTTAAAAAGATACTGAATAATTACATTGTTCAGTGATGATACTAAGTGACGTAAATGTAATATACCAGTAATTTTTGGGTACTTCGAATGCTCATAAAACCCCAAAGGATCTACGGACAGGCAGTAGCTAAGAAGAGCAGAAATTTAAATTTAGAGAGGAAACTTTCCATCAATATGTTTTGAGGACCATCAAAATACGAAGTTAAGCCATTCTGTGTAATGGTCCCAACAAAAGGCATAAACCATTTATAAATTCACACTGACATAACATGAATTATCTGGCAAAGATCAGGCATGAGTCATACATGAAGGAATCTCGGCGCCATCTCTGGCCAGAAACAATGGGTCTGATCCAAAACTTCATGAAAACAGCCCACATTTGATTGTTTCTGGTTTGATGAACCACAGCAGAATGCTGAAAGAATAAGGCAGAGATGGAGCACACCTTCACACCTGCCCAGGACCGAAGGAGAGGAAACAGCAACAGAAGAACCTCTAATATTGAACCCGTGAAGGCAATCACTCTGTCTTAAAACAATGGTTGAAGGTATCTCTAATCTAAGAGAGGTCTTACTCTTAAAAAAAAAAAAAAAAAAACATAGATGGTTTCTCTGATCATAATTCATTACAATGGAATAAACAGGAAGAACCTGCAAGCCTTGGTTCAGAGTTGGGCAGATTGACTATTAGGTGTGAAGTATGAAGGTTTTGGGCTGGAAGGGAGGATCTCGATGTTGGCAGTGATAAGGGGCAGTGTGAATGAAGATGATGCCAAGGCAGCCCTGGCTGACAGACCCACCTCCTCCCCCAACACACCTGACCACCTGCTTCTGCATGAAGAATTGAGTCCATCTCTTGGTACCAATTCCTCCCAGTCTTCCACTCAGGCGAGGAAGACAACAAAGATGATGAAGAAGATGATGAGGATGAGGAAGATTTTTATCATCATCCAGCGGTTGGAGGAGACCGACTGGAAGTACTTGAGGATCTCGCCGTGGGCGGCGTCCACGTTCAGCTGGGTGTCCTCCACGTTCGCGTCGATTCTGGAGGGTGGGTCGAGACGAATGCATGAACGGCTCAGACCTCTACAAGGTCCATAGCTATGCAGTTGTACCTATACTGCCTATTACCTGTGCACAGTCTCCTCTTGCTCCTTCACCATGTGGGCAAGTTGCTGGAAGATCGAGCCCAGCTCCACAATGGTGGACTCGATGTTCTGCATGGTGTCTGCTCGACTCTGGATGTATGACTCCTGAACACACCAACAGCGTTGACACAGAATACGTATGATTAGCAGATATTAAGGACCAACACATGTCACCAGCAGTATCTCCTTACTACTGCTGAGTATGGCTGTAACACTACATGTATTCAGTACATCACTTTCAGTTTGGTTTGCAGAAAAAAACAAATGAATACATCTAATAATAATAATTATTATAATTATTTATTATTATTATTATAATCACAACGTTATTGATCCCCGTGGGGAAATTCCTTTTTTTGGGGGAAATTCTTTTTTACGCCTCCCTCAACTTGCTCTTTGTAGAGCAAGCTGTCCGCGAAGGGCAGCCACCTGTTGGGGCGCCCAGGGAGCTGGGGGTTAAGGGTCTTGCTCAAGGACCCGCAGAAATGCTGAGGCTGGGTTTGAACCTGCGACCTACTGACAGAGGCACAGATGTAAAGTAACATTGTGCTTAAAGTAGCAGCTTCCGGATTTACATCTGTAGTGGTGGATGAGGAATTTTGTTGGTTTATTCACTACTTACAAGAGGTCTAAAAGTGACTGGCATGTTTATAATTCATAATTAAATCTGACCCGCATGCCTAGATTAAACTTTCTTTTTCTGCAGAATAAACAAGTAATGTAGTGTTTAGCTTGCCGGTGCAGTTTCACAAAAGTTTCTGAATAAAAAGAAAATATCCGCTTATCCTCTTGCAGCTCGGTTTTCCTTATTGTGACGCACTGTAAAAGGATATTCTATAGGAAAGGTAGCCTTAAATTACTTCTGTTGTGATCTGGCACTATACATTGTCCTTTTATTAAACAAACTAAATAGCCTTATGTTATTTATCTTATTTACACAACAGCTTGTCATTTTTGTCTCTACACGGTCGGGCGTGTACAGTTCTCCTCTGCTCTCTGCATTGCGCATGGCGGAGTTCCGCCCCAATGTGCGCGTACAGACACGTGCGCGCACACACAGGTGAGCACACTCCCACCAGCGGGCAGAGAGCACGCGTTGGAAAATATGGCGCGTCAACCACCTGAAAAGCAGACAAAAATATCTGTGTTTTTTCGACTGCGTCATTAAAAGAAACGCATGAACACCATGAACCCAAAAGCTGTAAACCTAGGGGAAACACTGGAGAGAGCGTTGATAAGACTGAGACCATCTTTCGGAACTCAGACATGTTGCTGTAAACACATCCAACGAGCTAACCATCTCCGCCACTCACCTGTTCATTGATCAGCTGAAGCTGATGGTTGGCGCGGGAATCCATCTCTATGGAGACATCTGCAGGCTTCTTCGGCTCATCTTGCATCAACAGAGAACCATCTGAATGGTTGCGAAAGACGCGAAGCACAGCGATTAACATCTTGCATCAATAAATGTCCTTGTTTGCGCATACTGTCATTAATTGCCCTGCTGGTAACAGTTAACGCGATCGCTCACTGTGCTCTTACCAAAGTTCCTAGCGTGCACGGTTGCTGCAGAAACCGGGGCATTCGAGAACTGCTCCCTACGACTTCGCTGCTGTTTAAGGTTCTGCGGGCACAGTGGTCAAGGTTAGACCCTGAAATGTGTTAGTCCAGCCATTCCAGGACCTTCATGGAAGCTGTTAGGAGGGCCCAGTGTGTCTTACCTCTGTTCTCACCTCCAGTACCGATTTGAAGTCATTTGACATAGATGCCAGTTTCGACTACAGAGCAATATAAGCAAAAAAGAGGCTTTCAAAATCAAATGCATCAATTCCAATAACATAATGCAGAAAGACTTCTAAGAAACATGTGGAAATCGTTCATTTTGATGTAGACAGAAGATGATATAGAAATTGTGGGCTGTAAACAGATATAGACGCAGCTGTCCTGACCTGCAGGGAGACGACTACGGTGTTGGAGTGAGTCTGGAGATGCTTGCCATTCTGTCTGCCCCGAGAGCGAATCAGCTCCTGCAGATGGGCTATCTGCTTATTCAGGCTACTGATGTCCTGCAGATTGAGGGGTGGGCAAGCATGGTGAATACACAGCCGGAAAGAACCGGAAAGCAGGGCGGACCGCCCGCATCATACAGCGCTCTCTCACCTGCCGGATGATGTAAGTGAGCTCTTCAATCTCAACTGCTTTGTCATCAAACAGTGATTTCCTCTTCGCCACTGGGCGAAAATAGAAGAAAGCATTTTCGTAATAACAGTGTCACTCCTAACCTTAATCATAACACGCTGGTTTATAAAAACACCATCGGCTCGGGAGATCTTACGCATCGTGAGTTTTTCCAATTTGGCAAATGTGTTGCTGAGGTCTCTCCCGATTTTCCTGCGATGACAAAGAAAGGCCAGAGCACGTCTTATAAATCAGCCGTGCAGATGCCGGAACTCCACTAGGAGTGCCAACGAGTCATAACTGCAAGCTACCTCTTATTTAGCGTTCGAAAACTAAATGCTACCATTCTAGTGCGAACAGAAACAGCATGAAAACGAGAGACACACTTACTTTGCCATAAGAGTGAAGTCACTGCGTTGCCTGAGAGGACTGTGGCTTGGTTTATTGGCCTGAAACCCATTCTGAACAGGGGAAAGGAAAAGACAGGACGACGATTGTCCTTAAGGCAGGTACTTATAAAATCACCAAAAGATGTGCAAATGGTGCAGTTTCTGTCTGACTCCTTTAGCATCACGGCTAACTTCCCTCTCTAAATAAGCTATATTATGTGTGATTTTAGCTAGCATCCTGTGCAAGGCATACATTGACAAGGCGTCCCATGTTGCCTGAAATAGGCTCCTGACCCCCCACAACCCTGACCAGAATAAGTGACTGTATAGCAGTGTATACAATTTCGACAGCATTAATCTTGTTACATGTGCAATGACAATAAAGACGTTCATCCATCTATCCATCCGTTTTCTGACACCGCCTGTCCTATTCAGTGTCGCAGGGGGGTCTGGACCCCGGAGCCTACCCCGAGGCTACAGGCGCAAGGCATGGAATAACCCAGGATGGGGCGCCAACCCAACGTAGGGCACAGTCACACACCAGTAAACATTGATTTTTTTTAGTTCAAATTCAAAACATTCCATCACCTCTAAACTATTGGCCAGGTGTTTAATAAATAAAACACAAAGGACCACAACTTAATAATATTAATCAAGATGGAAGGTACTAAATCTTAATTGCCAAATAGCAAGTCACGTTTATGTTTCGAATTAAATAACATTACATTCACACCGTGAGATGCAATTACATGTAAACCCACAAAAACCTGAGGTCAAATCCTAATCCTGTAGGTCTGACGTAAAAAGGCTACCTGCACAACAATACAGTGTGTTTCTACTGTTCACGTCCCAATTTGCTTACTTGCTGACTCTGGATAGACTTGCAAGCGGACAAGAACTCCTGCGTCCGATCTCGGCAAGACATTCTGCTCGTGTCCACGGGTGGGAGGGGCAGGGATGGTGCAGCCACAGCAGGGGACACAAAAGCCGTGTCTGGCTGGTCGCTCAGCAGCGTTTGAGTCTGGGAAGGGCCGAAGTATGCCCCCTGCTGGCTACTTTTAGAACCGTGGCGACGACGTGCATTCATGGGAGCTATGACACATCACCTACCAGGTATGGAAAACATCCCCAATTTCTTAGAATACATATGAACTGCAAATATACCTAAACAGTAGAGAAAGAATCAACCCAGTCCCTCTGCTTACTATTACCGTTTCTATCACAGAGGAACACAACATTCTAGAATAATAAATGGTCTTAATCTACACCTAGTACACATTTATTACACCTAACCACTAGCTAAAGGATTTAAATTTCATTTAAGCCGAAAAAAATGAATGTCAACCTAAAAACACCAATTATCAAAGTCTAAATCATCACGGCTCAACACAGATGGGTTTCAACACAAGCGTACTTAATTAACAGGTCACATTTAAATTTGCTCAACATTTAAAGTTTCTCTTATTGTTGTTCAAATACATACCTATTATGACTAATCGATGCTATCTAACAAGGATCAGGAGAATTTCGGTATCGTAACTACGTAATCAAGCGTTTTTCATAGCTACAAGTAGGGCGCCAAATACCAATATTTATTTCTTCTTTTAAAACATATGACTTAAGAAATCTTACCAGTCATCGCTATTATCAATTGTAAACAACTGTTATCTCGTACAATTTCTCTATCATTCTGTCTATCATTTGCTTCTTCGAGCGATTAGGTCAATCCGGAAGTCCTATACCTAGAACACCGCCTTTTTCATTAAAACACGGCTGCAGAGCGCGAGAAGCCCGTTAGCGCGCTTTCCTATTGGTCTACATACACGTGACCCTTCACCTACGGGACCCTTTCCAGGGGTTTGATTGGGTGAATTACACGTCAATCACGTTACATGGCGACCTGTCAGCAGCAGTGCGAGATGTCAAAACAAAGTTCAGCACAATCTAAAAGATTTGTCCAAATGTGAAGTACAATAACGATTAAACTATTTGATATGAAAAATGAAGCGTCAATGTGGTACAAGAAACCAAACAGCCATACTGTTACAGTCGAGGTACCGTTTTAAAACTGCGTGAGTCGGCCAAAAGCTTTTTAACATAAAACAATATGACTAAAACAAAATGAAACCTTTACAGCCATCTGCGATTCGAACCGACACATCACAATTTCTGCTGATATAAAAAATGTGTGCTACCTGCAATTAAAAGTCTTCTTTTCTGATGGTTTCTCCTCAGAAGCTTTCCCCAACCTTAGTATTGCGTTCTTGATCCGGGTAACTGCGCAAACGCCGACGTAACGCCACGTATCATTGCTTCACTGTATTTAAACGCTAGGCATCCTTCTTCTCAGTTTCACTTCTGATATTAAATCACGTGACTGTTATTGTATTGGAGAGATATTTCGAGAGTAGGTAGTTATTTCTTACAACAAATAGGGTAGGGAGAAAAGTGTAGCGTAAAATAAAGATGAGCAAGATTTCATTCATAATCCCTGTAATGCAACAGAGTTGAACTGAAATTGAAATCAGCTGCATGTATAACTTTAATCAGTGACTACAAGTACAAAAAAACCTAATTGTTTTTTTTAAAACAAAAAAAAACAAAAAAAAACATAAAAAACATATACCATTAGGAAACATCCAAGAAATCGATACTGTTTACAAAAAACATTTAAGTACAAATTCAAAGTGACTGTACATCCAGATAACAATAGAAAGGACCAGAAACCTGAAACATAAAACAACAACCAAAAACTTTGCAGCTTATTACCATAAAGAAATTAAAGCAGTAATTAATCCTAGACAGTCACTGGAATTTTTTCGCATTTTCCTTCAGCTCACTCTCACAGTTTCTTGCAAGCTAGCAGCTCCATCTGTGAATGGAACATATTTGCACATCAGTGTAACCCAGTGCTTATCTTTCGCTGAAATAATATATCCACCCATTATGACACTAAGACAATTGCAAAAAAAAGGTCGATTTGGAGGAAATGCAACGTCAGTCATGGTCAGAAAGACATCTTTCTGAAGGGTTTGAATATGCCATGGATGACCGGTAAGTCTGAAGTAAAGGCCTTGCAAGTGAAGCTTCCCCGAAGCCCACTGATTACTTGGCGCCTCTAAGTACCAGTTTTAAGATTTATGAATTAGAAACGTTCAAGCACGGGCTGTTTTCACTGCAGCGCAATTTCGTTGGTATCCTAAATTGCATCCACATACCAGCATCTTCTCCATTTCCTCGATCTCAGGACTATCCATTAGTATCCTGCAAAAGGATCAAAGTCAATGAAGTGTTCTTATATTCCATGTGTTATTAGAAAACAACATCACAAACAAACATGACGAATCAAACCTACTTCATCAATTCAGAACATTACGTTCACTTTATGTCATTAAGTCATTCATTCACATGTTTGCAGGACGGCAGCAAGACTCGGCGTACACAGCCGATCATCGACCGGTTAAATGACAGACTACACTAGTCGATGAAAAGTTCCAAGTTTATCTATATGCATAAAACTTCTCAATTTCTTCTTCGTCTTGCTTAAACGCATGTATACAGTCCGTAGCAAAGCGTGGGTGCACTTTTGAATTTTACCCGCGAATTTCAATTTCAATACCTGTCCAGGCTTTCGTTTATGTTGCGGATGTTAGCCGTGATGGCTCTAGTGACGCCGGCTAGCCTTGTGAGTGACTCGCGGAGGACATCTTCCTCGCCTTTGTCCACCGGGGCCTTCAGAAGTAGCCCGGAGCCTCGCCTACCCTCCGAGCGACGATGAGACTTGTCTGCACCGCAGCCCTCCATCATGCGTTTAGGCTCCAAGGAGCTCTGCCTCGGGTGGCGTCACTGTGGGAAGTGCGGCCAAACCACGTGTCCGGTACGAGTACGAGAACACGGGATGAATGAGTGGAACAGCAAAGGGACGTTGACAAAGAAATTGGTGAAATATTAAGTTAATCATGTAGGACTACTACGCAAGCTTCTTTTCGGAAATGCCTACACAGCGGTCTAAACGTCCGATTCGTACAGGACGAACCATGGCGGAAGGTTGTTGAAGTGAAATTGGCAGGAGTGTCAAGTTAAACCCTTGCCTTGAGTTTTCAACCGGATTTATCTGTTTCTGTGGTGGTTCCCTTGCAGCTGTCCGTCACTGCATGAAGATCGATACAATCCGCACAGTTTGCTTTGGGATAAATAGGGGGCGCTGTTGATCAATTTTTACTTACCTACCCAAATGTCATCCATCCATCCACATACCTTACAACTACGTAACCAGCATATTGTTGCGGGGGGCGGGGGCTGGAGCTTAACTCAGGCTCCAAACCACTTTTCCTGCTCAAGGACGCGGTGACCCAAATCTTGCTCAGTTGACAATTTGTGAACGCTTCATTCTTTGGAGTTAAGATTAAATTAAAATCAGTGTGCGAGCGTGCTAATTTTAACTTCTGTGATGCTGTCCACGGTACTAAATGCATTTTAAAATGGTAGAGAAACATCTTCTCTAACTGCCATTTTCTGTCCGTTTTACAACACATGACTGAGCCGGTGCTGTTTAGGAGACACTTTCTAGTCTGCCCGTTCACATCCGCAAATGCAAATTTGGTAATTGTCACAATTTTATAGAAGACAAAACCATTACCCATAATGATGTTGTAGTGACATTTATTTAAAAAATAGACCATGAACAGTATGAACATTTTCGATGAATGTAAAGTTGCTGAAATTTAAGGCACTCTTCTTTAGTACATTGGAGCCTAAGTATAAGTGAACAGTAGTTAACATCTCACGCTCTCATACCACCACCCCAACACGCACACGTTACTCTTGGATTTTTAGAAAAAACACGGGATGTCATTTTGGTGTTTTATATAAACCTTAAGCCATAGGTTAGATTTATATTAACTAAGAAGTAATTAAATTTGATTGATATCACATTACAGAGTTTTGGCAGACACAGGAATGGTCAGTCAGAGTTTATGAAAGTCAATGCCCCACTGAAACAGGGCTGATGTAACAAAGGCAGACATCCTGTGTGTGTGTGTGTGTATTTAAAATGATTTAACTTTCAACAAACTACATCAACATTCAAAGCCTGTTTCACTGATGCACTTTCCCATGTATTTCGTGGTATAGAGCACAGTGCAAGGCTAAGGTTAGGATTAGCCTTTTGAGCTAATTTACTTAGCCACAGCTGCCTTCGCGTGAACATTGTCTGCAAAGCACACAACTACAAAAATTCCCCCATGATGAAAAATACAGTGTCTGCCCCCACGACTCAGGTCCCACCCTGCTCCATTTGTTCTTACAGTACCTGCTCCAGGATCAGTAATATATGGTTACACAGATGACGCAATGCATGCATACAATTGCACATTTATAATGTGTCAAAGAATCCATTATTTTGAAGTGATGAAAAGTGAAGGTAACTTTAAACAGTGGCAAGCATTAATTCATAGTTTTAAAGAAGCAGCTATTCCTGGTTTAATTAAAAATCACTTCTGAGTTAACTACTAAATATTTCCCGCATATTTATACATTTTTATACATAAGTACGTATTGACTACACTGCCATTTCTCTCTTTTCTTCTAGATCTGAGCTTTGGCCCCCCCAGGGTGAAGTTTCTATTACATGCATGTGATGATCCCAAGTCTCACTGGACCCCTGCTGCAAAGTCTTTTGAGTTACAAAGCTACTTAATTTGAAACTATAAATCTGTAGCAGTAGGTTTGGTTTCCTACACTGGTAAAGGACTGAATCTGTCCCCTGCCCCCCTGAACACACACGGTACCCCCACAACACTGGTAGGGACATATCCCTAGCATACAAACCCAAACCAATGTACTGGAAAAGCAAAATGACGCTGGAAACAGGAAACATGAGCGAGAAGTAAAAGTCAAAGGTGACCTTACAAGACAATCCTTTGTGTGGCACCAAAAAACTCAAATCCAGCCCCTGTAATCCAGCATAATGGGAACAAGTGGAGAAATACAGGCTATAAAAAGACTATAAATGCTATATTTCATTCTTAAATTATTAAACTACAAGGTTTTATGTTATAATTTTGAATAATTATTAGAATAATTAAAATGGGAAGACAACATTGGTTTAGCTACTTCAAGAGTAAAATTAATCGTGTTCGAAAATGACAGTGAGGAGTAGATTAGCTTATTTTCCCTTTATATAGACAGAATTTAGCATTCATGCAGAGTGGTTATTCCTAAAATTCCTCCACTCATCCATCCTCATTGAATCTCTCACTCCTGATGTCGTTTGGATGGGGGTATGAGGTGATAGGGCAGGTCAACGGGCAGCTCATGGCCTTCTAGCTTCACCTTGATCAGGTGGTTAGCCAGGGCGAACTCCTCGTTGTCCAGAAAGCCATCCCTGTCCACATCAGCCAGCTTCCAGATCTTTCCCAGCACTGTGTTGGGCAGCTTGGACTTGACCATCTCCTTCTTGGCCATTGCGCCTGACACCTTGCCACTGACGGGCGAGAGCGTGTAGAAGATCTCATCGTATGTGGGCTTGTCACGCGCCACCACCCACTCCAGCTCATCAATGCCCTCGCTGGCGCCCTCTCCGTAGCCATGCCCGAAGGGACCGTTGCTGGTGCCGTCGAAGGCGCCTCCTTCGACCAATTGGCTTGGCATGGCGGATTCCTCCTGGCGGACCAGGGTCATGAGCTTAGCGATGTCGTTGGCCAGCATGTCCTCCACGGCGTCCATCAGCTTGGGTTTCATAGACTGGAATTTGCTGAAGTCGTGGATGCTTAGGATCTCCTGGGGTCAAAGAAAACGGCAAACACACTGGTGGGAGGTATCCAATAAAAGCATGATGGATCTGCAGTAGGGCTGCTGGGTTATGGCAAAAATCATAATCGTGATTATTTAATACGATTAATCATTGACTTTGGAAATATCATCACCTCAACTTTGAAAAATATCTTTAACTCTCTTTAATAGAGAGTTAAATATCTTTAATATATTTAACTTCTCATTCAACTGAAAAAAATAAAAAGGGACTGGAAAGCTGGATTTAGAACACAAAACAAAATGTGAGTCCCACTGGGAAACAAAATAATTATTGCGACACATTTCATCTCGATTATTTTACTTTGATAATCGTAATTGTGATTTTGGCTTTCAACAACTAAAATTCGATCAATTACCCAGTCCTATCCTGTAGCTAGTTCCTTGTTCTAATCATCATAGTCTAGTAGCTCCAGAGACATTTATCACATCATCTGTATATTTGACCCATTGCGAGGGTTTTCTGATTGTAGGGTCTGAAAAATGTGTTCTATCATACACCTCTATGTTTTAAACCAGAGGGATGATGGGAGAGATCATTTATGACCTTCAAAACTCAGAGTAGGTGGGACTGCCAGACACTACCAATCACTGGTTAGTTTATCTATGTTCAACATAGTAACCAATGCGAAAAAAGTTAAACTATACATTACAACTCCACCCACAGTGAGAGAAAAAAAAAAAGGAATCGCATTTGAGTAGAACTTTATACCTGCATCTTTATGATGTTCGGGAAGTCGCCAGGTGATATCTGATACTCTTTCTCGACCTTCAGGTAAATCTCCCCCAGGTTGGCGATCAGCTCCTTCTTCTTGTTGTCTTTGCCAAACATGTTGGGCATCTCTCTCTTTAAGGCGCTGATGATGTATGCGTGAACCTGGACAGATATGGTTTCATTGAAATTGTAGTGTGGCATAAATGACGCTACCAGAAACGACACCTGCTTGATAAAATAACGCCAATGCAGCTTTTATTGATGCTCTCGACCAGCTTAATGAAAGGAGAGGGGTCATGGACCTCATCTAGGAACACATGCATGGAGAAACGTTCTGAGCTCCAGGTGCTGAAAGCTGGAACGACCAATAGATCTTACTGACATACTTTGGTATCGTCGGTAGCTATAGACAGCTGACAACGAGATAGTAAACATGAAAACAGGCTGGCTACAAGCATTCTCACTGCATCAGCAATGTGACCACAGCCTGAAATACTGATTGCCAAGGTAATGAATGACAACAAACATGGTGCTACAGTATAGTAACTAATGACTGCAATGAACCCAATACTATGTTTTTCTTTGACGAAAAATACACCTGCATTAACACCAACAACCAGAGAGGGTGCTGAAGCACTCTCAGAACCAGTGTTACCGTTTAGGAAACTTACTCCTCAATACAAGACCATACACCCATCATCCACACTGCCCCTTCTGGAATCCCACCTTGGCAAGGCGAGCACGCTTGATGAGGTCATTGAGCTTGCGTAGGGCAGCATTCCGTGGAAGGCTTTGGATGTCGCGAAACAGGTCCTGCTCTTCCGCTTCGAACAGTTTGCGGTTGTCAGGCACCAGAAGCGGCTGGGCCCAAAAGGAGCCGATGTAGACGCGGATGACCTCCGGAGTGTTGACGATTTTGCCCAGCGACCACATGAGGGCGCCATAGACCCGCATCAGCTGCTGGGTCCCGATCTGGTCAGCTTTGTTGAGCACCACGCGCATCTTGTCCTCATGGTTCTTTAGGGCCCGGATCACCTCCGAGAACTCATCAGAGATGTCCAGCTTGTGTGCATCAAAGAGGAGGATGATGCGATCAACCCGCTCTGCAAACCACTCCAACACAGCAGCAAAGTCATAGCCTGGAAATGGAAGGTACACAATGCCCTACTGAGACAATGCCAGCCCTCTCGACAGTCTTCAAAATGATAACATAACCATTAAAAGAATGGAACATGTGTGACACAGGTTAAACACCATAACACATAAGCTTCTAGAACAGCTGGAGGATGGAGGCTCACAATGTGTCAGGGCCAGTAACAGCATGGACACAACATTACGGGAGACACATCTAACTGTACAGCTACAAACAAGCAAAGGAGGTCATGGAGAAGCATGGAGGTGGAGCTTCCTGTTTGAGGAAATCTATGTTTAATTTAGCGCCCACTTCCTAAAAATTTTATTCCAGAAACGCGCAGGCGACTTTCACAAGTAACTACTTGTTATCAACAACTAATTCACAGCAAGACGATACATCCAGACACCAGGAATTCTAATTATAAACTTCCACATGAAATGCACAACTCACACGTTACTTCCTGTTCTTGCAGTACCACACTATAGATGGGATCATCTCAGCTAACAGGGAATATTCCCAGAGCTTTAGCTAACGTTATATGAAGGTCTTCTCAAGGTTAGCAGAGAACTTTCTTACTATGACGTTTCCATGTTTTGCATTTTAACAAAGGTTTTGTTAATGTCAGCATATCATCATTACTTAGCCATGCAAGTAATGTTGAAAAATATTGGGTGATGCTTTACTTAAGGCCATGATTTTAGTAATTTATAAATACATTGATATACATAATAATGTATTCACAAAGCATTATAAATGTGCCTACAACTATTTATCGAAAGGCATATCATAGCCTTGTGTATTGTGCATTATGAATGCTTTATGAAGCTCTCATCTATAATGCACTATAGATACCTTTATAAGGCATTATAATGGTCTGTATAACGATTAAGGGCTCTTGGTACTGCATTATAAAGGTATCTATAGTGCATCATAGATGAGAGCTTCATAAGGCAGTCATAATGCATAATAAACAGACTTAGTGAAGTTGTTATAATTAGTCTTAGTTGTAGTAGTAGGATACCATTCTGGGAACATCAGAAAAACTGGACACTTTGAGTATCTCAGTACCTTAATCGTAACATTTGGTAAATGGTCCTGGAGCGAAAAATCGTTAGCAGGAATAACATTGCTACACTGCTCTTGGTGCATTTTCCGAACACTGGGCATTGATGGGAGTTGAGGGACAGGGGATGAGCTGTGTGATTAACAACAATGGACCGCATCCAATGGTGTACAGATGAGTTATTGTTTCAAGTAACGGCAGACCAATGAATCCAGGAGAATCTCGTCCGGCACAACTGCGTCGGCCAGTGATTCTGATCACGCCTACGTCACCGTCCGTAGGCTGACCTTGTGTCGTAGTGCATCAGCACTCCCTTTATGTCGATAGCTGGCAGCCCGCCCTACGATAACATACAGTCATTAATATCAGAGGCTCGACAGCCAATAGGATGTCCTCTCCTGACCTTGCGAATGATATCAGCTTACAATTAACCATCCTCAGTTGGGTCTCGTAGCGAATTCACTAAAAAACCACCTTTGTTTGGCCGACGTCTGACTTCGTGGACGTTGGATACAGTACGGTCAGGCGGAGAAATTGGAGCTGATCAGAGCCAACGGCAATTACAGCGAGATTAAAATGGACAGGAGAATTTGGCGACTGCCAAGAACTCAACACAATAGACAGCTGGGGCTAAATCGAAGTGGCAGATATTTAAACGCCTGGTTTTGCGCTTAACAGGAGGTGTGGCTGGGTATAGTGTTAGCACTCTTCAGTTTTTCCACTGTCACCACTCCCACCCTTCCTTCCTTCTTGGGGATATCCTAATGGAAATTCCCCCTCTGGCATTCTGGGATGCCTAACTTGTATGCGTACATGTGGAGCATGTCTCCCTCCAGCATGTCTCACTACGCAGAAGATGTCGGCCGCATAAGACCCTAAAGCCTAGGTCGTGTATAAAACACATCTTTGTAAATGGACACCAGCCGTCCGGGCAACGAAAATAGACGCGTCCAACCGCTTGAGGTCCAGCCTGCCTGAGGTCTTGTCTGCTGCACCACAGGGAATGTGAACTCTACAATCCGATCAATATCAGACTTGTATTCAGTAGTTTCAGTAGTAATTTCTACTGAATGTCCTTCCTCGTCTGACCGTGCAGCTTGTCGTGGAATTTGAAAGCACTTAACATACTGAAGTTAGAGGACGTCAGTTCCAGGAAGGAGCAACAGGTATATAAATGTTCAGCATCCCCTTAACAAGCTGCCCAGACACAAGACCTGAACCAAAAAAAACCACTAAGGGGTAGATAGCCGCGTCTGCCAAAGGAATGCGTGTCTTACGATCAGTGGTTACCGGGTACGGTGAGGTCATTCTTGGCACCGGTGAAGTATTTAAGAGCAGAGCTTTGTGGAGTGTTCCATTCTCTGGAGTTCCTGTATCTGCATTGTGGTGATAAAAATCACAGGAGGAGGACGTTTACCCCCAGAAAAGACTACTCTTTATAGCTTGTGTCACGTGACTGACTGGACACACCGTCAGAAATGGTTCTCAGAATTGAACATGCGTGGGGTCAGGGCGGCACCCGGACTTCCTGTCTCCTGTCTTTTGAGATCGTCTACAGAAACCACAATTGCCGCACTTTGAGTGCTGGGGGACGTAACCGGACACCCCAAGAAGGAATCAGCCTGGTGCTTGGATGGGATGGCATGTACAGTATATAGTAAATAATGGACTGTGCCCGAGAGAGACAAGTTTGAGTGACTGGAGCAGCAGTGCATTCTCAGCATAGAAGGGGCATAGGAGGGTCACCGAGTCCTGGGGCGAACGGGGTTTCCACGGCAACACAGGTGGCTGGTTACAGCCACGTTAAGTGAGATGTAAATGACCCTTCAAGATAAACTCAAATGTACGTCACGCAAACATTCAACACGCTTAATGCCCATTTCACACCCAAAGACAAAATAATAAAATAAATAAGTAAACCCTCAGCCGATCTAGGTTTGGTGCGTGTAAGATAAATCGTTAAAATCAAGCTGAAATATTCTTCACTTTATGGAAGTTAGAAAGTCACGATTTTCATCTTGTAAAAGGCATGGTGACAAGGTACGGAATGGTACAACGAAAAAAAAAAACACACTTCTACCCGAGAAAGTGTTTTACAGGTGAGAGTCAGCAGACATAGGCAGATTATTAACTACACTTACAGAAGAGGTGACTGTGCCAGGTTTCAGATGCAATATGCAGCAATGCGACACCGGGCCTGGGCTTTACCCCCCCAGGGCAGGGTGTAAATCAGCTGCTGTCATGCAGAATGAGATTTTTAATTTTGGTATAGAAGGGAGGGTTTGAAGTTAGAGCCTATCATGTGTCCGTGAGATATTATCCCATGCCTTGACCTCTCCGGAAGAGCTGCCTGGGTATGCGGGTGGAAAAGCGGCAGGCACGGCATGTTTGTTTAGGATACAGCGCCCCCCACCCCCACCCCCAGATGGGGGACAATGAAGAAGTGCAATCACAGTCCTGCCCCAGACTCCAGCGAAGGCTTCCTGTGTGGGTACAGGTGGAGTTTCTGGCTGAGGAGCGTCAGGAAGTGGGCGGGGATCTGGCTGGCAGCTGAATCATCACTTCCTGCGAAGCGGAACATCAGCTGCCACCCAGCGCTAGTCACATGGCTTCTGGCAAGGGTAAGCAGCTAGTTGACCTTTAACCCCCTGCCCTCCCCTCCCCTCCCCTCCGTACCCCCTGCAACCACCCCCTGTCAATCTCTCAGCTTTTTCGCTAGAGGCTTCTTGACCATTTCAAGTGTGCGTTGATCGGACTGGGAGTGGGATCTGGGTTTGTCCGACAGTCACGTCACAGTCGTCCTCCTCTCTTCCAAGGCCCCTCCTGCCACACCCTGCTCTCCCATTCAGTGGAGAGTAAAGGTTGCATTCATACTGACTGAGACTATAAAGCACAAGTGTCACCTGTAATTACGAGAGCTGTTTATTGTCTCCTTGTAGACCAGGATCTGATAGCTACATCCAGCTAGTTCCGTCCTCTTTTCGGGCAGCACCTCTAGCACCAACTCCCTCCCTGGCC
>JAABNX020000071.1:935214-948194 GCA_015163995.2 Mormyrus lacerda
CCCCCCAAGACCCCCCCCAAAAAAAAAAAAACATCCCTGATATTAACTATATAGTTACACATAGTAAGGAAATTATAAAAGTAACAGAATAACATTACTCCCTGAGTGTTACTCAGTATCTCAAACTCAGAAATCATGCTTGTCTTCACTTGCTGAAGTCCCGTAAGTGAGTAACAGTCCTATTAATAAAAATGCCCATAAATAATAGCCTTTCCACTAAACAAACAGCCCACATTTGGATAAGCCAATGAGAAGAAGGCGAGTTTTGGTCAAAACATTTCATTTGCGGAGTGTTCATTGTTGAATGTTGATTCACCTCAATTCACCTGAGCTATTTTGGGTCTAAATGCCGGCAGCTTATTGGCCAGACCCACAAGGCCCGGTAGTACCCAAATCATGTGTTGCTACCCCTTGTGGGTCATTAACACGCTTTCATCATTGACCCACTTCCCTTCCAGCTACCTGCTTTTTTTATTTACCTTTCCACACAGACAGACCTACCAGCAGGTGGCGCTATTCCTCCAAACAGAGCAGGCTATTACTTCAGCTATATGTAGTACTGTCATTACAAGCAGCACCCATCCTTGGTGTTTATTCTGGACAGGGTGATGGGCGGGGATGGGGGGGGTGCTTAGAGCCTATCCCAGTTGGCAGGGAGTACAAGACTGCGAACAACACCCTAGACAGGATGCCAGTCCATCACAGGGCACGCATTTGTTTGGACTGCAAGACGCAGCCTGATGCACCAGGACCGGGACGAAAGTCACATGACACGAGGGGAATATGCAAGCTCCCCACACTCGAACCCTGAGTCCTGGAGGTGCACAAGTATCTTTCTCCATTTATTTGTCTACAGAAAGAAGTTGCAACCATTATGACAGTAATGTCTGCTTACCTACTTTTACAGTCTTTGGCTCCTCCCGCTAGCTTCAGTGATTGGTGTTTTTTTATTGAATATACATTCATTATAACAGTTAATGAAATGAATGGGTAAAGTGTGGCCTGGGAGAGAGAGTGAAAGCGGCTCATTCCACCGGAGGGTTGAAAAGGAAGCTGCAAAAATTCCAAAGGAGAGTCCCTGTCCCACTTCCAGACCTGGTGATGGCATTCCGATGGCACGGTGACCTTCTTTAGCTCCACTGGGGTTCATCCAATCAGCTTTCACTTTACCGCATTTTTTATAGAAAAATTTTTGCCCTCCTCACTGGCAAGACTATTTCTTATTACGTGTTTCAGCTTTTCGCTGCTGCGCTGTTACTCGATAGGGATCAAAATTCATGGCTCCTTTTCAGATATTCCTGTGAGAAATGTTCTGTATGACTCGCCACAAATAACTAGTCTTATATTTCTTGGAACGGACAGAATCAGAAGCACATGGCATCCACTGAAATTAAGAAACGTATCATTTTTTATTAGCTGGTATCATTAGCATACTTCTAAGACAAGGTGAGTCGTATTTGGTGGGTTCCCGTTTAACAGCCATGTCTCCCGTAAAGCTCTCCGTTCCCACTCTTTTTGCCCAGGTATGGTCGTGTTTGACAGGGCAAACAGGGCATTGGCCTACAGAACTGACAGCCAGGTTCACACACTGGCTGTCAATTTATAGGTCATCATCCTGCGCCCCAGTGACCACAAAACCAGAAACATATTCCCTCATGCAAAATTAGAACCACAGGCTTCGTATCACATCATGCAAAACAATTTTATATATAGTTTTATGTAATAGTGCTACACATAAATGTAACGAGCATAAAATTAACCTTCACAATTGAAGACATCTACTTATCGTACACAGACACAACCCATGCTGTTGTTTGTGTTATCTAAAACAGAAACCAAATTATGTTGTCAGCTAACTAAAAAAAAGCTAAACAAGTACGGTAAACGGTAACGGAGGTGATGCAGGTGAACATCTTGCGTGAGGAGTTATGGGTGTCTGCCCGCTGGTAACAGCAGCCCCACTGGAACACTGACAGGTTCCACATGGAGTTGCTGTTACAGCAGACAAACACCAGGATCCGGGGCCCAAGCAGGGAGCCCGGCTGACTCATGCGGGTCACCACTCAGGCCGAAAGGCATACAGAACCATCCGTAATACCCACGCCGGCTGAGAGGAGCGGCTTGCCCCACTGCATTGTGTCCTGAATAAAAATAAAATAATGGTTAGAAGCTAATATAACACAGGAACATAGGCTTGGTCAACATCAGCAGGTAGAGACCAGCCCTGAGTTTGACTATGACCCCTATTACTACCATTTTTACAGCCTGCTGCAGACACTCCCTTGGTAAGCAGAATTAACATGGGATAAGGGCCACGTTGATAACAGCATTTTTATGGTGGCTGTCAGCACAGGAGGGAACATGAGTCAACAGGTTCAGCTAAATGGGCGTGTCCATCCCCTCCCAAGGAGCGTGACATCATAATCATCTTTCTATGAATCTCCTCATACCAATCCTGTAGTGACCGACCTTCCTGTTGACTCTTGTACTTTTGCGGCCATCTCTCCTCACCTCTTTCTCCCTCCATCTCTAGACTTTGACATGCACTCTCTCTTTGCTTATAAGGAACAGAATCATAAAGTAATGAAAGGCTGTACAAAGGATCTTTTGTTCCCAGCGCTGTCACATGTTCACTCCTCTCCTTTGGTATTTTGTTCCTTTCTCTCTCAACCGGCAATGTATTCGTCCCAGCCTGCCCTTCCATCAGTTTTATTAATAACACAACACAAACAAGTCTTTTCTCTTTCATGACCATAGTGCAGGGCACAGTGATACTGAATGTCTGTCAATCCATCCATCCATCTTTTGTGACAGCACAGGTCACGGTGAACTTGAGCTCCCAGGAATGGCAGGACACGCGGTACAGAACATCCTAGATGGCACACTAGCCCAATCGCAAGTCAGGCATTCACATTATCATTAGTTTAGTGACAACTGAGCACCTGTTTCTGTACTGTGGGAGGAAACAAAAGCACCAATATGAGGGATATGAAACAGCACCCCCCCCCTCCCCACACACACACACACAAAGCCGGGGGTGTGTTTTAAACCCCAGCCCTAGACTTGTGAGCCTACAGTACTAAAGACTGAAACACCACATTGATACTAGGTGACCAGTATTAAAACACCTGTCACAATTGTATCAGCTATGATGGACTGAACAAGTACAAAACCGTATTGCCCCCCTACAGTGGCAATGTCCATTTTTGGCTTGAACCTCAGAAACACTCCCTCCATATCTCAATGAGTAACCTGAATGACTCAGGGCTTAGCTACCTCACTATTATTTTATACTTAGTCAATACGAGACACGTGACCTTTGGTTTGGAAGTGAATGAAACCATAAGTGTTAAGCAGGTTTTGAGTTTCGCATCTAGGCTACTAATTTCATGCATCCGGCCGTCATGCATCCAGCGTTTTCCAGGAACTATCTGAATTTTTCAGAAATCGTGAAACAGAAATCATTTTGCCTTCCAGAAAGCATCTGTAGCCTCTTTCACATTCATAATGAACCTATGCTGTAAAGCGTTACCTGAAAAGTCGTCAAACACAGTAAACCAGGATAACAGAACTCGAATATTCCTATCCTGTCACGTAGCATGGCTCTTGAAACACTAACGTTTAATGAAGCTTCTATTGTTTTTTCCAGTGTAAGCTCAGAATGAGGCACTCGAAAGGTAGACGTGAATCAGTTACTCACCCTGCCGAGCGTCATGGCCAAAGATCCCCGAGGGGAGCATTCAGGAGAGTGTGAAAGAACGAGGGAAGAACGGGACGGAGAGAGAATGATGAAGGTGCGGGGTCAGCGAAAGGCCCGAGGTTCGAGGGGGGGGCGAGCTCCAGGCGACCGGCGGATGCGACACGAAAATGTAACACTTTGTACGTTGGCTGTGGAGAAAGATGAGGTGGCGGCGGAGAGTTTGGGAGAGGAACTCTTCTGTCAATGGAGTAAAAGAGAGGGGGGAGGCCAGCCGGTTTAAGAGAGGTAGGGAGGTGGAGGCAGTTTAATGATTAGACAGCCAGTCAATATTTAACAGGCAGGAAGCCTTGGCCCTCAACCCAGCATCCTGCACCTATGCAACACATTCACCCTCGCAGTGATGCACCCTCTCTCTCTCTCTCTCTTTCTCTTTCAGACATGCACACACACACAAGCATGTAGAACAAACCTTCTGCAACATATAAAGGCAAAGCACCCCAACACAAGAAGAATCACTATACAAAACGTACATTAGAGGTTCAGCAGATTATAGCGCTGTGATCGGAAAGGTTGCTGGTTCAAATCCCAGGGTTGGCAGATTCCCCAGAAATATCCCTGCCATCAAATTCATAGCTATAAACAAACATCCAGTGATGCATGACAATCACATGCTGTTGGTGTGTAAAACAAAGTTTGAATCTGCTTAGGGTAGCTCACTGGCACAATTACAACAAAGTGTTCTTCCAGAAACAGGGTCCATGATCTTTAAGCTGAAGGTGGTAGAATGGGCTGGATATCTGCTTTTTCCCTCATGCTGGGGAGTGTAAGAATGTGATCACAAGGAGCAAATTATCAAAAAATTAGATCCCTGAATACATTCAACGATCACATTGTATTGGTGGCCATTACTGAAAGTGCCTCACCTCAGGTTCGTTCAGCTTTCGGGTGGCTCGTCTTCGACCTTCGACCGCATTTCAGAGTGTTTGCTTTCTTCCTACTTTATGGTGCCTATAAAACGGTGGAGTTTGTATCCGTAGGGCTGGAGATTGTGCATGAGAATGAGTAGTGTTTCACATCAGTGTTGAGGTTTATCGGAATCATTAAGACAGATTCATTGCATCGCGAAGGTGTAGCAGCAGGCGGAGCTGGGGGGGGTAAGGTGGACTTTTGACCATCATATTGTAATTGTTTGACTAAATTCACCAACTAAATGTGAAGCCCCCCCAGTCCAGCATTCCCGATGTCACAGAGGCTCGAAAAACCTGATCTGGGACCCACCTACCATGAAGAAACGCGGCCATCTTTAAAAGCATTTTTTAAAGCATCAGAAAACATATCAGGTGACCAGGTCGTCACATACCAAAGTCCGTGTGCTGTTGGGTTAGCCATTTAGAAGCTATTAGTGAAGTTGTGATTCGCTGGTTTGTCAGCAGACCCTCGACACAGGCTTATGAATGAAAGGAAACATGGACTCTCTCTGAGACGTAATCAAATAACCACCAGTGAGTCCCCAGATTGGGCCTTTCGGCTAAATCCCAGCCAGTCCCCCCAGTCCCTCATTTTCAGCTTGACCCCCTCATATTGGGGTTAACCACCTGGTTACCCTCTGAATTTTATTAATTCTTGGACTTTAGATCCAATGCTTCTTATCAACTGTCAACACAACACTATGCGTTAAAGTCTGACAATGCTCATGCTTAATTATAGGTATAAGCAAAGGTTTGTCCTTAACAGGGTAATTTCCTGGTGGTTCCATTGGGGAGAGAGAGGAACTGTGGACTTAGGAAGAGTTTTACGATGAGGTAAATTAACTGATGAAGAAAAAGGCGACCCGCTAGCCTTTAAGAAAATGAAAATCACGTGTGTGGATTTACAACTTTATACTTCAGTGGAAAACTTTAATGGATTACAGTTTAAACCTCACATAATCATTTAATTCTTTTGTGGATTATAACTAGTTATTACTAATTTCAATAATCAAAGTTGGCCACTGATTCCTTCATTCTGATGCAATTCCAGTCGACCTATCAGGCGACACTGATGGCTACCCAACGCGCCATCTTCTGAGGGGTCGCTAAATTAGCAAGCCAATTTCACTGTTTCAGACAGGGCGTGCCGATGATGAAGAGTCTCTAGAGCACTATGTGGGCTTCGACAAATACTGCTGTGATGAATGCATATATGATGTAATCTAATCTATTGGAGATGTATTTTGGGATTCCTGCCAATCGGTCTCGGCGACTCGAGGAATTCGGGAGCTGAATCCGAGTCGGCCACGGGGCCCGTGTGACAGCACTGGGCTGCGACCCGCGTCATTTCAGGCAAGGCGGAAAACGCCGCGCAGTAGTGAAACGTAAGCCTGCGCGAGTTAATGCGCTCGAGTTTTAACCTCATTCATTCAGGCTCCCGCAATCGCGCGGAGTGACCTTTGACCACACTGCGCTCATTAAAACAGATATGACAACTTCCTCCACTGGGAAGGGGGAACATTTCACCTACCCATGTCCTCCCCCACGTTAAAAAAAAAAAAAAAAAAGTAAAATATGTAAAAGCATTCTGTTCATTGTCCCTTTGAGCGGTTTAAAAAGTATGAAGGATAATATTTTTTTATTACTCTATCACCTCTTGACGATTAGGCTAAAACATCAAAATCCCTTTCATTGCATTACTGTATGATAATGTACAATATACTTTATTACTGTAGTTACTGTCTTACTGGGCGCAATTTATCAATTGTCATACAAAAGTACAAGAAAATCACATTTTCACATGGTTCGATGTTATCCGTGGTTTCGGTTCACTGTGGTCGGACTTGAAATGCATCATTCGCAGATTCCAGGACTCTCCTGTACTTTTTCCACACCTTCACGTTTTTCGCATTTTTACTTTGTAATATTTACATATATCAGCATTCATAACAACTTTTATCAGTAACACAAATCAACAGCTTATAAGAGAATTCCCCAATGTCCTAATCTATTCTCTCATTGCTCTGGTATATCATTGACTACAGCAACATTAAAGGTTTTGTGTTACTGACCCAAATCAGGGCAACACATACTACTTTCAGGGGTGGATAGTTCAGGTCCAGGAAGTACAAATCCAGACCAACATTTTGTTTCAACCAACCAGTAGAGCATTCGGCGATTGTGACTCTTTATACTCAACAGGTTGGCTGAAACAAAATCTTGGTCTGGATTTATACTTTCTGGACCTGAACTCTCCACCTCTGAGTGCTTCTCTACCCAAGTCCAAAGAGAGTTCTGCTCAGAATAGCACCGTTCACCATCACAGTGAGAGGGTGTCATCATATAGACCAACCGAAGGGGGGTCTCTGCGATCTGATGCTTGGTGAAGCTTCTGATACCCACAGCTACCACAATATCAATTAATGATTTAATGGTTTTTAAGAAAGGGGGGGGTGTGTGACTTTGAGCATCCAGATTCACACAATTACATATATTCCTTAACAGAGAGCTGGTAAAGTCACCATCCCTTTAACAGACCAACCGACAGCCTACGCCAATGCAGTGTCCAACCGAATTGCCTTTAAAAAGACACAATACGGGTCTAAATGCTTTGTTTTAAAGCACCAGCTAAGAGAGAATTCATCATAATATATGAACAATTATTATTAAACATACTGCATTTTGTTCCACCTCAGAGATGAAAGTATATAAGCGTGTAAAAATGCTGCAGGTACACGCCTGCACCATGTACACCTCGGAGGGTATATGTCTCATGCCGCTAAACTCAGGGGCTGAGCGCGGAGCGGTTAGCGTCGCCCGCCCCGGGCGTCTCGGTCCCTGTGGGCGGAGCATACACGGCCCCGCCCACACTTTCCTCTTCCTCACTTCTTCACTCTCCGTTTCTTCGTGTTGCTCTCCGCTCCCTCGTCGCCTCTGTCCTCTTTTCGGCACTTTCTCGTTTTCTCCGTCACCATCTCCATGGCGTCCCATACCGCGTCATCACCTTCCTCCCCCTCCCCCGCCACCTCCTGCTCAGCCGTCGCGGCTTCAGGACACGCCTGCGGATCAGAACCGTGAGATGGGAGTCAGACCGGTGCCGTGGGTCCCCCTCTAGGCCAGGGGTGACCAATCTTATCCGCAAAGGGCCAGAGTGGGATAATCAAAAGATTTCTGGGATGACCTTTAGGTCGGCTGTAATTAGTGACCTAATTAGGGAATCACAGCGGAAGCCCACATACGCAGCGGCGCTTTCCGGGTAAGACTGATCACCCCTGTTCCAAGCGGTCTGTCTGAAGCGCGCGCAAAACTGGACATCAGCCAGGCGAAAAATGCTCATTTTGAGAAAACACCCCACCCCCCACTCTGCCCATCCAGAGCCCCCAATCCCCAGAAACACCGCATGACATTTCACTTCTCACCTCCAGATCTTTGCTCGACAGAAGCACGCAGTTCAGCCGCGACTTCAGATACACCTGAGATATTGGGAAAGCAAGTGTTGAGTAAAATCATCCCTGAATTAAGTGATATGGCCACTTTCTGACTTAATTACAAAAACGCACACACGGTGAATTATCACCTTATTTCCCCACAACGTGATAAAAACCTGTAGTTTTTTAGCTTGTGGGGACACTTTCATTTTACAAAAATATGTGAATGTGATCAAAAATGCCCAAAGTCTCGTATTTTGTTTGGTTACTTATGGTTCAAGCTAGGGCTGGGTGGGGGTTAAGGTCATCATTGCTGAAATTAGGGTTATGCCCAGAAAAATAAATGAAGAGCCCCCCATCGAGATATGAATACATGGACTCCGCAAGTGTGTGTGTGGGCGTGTGTGTGTGCTCACCTTCTGCTGCAGAGAGCGGTCATCCAGGCTGTGCATGCGCAGAAAGCGATCCAGCCCGCAGGAAGCCACCAGGGGGAGGGAGGGGTGACACCGCAGCTCCCGGACCCCCCCAGCCAGGCCCTTCAAGCAGCCTCTGACCAGACCTGCCGCAAACGGGGTGAGGTGCGGGAGGGGAGTTTACTTCACGCGTCGCCTCCTGCACACTTGCACGGCAGGGGGGCGGCTCCCGACTCACCTTTACGCAGGTCTATCATGGCCAGCTGCCCCTGCGTGTTGCCCACGACCGCGCAGGGGGAGCCGGCCGGCAGGGCGAGGGCGGTGAGCGGATACTCGCCGAACTGGGCCTCCAGCACGGGTCGACGCTGCGGGGACGCGGGGTCATACACACGCACCTGGCGGCGCACGGGGACGGCGGACAGTCAGGCCCAGAAAGATCATCGGGGACGTGAGAATTACGGAGCGTTTTTTTGTTTTTCGTACAAGCACAATGTAATACTTGTTCCTGACAGTTACTTAGTTAGGTCGTCCAGGGCCCCCCCTAAAGCGGGGCCCAGTTATGACGATTCCAAGGGCCACTGAGCGATTGAGGTGCTAAAAAATTTGGACTTTGATTGGTCCGGGTTGGGGACCCGAAATCATACGCTTTCACGGGGCCCCAAAACTTTTAGCGGCATCCCTGATATTGACCCTTAATCTACCAGCAACTAGGGCAATATTCATAGCGAGAGTGAATAGGCATGGCTGATGTCGACGACAGGCAGAGACAGCCACACACGCCGACCTGGTGATGTCCTGTGCAGGTGACGATCTTCTCCGAGTCGGGGATAAACGCCACATCTCTCACCCACTCGGGCACTCGAAGGTCAAGCCAGTCGTTCCTCACCTACACACCATGTGAACCAAACCTGATTTACTGCATCGGCCTCCTCTTACCAAATTTACACAAACATGGCAGCATAAAAAAAGAGAGACTATTTAAATAGAGAAAATAAAAGCTATACTCTCAGATACAGTAAAAAAAGTGAGACTGTCAAAATATGTTAAAAAGAAATATACTAAAAATAATTTAAAAGTTAATTGCAGATCAATCAGCAGCAGTTCCAACTCACATTTTTGGCCGTGAAAACTGGAACATCTGGTCTCTCCAGGTCCCAGACTTTGAGTCCATTCTCTTTCCCTCCTGTGGCCACATGGTGGCGCTGTGATGCATTCTGACGCATCCGACACACACTGCGGCCTGCATTAATCTCAACCTGCCCAGTTGGGAAGGGGAATTAGGGGGAGGGGGGGTGGAGGTGAGGCACACAACTACATAACAAATTTATCTAGAGAGGAAATAAGGACAAAATTTCATAATGCTTTATTAAATTTAAAAAAGATCTGATGTAAAATAACCTTTGAATTATAGATTAAATTCTATTAACCTACTGCACAAAGCACCCTGCATTTAATTTGTTTTTCGAAAGGTCTGCATTTGTCAAAGGTTGCCATGGTTACAGTTAAGTGGCTCCTTCGTATTGTCGGACTTACCGGGTTTGTGCCCCCCTCCTTCCAGACCTTCACAAGTCCAGACTCCACAGAAGTGACCAAAGCACTATAAACAACAGTTAAAAAGGCAAAAAAGGACAAAATTGAGTCAAGGCAACTGATAGTAAAAAAAAGTTTAACAACCCTTCACATACATTTATCCATTTAAATATTAATTTTCCACAACCATACCTACAAAGACTTGGAAGTTAAACATATTCTGTAAATTATTTATGCAACTCAGCTGCCTTTCCTGCAAACAGCATGGAGGACAGGTCACATTAGCACTGGTGTGACTATGAACTTCGTACAGGGGACAAATGTACAACCACTTCTGTGTTATTATCATAATCCTCTCCTGTTAGGGGCGAGCGTCACGCGAGCAAGTTCTTTAGAACTGCAATGAGCACCGTCAGAAGACAAGAGGACTGCATGATACCTGTCTGCGACGGCGAGCCCCGTAAATTTTCCCTCATCGCTCTGACCGCACTGTCGGGTTTCCGTGAAGAGCCCTTTCTCTGTGCTGAATGTCTTAACTTCCCCGTTAGAGCAGCCTACCAGCACCTACATCAGACACAGGAGTCGAGAAATCACAAAAATCTATCAGTCCAGAGGCCAAACCTTATACAGTTCATCCAGCCTCCAAGGAGCTGACGGTACTACAATCATACAAAGAGACAACGATTACCACACAAGCCCAAACACCTTCAGTACTTAAAAGCCGGAGAACCCTGGATAAAAGCATAATTTCTATGCCGAATACGAATCTACGACGTTCACAAACCTCAGTTTCCTGAGCATCACCCCAGCAGAGGACGCACACCTCCTGGTCCCGGCTCAGGCAGTTCATTTCACAGAAGTTAAATGCCTGCTTTTTTGCAAGGCTAACTCCTAAATAAGAGGAGAAAAAGTTACACGCGTTAAAACGTAACTTCGGCGCTAACATTTCTATACAGTGGTACTTTAGCTGGCAACTGTCGTCAGACCGCAACTGCCATACGACGCAGACAAAGATTGTGATGATCTTTGGTTATAAATGTATTCAGCCACTTGGATATTTCACTAAACCAGTTCAGGTTGGGTACCTTCCTCATTTGTTGGGATCCCTTGTATCCACAACTCGTGATGGACAAACTACCCATTTTAACATTGAAATAATCTATTTTAATCTAATCGATGTTTGCGTAATTGTGAATGCAAGACAGAGACAAAAATGCGGGTAAAATGTAACAGAGTATATAATACAATGTGTTTGTACAATACACATCGCTATCTACTCAGCTGAATCCTGAAACCCACGTGTTATTCAGCAAGCTATCGACAGTCTTCTATTTAGCAAACAACCCTATATAAGTAACATGAACTTACCTTTTAAAATTCCTGTTTCCGAGCCAACCCATACAGAACACACGCGACTTTTCTCTGCCATGATAAAATACAGGCCTACTTCAGTTTTCTTTAGAAAGTGGATAAATATCACTACAGTACACGCTACTGTACGACTTCAAAATCGTCCGTATAGGAAGCATAATTCGTTAACTTTAGTTCCGGGGCAACTAAACCGTACTTTTTTAAAATATAAGAAAAAATGGAGATACCGGCGTTATATACCAACGATTCAACTGTTTAAACCGTTTTTTAAATAAAAAAATTAACTGTCGATTGATTATGTAATAAGTTTTTTAATTAGGCAGAAATATTCCAATATTATATTTTGTATATATTATTGTTCCTGCGTTTTTTCATCCTCCCAGTGTATTTACTCCTGCATCCATCTTAGTTGTAAAATTTATATCCGTGTGTTTTGGTAATTAAAAATTAAGCTTTAAATTTAAAATAATAGTGAGCCTAAAAACAAACACCAGAGGGCGCTATTTGGACAATATGCGTAAACCAAAAAATCAGGCTGTTTTCCGATACTTAAACTTAAGCCACCATTATTGGCAACATTACTACCCTTACAAATTCGATACAGAAGCATAAATTTGGAATATACGGGGTCACATAAAGAGCCAGAATAATTATTTACGTCCTCACTAAAGTATTTATGCGGTTCAGTCCCCAGTCAAGGCAGGAAATGTAATAAAATTTGATAGGACATTAACATTTTAAAAATTAAAAATCCCTGTCCTCATTCCTTTGAAATCATTTTCCCTGAATGTGCGCATTTTATTATATTATTTTATTACGTAGATTTCAAGCAAACATAAATTAGAAACGTTAACCATTATATTTATATGGTGTGATAAAGTTTCAAATGTATACATATACATATATGCACGTGTGTATGCTGTATTTACTTGTGTGTGTGTGTGTGTGTGTGTGTATAACCATCAACACAAAATCCACGGCTGTAATATACAAACAGGATTCTGTTGTCTTGTATTTATTTGGTACTGTGGTCTGCAGGGAGCAGAATCCCCTTGTGCTACATGCACAGGATAATGCAAAAACCCTTAACTCTCGAGGCAATACCGTGCTTGATAATAATTCACGAGTCTGCAATCAACATCGCGTTCCTGACTTCCGTAAGAGTCAGACACTCAAAGTATTATTTAACAATAGTTTAACAAATTTAACTGCTATCAACGTACCTGCCTACGTTCTTGATTTTAATTTAATCATTGTCTGTCTTGCTGCGGGTTTTTTCTTTTCTTTTTTTTTTTGGATGCTATTAATATTTAATGGTTTTATCATTAGGGGAGAATCAGAGAAAATCCACAGGGGAAACAGGAGAATTAATGGGAAAGGAAAAAATAAGCATGCAGAGGAGAAGCTGCGTCACTTAAGGAAGAAGAGGGTGCGAGGGAAAGAAGATATCAAAGACAAAGACGTACGTGCGTACAATGAGCAAGGCCAAGATTAAAACGGTTTATTAATTAATTGTGGGGAGGGGGGTACAAAAGGTTTAAGCAGTGGGGGGGGGGGGTTAAAGATTGAG
>JAABNX020000071.1:962608-976378 GCA_015163995.2 Mormyrus lacerda
ATGAGCCCATCGCTTGGGATAGAACATTTTAGAGCATAAACTCGAAGCAGCAGTGTAAGCACTTAGCAAGCGTTTTTATATAAAGTCGTCCACTCGCAGAGCTCATTTTTCTTGAAGCAATGAAGGTTATAAGCACCCCCACGTCTTATCTTCCCTTGGGATTTGAACGAGTCTACCTCTGGTCCAAGGTCCACACAACAGCTGCAGCAAATACTCCCCGTAATAATGCTAACAATTTAACCCATTTATATAGCCGGGTATTTTTACTGAAGCGATTCAGGTTAAGTACCATTCTCGGGGGTACAACAGCAGGGCCGGCCCTTCCCCTGGTTTCTGAAAATAAACATTGCCCGGCCCCGCACCCCGGCTCTCCTAGAGAGAATCGGAAAACGCTCTTCAAGCTCAATTAGCCGCAGCAGGATGGAGACGCGCAGAGACGCCGAAGATGTGCCGTGATTAATAAGGGGAGACTGCCTGTGGAGCAGGGCTAAGCGCGATCGTACTGCCAGAAATGACGACTGCCTGAACTGTCCCCCGCTCCCGCGGCGCAGTCAGACAGACGGGTATTACTGTAAAGCAATACACCTGTCAAACTGCTTCTGTGCGCTGACAATGATATGTCCTTCGTATTTGCCTTCGGGAACGAGTATGTCTCTGTTCTGGGTGACAGTAATCCACTTGTTTTTTTATGCGGTTAGTGTGTCTGGGTAGGCCTAATACAAGATTTTACATCACTTAAACATTTTTATTAATGTCACCGACGTGAGGAAATCTCATAAATGGGCAGTTAGAATCTGTCCTGCGATTTCTCAAAATCAAACTTATTCCTTGTCATTTTTTTTTAGTTTTGCGATTCTAATAGCAATACCTTCTGAGCGTATTCTGGGAAGGGGTTAAAGTTAATATCACGATATTAAAGTCACTAACCGAATAGCAGATGCTTTTATTATTGTCCGTAGGGCGACGCGCGTTATCGCTAGTAAAAATTTTAGTAATTGCATCAGTGGATTAATTGACAAGGGAAGAAATGAGCTAAAATTGGCGTCAATGAATCAAAAATTATCTATGTTGAATAGGAACGCTGTGTTATTGGGTCATAGATGTTCGTGAAAACTATGTCTCTGTAAGTCAGCTCTGTGATAATCGGACCAAAAAAGATGAGCATTTCTGGTCCCCAGCCTGGTGGGCCAGTGCAACAATATATGAATTCGCAACACAATATAACTCATCATAATCTTATATAACTGACAAACAGCCGCGAGGCACAGCTGTGAATATCCTCGGTGCACCCAAGCTCGTCTTGACACGACTGAAGTACACTGTCAATATAGTGTCAGATAGCTGCTGACAGCGACTGCGCGTGTATATGCAAAATGCAACACAATCAACAGCCAGACATTCCAGAAGCAGCCCCGATGATCGATACGCACAGCCACACGCTCTTCGTCAAAGGCAGACATGAATATACAGTTTTGAACATGCATGTAAAAACTCCAAGATGAAATTCAAGAAAGAAAATCACGATATATTAAAAGAGTAGCCATTCATAACACAGAATACCAGGCGTATTATTGACTGGATTAATAATTTTTGTTTAAATGGTTCTGGTATAAGTTTATAAGTGACCGATATGTATGATTTACAATAAGATTAATTACACAAAGAATTGGAAAAAGAATACAAAGTTGGACGGACAGTCACATCTGAGAGAGAACAGGAAATGGGTTGATAGCAAAAGAATTAAAGATGGGGAGGGAGTGTGATAAAAGGAATATAGAACACACCGGGATATGGGGGGCAAGGATATAATCAGGCCTATGAGTTTAACATTTGAGCTAAAGGATGAATGTAGGCCCGGTGAAAACGGAAACCGCCGGTCACAGCATTGTTATTACCGTCAGGCTACGATAAAGCGCTTTGTAAACAAGTCCCGTAGCACGAGGGAATCGTAATGGAGACTGTCGGAGAAATATGTGGAAATCATCAATTGAATAGAAAATCAGTGAGGATGGGAATACACAAAAAACAAGTAACAGAAGAAAAATCTGTAGCAAAAAACTGTAAGTTCTGCTTTGGGAAAGGCAGATTTAATTAACTATATTCCTATAAGAATGCAACAAATATGGCCTTTTTTCAACGATAACGTGTTTAGCGCTCTGGTTTCAACATTTTATTGGGTCTTTTGATGTGACAAACAAGATTATCAGTTTGCATGCGTCGCCGAAATATTAAAGACATACACTCCCGCCGAACGCATAAACGCAGAAATGCGGTTTGACACAGATACTGTAACACGCATTGATGTAATTACACACAGCGCGCTTTCGGGAAAGGGGATTGCCATAGCAACGGAGGCTGGCATCCGCGAGGGTCCGCGGAGCGATCAGAGGGAGAAGCGGGGGAGTCGCTGTCATTACTGACGGATCTAGGGGAGGGAGAGAAGAAATGAAAACGGGGGAAAAATGTTTGTTTGACTGATTATGTGTTTTGTATTATTGTCAGCACTATCTCTGCACCCAGAAGCCGTTTCAAACATTTAACGCTCATATTGAATTTTCTGACTCTGCCTCTGGAAAGAGATCCTCAGTCTGTGCACACTCAGCTGTTATTCGGTAAAGGTATAAGCATAATGTCTAAAGTTACCGGACCTTTAACCGAGCGCTCCTAATCCCAGAGGGACGCCGGTGTGCAGTCACAGAGGCAATCCATCTGATTCGCTTGAGGAAGCATCCGGCTCTAGAAATAGGCAAATAAAACTGATTGCGGATGAGAATCTGCCAAGCAGATGCATAATGTAATCAAAACAAAAAATTAGCAGTCACTGCGCATTAGAATGCGATTTGCGTAAAAGGGCTTCATTATGAATTTTTCCCGTGTCGGGGCGGAGGGTGGGGGGCGTTCTGGAAGAAGCAGTAATGCGATATAGTAATAAACAAATTAACAACGTCATAATGTCGTGATGTATCATTTTAAATATGAAGATTTGATGCTTTTAGTGGACGCGAACGAGAGGAAAAAACGAGATTAATGAGGATGGCTTTGCAGGAATTAAATGACAATGAGTCGGTCTTTTTACCATTTCGTGTCATATCTAACGCGGATATGGTCAGGCGTGAATCTTACAGTTTAATTAAAAAAAGCCTTATTCCTGAGCCGTCAAGCAAACAAAAAAGGTTCGTCCCTATAACGTATATCTGTACGATCAAGTTTTATTCCATCGCTTGCATGGCAGATGTATACACAACTTGTTTTATGGAGGATGAATGTAAAATCATATTAAAACCTTATTCCACGCTTGCAAACACGTGCGGATACGCCATAGTTATGGGGTCCCTGTAATTATTTTCCCTGGGGGCCAAATTCCATCAGCAACACAAAGTCAAGGTCCACTGAGTCCGAAGAAAAGCGAGATCGGGGGCGGGGGGCGTCGCTCGATGATACAAGATCAAATTTGCCGACTGGGGGGTCCCACGACGATAAAATTCGCCTGCCCGAGATGGGGGGCAATCGATCACGCGGTCCGGCTTCAACTGTATTTCGGACCAGAGTCCGCCAATTTCTGCCAAAATATTATAACAACGTTTGGAATTAATGTGCGCTTTCTCCGACATTCTCCATTTTGTGGCTGTAGTAGCTACCCGACCTCATATACTGCATCTATATATACCATTGCTAATTTTTACTCTAATTTATTATTCTTATCTAATCATTTTAAAATATTTATATGTCTCTGTAGTACCACAATACGCAGTTTTCAGGGTATTTTATTTGTGTAGTGTGTCATTTTTACATTTGTTTGCATTATGTGTGCTGCACTCAGTCTATTTGACACAATATCTGTGTTCGTCTATGCATGTTCCTGCCGTGGCATGCACCAGAATTCCCCATTGGGATTAATAAAGTCCATTCGGTCTAAATATTAATCCTAATCGTAACCTAAAGATTGCTTGAACAAGATATTAAAATCTGAATTGTAGCAAAAAAAACCCAGCACGGGGTATAAATAGGTCATTGTGTAAATATCTTAGCTTAAATGCTGCACACACGTGGTTAAACACTCACATATTCTGAGAATGAAATACATTCACGCCAAAATGCTTCCGCCAATAAGATCAAAGCAGACGTTTTTAATAGTTCTTGTCATAAAATGAAATGTAGCTTCGGGGCAACAGGTTATTGTGGCTTGACAGCCTGGGTCATTGCAAACACGCTGCGTGGTTGACATCTGGTGGTCATTTGGTAGATCTGGCACAGCAATATTGTACTCAGTACGTAGATCTTCTACAAATAATTAATCCAAAGCATTGTTAACAGGTCATATAAGGAACTGGAAGGTTTCAGACTTTAATCAGCTCATGAGATCTGATGCATGGCAACACCTGTCATTAGTAAATGTTCGCTGGTGCTGATTTCAAAGCTTTACAAATACTCTGACTCTTCAAACCTCATACGCACACTTGTGGACATTCAACAACCATGGGTTCCTCTAAGCAGCTGTGTAAGACTCTGAAAATGAAAGTTATTGATGCCCACAATGCAAGAGGTTACAAAAAGGTAGCAAAGCGTTGTCATCTTGCAGTTTAAACAGTGATAAATGTAATTAAGAGATGGCAGTTCAGGGGAACTGTGGAGGTCAAGATGAGATCTGGAAGACCAAGCCAATTCTTGGAGAGAACTGCTCGTATGCTGGTCAGAAAGACAAACCAAAACCCCCATTTGACTGCAAAAAATCCTGCAGGAACATTTAGCAGACTCAGGAGTGGTAGTGCACCGTTCCACAAGACCTTCATGGAAGAGTCAGCAGGAGAAAACTTTACCTGCGTCCACATCATAAAATCCAATGTGAGAAGTATGCAACAGAACATCTACAGAAGCCTGGTGCGTTTTGGAAACAAGTGCTGTAGACTGATGAAGTTAAAACAGAACTCTTTGGCCACAATCAGCAAAGGCGTGTTTGGAGGAAAAAAAGGAGCAGCATTTCATGAAAAGAACACCTTACCAACTATTAAGCATGAGGGTGGATCTATCATGCTTTGGGGTTGTGTTGCAGCCAGTGGCATAGGAAACATTGCAACGATGGAGGGAAGAATGGATTCCACTAAATACCAGCAAATTCTGGAAGCAAACATCACACCATCTGTAAAGCTGAAGCTGAAAAAAGGATGGCTTCTACAACAGGACAATGATCTTAAACATGCCTCATAATCCACCATGGACTACCTCAAGAGACACAAGCTGAATCATCATTGAAAATTTGTGGGTAGATCTTTAAAGAGCTGTGCATGCAAGACCGAAGAATATTACAGAACTAGAAGCCTTTTGCAAGGGAGTATGGAAGAAAACCCCAAGTACGAGAATTGAAAGACTTTTAGCTGGCTATAAAAAGCGTTTGCAAGCTGTTATATCGGCCAGAGGAAGTGTTACTGAGTACTGATTATGTAGGATGCCCAAACTTTTGCAGACTGCCACGATAACGTTTGTATTTTTTATTTTTGTTCAATTTATGACATAAAAAATAACTATGCATCAATGTTTAGTGAAAATATTGTGCATTTTTTCCATTTCCTACAAAAATTGTGTTTATATCTTTTCAATTAAAAAATGACCAAAATATGTTATTTATCGAGGGGTGCCCAACCTTTTGCATATCACTGTATATGTGTGTGTGTGCGTAAATACATGTTCACAAATGGTATTATTTTTGTTGTTGTTACAAATGTGAAGAATTAGATTAAATAAAGCATTTATATTAACATTATAAGCCCTATAAAATCCGGAACGAATTTTACTTAAGGAAAAAGAAACCGGAGGTATTTGACTGACGGTATCCCGGAATGCTCTGCTGAACCTCTGCTTGCCGAGAAACGGCGGGCGTTATAGTGATATATAGAAAGCGCTTGTCTTCATGCAGGTTCCTCTGTGAAAGTGTGATTTCCTCCGGGGACTATGAGTAGCGTAAGAACAATACTGGGATATGCAGGGATTGTTGGCGTGATCGGCGTAGGGGGCGCCTTGTGGTTTATGATTTTGCCGGGAGAAGACAGGAGGAGAGAGATGATGAAGGTATACACTATACAGCATCGGTCTCAGCGGCTGTAGAGCATTTTAATAGGCTGTGGGGCTCGCCTGATTAGTAACTGCTCTCTCTAATATCTGCTGTTTACTGTGCTTTTTGCTGTGCTTTGTGTGAAATGTCATTTCTTTTTATTTTATATATTTTGAAACTCGACTGACAGTATTTTAATTCACAGTGTAAATACTAGCTGATAAACTCAAGGAACCCAAGCTTCGTAACAAATCTACACATTTTTAAAACGTTGTATTAATAATGTAGCGGCAAAACGCATACAGATATGGATTTCATTTTGCATTATGAGCGTGTTATGCCTTTAAATTAAGCGACGATTTCGTTCTTGCCCTCAGAACCTGCCGGAGGCCAGCCCGACACGGATGGAGGAGACACGGCAGAGAAACACGCTGCTGCTCCAGGCGATAAAGGAGGCGGCAGAGACCAATGAGAACGTAGCCAGACGATTTGGACGTTCAAGGAATGACTGAAAAATCCATATATGTTTAACATACTAGAGTGCTGGGAGAAACGTGCAAAAAGCGAGCAAAAAAGCCAGCACAATCACAGATCTGTATCTACATACATGAATTAATTTAAATGCATTAAAACCCAGCTGTATTTGGTGCTGCCGTGATCTATTTCCTGTTTGTGTATTTTGTGAAATATATAGTTTTTTTTTACGTTAATGAGCGACTCATGCTTTGTCCGGAGTTGATAAATATTGGCCTTTATTGGGAGATTTTCTGAAATTAAAATGTATTGCGCTATTTTAATTGAACTGAATCGTTTGTACACTTAAGATATAATTTTAGGCTTCGCACTTTGCTTAAGTATTTGAAAAATTATTTTTGGCAGCTAGTGTCCTTGCGTTATTTTCAGTTTGCTGATTCCTCCTCCACTTCTGTAGGGGGCAGCATTTCGCTCGTGTGATGTCAACAAGCGAGGCGAAGAAGAGGCAGAAGGTCGAATCTAAACGCGCTTCACATGTTTAAATGAAAAACTCGTATATATTTATGTAGCAGGGACGTGGACTGTTTAAGTAACAGGCTGCAGAAGGTTTCGGAGCCCTTTGTTAATGATTATCAACGACCGCATACATTTGGCCAGGTTATATTTCCAAGAAATACGGGAATCGGTATGTGATGATGTCAGCTAGGTCTGATGAAGTCCGAGCTCCCGCGCCTCCTCCAAAAGACCAGCTTTTCGGTAACTGCTGGGGATGTCGGCTGCTCTCCGGTGGCGGTCTGCTGCTGGCTGGGGGATACGTGTTTCAGGCCGCCCGGCGAGTAACGCGCCAAGGAGGACCGGCCTCTATGGGAACCGTGGCTCAGATTGTCTTCGCTGCTTGTGAGTCTCTATCTGCTCTTAAATCATTTTGCATCATAGTAGCACCGATTTCTGTTTCTGTAAAGCCGGATTCTGGTAATAAGGTGTAGGTTGTACTTGCCTTACCAGACTGAACGTCGTATTTTTCTTACGGCCTGTCATTGTTACGCATGCACGTGTTTCACCTGTGCGAAATTTATATAGCTTTTACCTTTTTTTATGCAGCCACTTGCACAGACGGTGATCAGTAATTTCCTCCCCGGCAGGTCTGGCCTCTTGGGGTGTCGTCGTGATTGTCGACCCAGTGGGGAAGGCGAGCAAGAAGGAATAAAAACTGCGTCCTGGTCGTCGTATTAAGCCACCCTTTCCTTGTTTCCAGGATGTGCCAACGAAGCCCTGGAAATTCAACCTTTAACAGTTTGTACACTTTTTGGTGATTAAAGTGCCGTTTATGGACATTGTTCCGCATCTGGCGTTTTTAATTGAGATCTTAACCAAATAAAGCCTGACAATCAGTATGGCTGCAAGTCGAGCTGTACAGTTTTGAGAATGTTCATCATTCAGTGGAACCTTTGTGTGCAAATAATTTGTGCCTCCAATCCTGTGGGATCACACTGCGTTATTTCCCACATATCAGGAATTAAGTTTGAGACCCTTTAATAAAATTGCTAATTCCATTTGTCTGGAATGTTACAACTTTGAAATGTTTGGCATGAAATGTTTTTCTTATAAAATTGAGGGTTAATTATGCTTTTCAGGTATGTTTGCTTTGGAGAACACAAGCAACCGAACCTGGGTAAACATTTTGGAACACTCCTGCTGTATCTTTGCACAGAATGCATTAACAAAATGCTGTAAACTATTGTCAGTTTAAGACCAATTGTATCTACTGTTACTTGCAAGTTAAGACACTTAGCTAAACGAACATGCACGACATATTGTGATAATGCAACTGGGGTTAAACAGGTTGGTTTAGAGTTCAGCAGGAAGGCCATTTTGAGTCCGTTTTACCGTTTCTAGAGTATTAAAGTATTTAAAGTCCTGGCTAAAACACTTTTATTCATTTTAGGTTACTGAAATGGAAGATGACTGCTAGGCTAAGAGATGAAACTTGTACATTATTGTAAATATGACAGAGTAAATGAATCCTTTGGGTATCTTTCTGTAGCGTGTTTATTGCACCAAACCACACACAAGTACCGGACAGTCCAACGTGACACGGCTGTGTTGCGCTGAGCCGCCAGCAGGCCGCATGGCGCGGTCCGTGCTACCCATGGGGAAGCAGGGGCCCTCGTTTACGAGTTGGCGTTGGGGCCCTTCTTCTTGCCGAAGGTCGGCACCACGTTGACGAAGCGCCGGTTGTACTGGATCCTCCTCTTTGCACGCCCCGTCTTCTTCTTCTTCTTCTCCTGCTTGTCGACCTAAAGGAGGAAGCAGCGATGAAAGTCAGCCGGATCCCTGCTGCCTGCCTGACGACATCCGCTGTACTAATAAAATGACACCCCCTCAATTTATTGTCAGTCGTGTTTGTCGTTTCCTTTAAGAGCTATAAGCGAATACAGAGCCAACGTCTGGTTTGGACTGACTGAAAAAAGGCTGTTTCGTCTCCCGAGTTCACACCTTTTCTTAGTTGAGCCTCACCTTAGGGGTCTGTCCTCTGACTTTCCCAGCTCTGGCCAGAGATCCGTGGACTTTACCTGATGGATAATAGGAGGTGGGGGAATAAGAGACACGGGACTTTTCAGAAACTGTCATTGGCCTCAGTGTGGTGTTAAATGGGAAACGTGCAAAGAAAAGTCATTCTGCAAGACAGTTTGTAGTCCCTGTCATCATCATGCAGTACAGTGATGTTTAAAACCCTTTGATATAATTCGGAAACGTGCTTTAAAATGTTTTTATGCAACTTGTGTAGAATTTTTACTGTGTAGTACTGATATTTATATAATTATTGATTGTATAAAAAAATCTGCATTCCAATATGGATGCAAAATAAATAGATTTGAAATAGGTGATCATTGTTGACACACCACAGCAGACAGCGCACAACAACGAAATGTGTCCTCTGCATTTAACCCGTATGTGACACAGCAGGGGGCAGCTAATTCAGCACCCGGGGAGCAGCGCTTGGGGGCGGTACCTTGCTCAGGGTACCTCAGGGGTGCCTTGCAGGTCAGGGATTCGAACCTGCAATCTTTCCATTACAAGTGCGCTTCCCTAACCATTAGGCCACCACTGCCCACAACGAGGACAATTGGATGCAATTAGGACAGGAAGCAACGTCACAATGAGGGGCTTGTGCCTAAGGAGCACGTTATAAGTGACAGCTCACCTCCCAGCAAGCGGAGAGCGACCTCAAGAGTGCTGAACTCCTCAAGGCCGACCTGACCAATCAGATCGTCATCCTGCAGGGGAGCCCCACCCAGCGAAACCACCTGATCTGCACAGACCACACCCTCCAAAGCCTCAATTTGAGCCTGGGGAAAAAACAAATGTCACCCAAACAGCAGAATTCACTAATGCATCATCACTATGCATTAAACCAATCATAAGTGAAAGTGGCCAGTGCGGACTACAGTGAAGGCAAAAACAATAGCACGATTTCTGAGGATTACATCTAAACTCTACCTGGATTGCAAACATTTTACTGGTGCTTGATTAGTAATTAAAAGCAAACACTATAATACACTGATTAACTGAAAATCTATATCTATTTTTGTAAATAAATTTGTCCATAAAAATAATCAGATTCAAGCACCATTGGTACTGCAACCACAACACACACACCAATGTATAACCATAAGCGCGTGAAAAATGCTTCATAAATTTGTTGCTATCCAACTAATTACTTTCCATGATCTAAAACCACAAGGTCAGGCCAGAAGTTACCTTGATGTGAGCGACGGTCTGGTTATCAGACACCTCTAGGGTGTGCAAGCTCTGAGACTGTACGAACAGCTGCATTGTCGACCTGAGTGGTTAGAAACAAAATGTTGACACATACAGGTGGAAAAAAATGCAACATGAATGACTTCTCAATGTTATTTAACACAGCAACACTGATCACTTAGTATAAGTTACTGATTTTGCAACATTTGCTTATCCTTGCTACCAGTGAGTACAATAATTTCCCATGGCTGAACATGTGTTTTTGCCATATGTTGTTTGCCATTACTTTTCAGTGTCATATACTTAAAATACAATCAAATAGTTACAGGTAGGTAACATCGGCCGAGTTACAAAGATGACTATACTTAAGGACTTATTTGACACGTATACAACCATTTTACAATGGAATAAAATCAATTAAAACTATGCACTGGCAGGCAAGTCATTAATTCTGTAAACCACATGTAACAAAAATGGCGAAGTATAATCAAGCTACAGTTAACAGCACAAGTACAGTTGTGGCTATAACTAATGTTATACACGGCGCTAAAACTATCAATCTAACAAAAACTTTAAGTAATGTCGTGAACAGCACGACTTCTACATAGAAAGTGCCTTTGTATGTGTTTTCTTTTCTTTCTTTGTGCAAAATAATAACAGTGTATAAATTTATCTATTGCCGGCGCACTGCATAAGGCCGACAGCTAGCAATGCTAAACTGCTAGGCACCTATTATAAGCACATATTAGGGACTTTCCGCTTAGGGTTTCGTGTGTATTACAACAATAATTTGATGTGAGAGCGTTTTTGTTATAGTATAATGCAGTGTTTCTCCCTGTATTTATATAATTTCATCCAGAACACGAGGCCGCACTCACTCGCCAACTTGCCGCCGTAGACGGAGGATCGAAAAGGCCGACTGCACCCAGGCGCATGCGCAAAACCACCGCGTATTGACTGAGGAAATAACTGATTATTTCAGGACATGGATTTATGAATAAAAATGCTCGTTTATAATTAACCATGTAATAATTGCGTTGATTTGAGGCTACATTACATTGTCGGCGTGTTGAATACACAAATATTAGTAACGCAGAACCTTTGAAAGCAGATTGTAGCTGTCCTCAATTGGAGTGTCAATAAAGTTGAGCGAAACTGAGAGGCCCGCCTCGTGACCTTCCTGCTCGGAGTTTTGGGGCCAACATGTCGGCGTCTGTAGTAAACATGCTCACACGAATGTGTGCGACGATCAAGCCAGCTTACGTGTGGTTAAGCCCCGTTGGCGGTGTACCGAGTGCGATGGGGCGCTTACGGGTGAGTGATTGAGCAAGACATCCTTTAATTGTCATTATAAGGAATGTAACTGTAGTAGGCTAAGTAGGTAAAATGGTAAGGTGGATTTGCAGGTTGTATGTGTATGTAAAGTAACAAGTTACGGAAAACCACTGCACTTTTGGATGCCGTAATTCTTAATCATCCACACGACATACCTAGAGAAATACCTGATTGCACATCGGCGTGTATTGGTATTTGAGTGCAGGAGAATGACAGGGATGTTATTGTGTCTCCAAACCGCTCTTAAATGTACATTACGTAGTACATTATCTGAATGAAAATGCAGATGACTGAGATGATTAAGCATAATACAGTATTTAAGGAATTTTTGCTTTTTGACTCCTTATATGGACGTGAGATTAGGTCCTGGCCTGTTTGTGAGTCACCTCTTTTTACAATTTGAGATTTTAATGCATGGGTTAATTGTGATATATGGATTAATGATGTGTATTCAAGTTGCAAGGTTATTTTGTCGTCAACAGCTTCATACATGTACAAAGAGTGATGAAACAACGTTTCTTCATGGCCCCGGTGCAACATATAGTAACATGTGGCATACGTAACATCACAGTAACCAGGTGTGCAAGGTGCAAACAGGCAGTAAACAAATAGTGCATAGATGTAAACTGCGTAAGTAAAGTGCAGTTCCAATTTAGAGGTAATTTGTATATGCAGTTTAGAGGAATTTAAAGAGAGACAGTCCAGATATTAGTGTGCATTCAGAGTGTATTAAACCAATCAGTTTTCTCCTTGTGTGCAAAATGAACTCTAGAATAAGATCTCCCATAACCAATTTTCCCCTTAAAATCATTTTCTCTCTAGTTCATACTTTTTAGTAGCAAAAACCATTGTGATGCAAAGTCTGAGCACTGTTTTTTTAATTCTGTCTTGGAAATCAGATGGCTAGCAGTAGCACTGCGGAACAAAAAAGTTATGTTGTGGAGTCAACGGAGGAATACAAATATGTAGAGCGACTGATCCCGCCCACTCAGATTCCGACTCCACCTCTGCATGATGGCCCGGCCCCCTCCGGATGGAGGCCTCCATCAGGTAAGGATTGGTTGAAGGATCTGGCGAATAGACTCCCATATAAAACATCACATTTAACATTTTTCATCTCCAGCAGTTACACCAGATCTGCCTTACATGGTCCGCCGCTCCCGCATGCACAACGTGCCCGTCTACACCGACCTCACGCATGGCAACCGGAAGACAACGCTGCTGCGCAAGATTGAGGGGGACATCTGGGCAAGTACAACAACCACTCTACTCTTTTTTTTTTTTTTTTTTTTTTTGCCCCGACAGTGCTGGCCTCCTTCGGTAAATGACTGAATTATGTTTTGCGATTGAAAGTTTGTCGTCATTAGACTTGATTAAATGCAGAAAATGGTTGTATTTGATCTCATGAACTTGTTATTCAAAACACTGCTAGGGCTGTAACCTTAAGCAGTACAGCATCGTTGCTTTTGGATAGAACATAAAAATAATGAGCAAGACACTGGTTGGTGAATCATTTGAATTTGTAGTCTTATTTCTTTGTGGCTACTCAAATTAGACCTTCCGCCCTCGTTGGGCTGAACAATCCCACTATCGTTTTTGAAATTGAATTGCTGCAGCTCTTTCATGGATGTTAATTGAAAGTTTTTTTTTTTTTGTCTTGATTGGACAGGCCTTGGAGAATGATGTTAAGGAGTACCTGGTACAGCTGACTGGCAAAATCCCGCTCATGCAAGTCAACGAGGTCACCATGAGCATTCGGATCAAAGGACATTTTGACAAGGAGCTGAAGGAATGGTTGATGGAGAAAGGGTTCTGAGGACAGCATTTCTGAAGATGCAGAAGGCGAATGAAAATTCATATGGGACTTTTTTTTGTAAATAATACTGTGTTTATCATTTCTGGAAAAACTTATTGCTTGATTAAAACAAGCCTTTTAAATCTGGTGTGTTACCAGCACTTTTGGGTGATTTCCATCCCCCCCCCCCCAAATTTAAGTTGTAAGACTGATTAGTGTGGATAATGTCAAATTCCTCAATGACTCAGTGAGCACTTGAAGATTCCAGTGTAGACTGAGGCATTATCAGCCTGCTGATGTGATGTCCTACGGAGATGGAATAATCACATTTCAGCCTGGGGGAGGGGGGCACTGTACT
>JAABNX020000071.1:976478-994060 GCA_015163995.2 Mormyrus lacerda
ATTATCAGCCTGCTGATGTGATGTCCTACGGAGATGGAATAATCACATTTCAGCCTGGGGGAGGGGGGCACTGTACTTTGGCTTGAATATATAACACCGGCAAGAAACCCTGGGGTTACATTTCAGGTCTTAAACATAAGTGCATTGAACTCATTACCAGGGTTGGGGCCATTCTGGAAAGCATTCATCAACTCCAGTCCAAATCAGGAAATGGAACTGTAGTTGGGATTGGAAAGAAAATGATGGGGAACAGAATTGGAATTTAATTTGAATTTCAGGGAGATTTATATTCTTACTCTAGTTCCATTTCCTGATTTGGATTGGAATTGACAAATGCATTCCGGAATGGCCCCAACCCTGCCCATTACAGTTTTGTTCCTTTATGGCTGGATTTTACACCTCATGCAGGTTAAGCAGAGTTGTTATATCTTTAAGATGGTATTTTAATAGTCTCTTTCATAAAACTTACATTAGCATCCATTAGGATGTATCACGTTTCAAAAGATGCCACAACCTCCAGAAATGTGACCAGCAGATTGACCTGTCACGAATCTGTCTGTAAAATGGAGCAAATGGAACGACATTTGGAGTACTGACAACCTTTTGACTACAAGTGTGGAGATTATGTTACCACCTCTAGTGGTGCAAGTGGTTAGTGTGTAGTTTTTATACAGCAGTATGAGCAGACCAGTTCTGAGATGGACGTTTGGACTCACACCTGGAGCAAAATCTTTACCTCCATTAACCGCTCACTGCTCCCTGAAAAATTGTAGTAGTGCACTGAATTGAATAGCTCCTTCCCACAGACTTTTAGAACTGGAGAAGCCATTTGGATGAGAAGTGAAACGTCTTCAAGAAATTGAAAGAGAAGTCCAGCTGCCGTCCATTCAAGCCATTAAGATTATCATGTCCTGGACGACTCAGAGCCGACGCAAACCTATGGGACCAATGATTGAGCCTCTGCCACGGCTCTCCATATGTGTGCAGCTTGCATGTTCTCTCCGTTGTCGTTGGGTTCCTGCCGGGTACTCCGGTTTCCCCCCACAGTCCAAAAACATGCTGAGGCTAATCAGAGTTGCAAAATTGGCTATTGGTGTGTGTGTGTACCCTGCGATGGGTTGGTACTCCATCCTGGTTAAACAAGTGGTTACAAAAATGGATGTCTGATAAATAAAAATGAATATAACAAGTGTGCGTGTGCAAAGGAAAGCCCCCTATTGTAAACAGAAAAAGCGCAGGGACACTATCTTGGTAGAACACCAATAAAGAAAACAAACGTGGTGAGAACGAGATTTTATGGCCGATGAAGAAGTTCTCGTAAATACAATTTTCCGCACCAAATTATAAGCACTAGAGTTTCAGAGTAGATTTATCACGTATTTTTTGTTTTCAAAACATTCAACGCGATTGCATTCGTCACAGGCAATACCAGTTTCACAAGGCTGATCTCTGTAGTCAGAGTGGGATGAAGTATGTAGCGTGCTGATAAGTGTATTGGGACGCAACTGTCTCGTTTTTACGACAGTATTTTTACGACAGTTTAAACACATGGTCGTATATGCCGTACCGACATAAAGTCGAGATTAGTCGTTGTAAGTACTGTATTAAATATATTAATTATAATCTGCACAAAATACCAAAGTTTAGTTTGTTTTATAAATTGCGACTTCACATTGTAATAGCCTATAACTGCATATAATGGCCAGAGTGAGGTTCGTTTTCTTAGCTAGCAGTTTAGCTGGTTGGTAAATCAGGGTTTACGTGTTAACGTCGTTAGCTTACTTAAACGATTAAAACAACGAATAATGATAGTGTCACAATGGCTACCGCATATCTACATTAAAATCCGATGTTAAACATTGCAGCGACTTTGAATGCGTACTGTGGCAATAACAGATTCTGTGGCTGCGTATTGGCAGTAGTTGTATGTCTTCAGAATCTAACCACGTTAAACTCTTTCAGAGTTCTGTTAAATGTGATTGTATATGTATCGTTTAATGCCCTTTAATCATAATCTCAGGCTTTATAGTATTTACGTTCTCGTCCCATACACGTTTGCCCGTATTATTTCTTTAGTACATGCGTGCTAACAATAGTTAACTACGGTGGGTCTCTAGTTTATTAACTGTTGAGTATATTCTTTGCCTTTTATCAAAATTTTAGATCCTTTGAGCAACGGCCGATTTGGCCAAATCACCCCAACATGAACCCTGTGCTGAGAAGGGGAATGCCGGCTTGTGTGAGAACTCTGCTGACGGACATTGAACCTAAAGGCGAGCATCGGTACTGGAGTGCAGAAGATGAGGAGGAGGTGGACCCAGTTGACAGAGATGGGATTTCGCTGCCCAGGAGAGGGACTGTCAAACCTGGGGAACTTTTGGCACCTGCCGGCAGGACAGAGACAGGTGAAATGAGGGACAGTGAATCGGGAATTCCGGATAGAATGTGCGGACTGTGTTTAAAAGAACCTCTGCGTTATACCTGCCCGCGGTGTAACGTGCCCTACTGCAGCGTGGCGTGCTATAGAAGCCCCACCCACTCTGTGTGCTCGGAGGAGTTCTACAAGGAGTCCGTCATGCAGGAGCTGAAGAGGACAGGGAGTACAGAACAGGAAGGGAGGAGACAGATGCAGGAGATCTTGCTGAGGCTGAGAGAAAAGGAGAATGAAGAAGAAGGAGAGATGGAGCAAATGCTGAAGGAGCTGGAGGAGGAAGGACATGGAGGTGCAGAGGATAACCAACAAATTCTGGATCATCTGTCGCGGCTGGCAGAGATTCAGGCATCGGGGGCAGGAAATGCAGAGGAGATAGAGGCTATATTAAAGAATCTCAGGGAGATTGGGGAAGGTGGTGTAGGAAGGGAGCAGGCAGAAGAGATTACTGCAGGAAAAGATGATGTGGAGGAAGGTGATGGACAAAGCGATGAGGATCTAGCAGACAGGCTGTCAGGGTTGGATCTGGACTCACTCTCAGAGGAGCAGCTGTGGGCTCTGTTACCTCAGCAGGATAAGGAGAAGTTTAAGGAGCTGGTGAAAGGGGGAGCCATCGGGGGCCTGGTGCCCCTGTGGAGCCCCTGGTGGGAGACGCATGAGCAGGGGAAGTGTCCCCTGATGGAGGTGCTGGGAGATGTTATAGAGCAGGAGGCACAGAGTGAGACCGTGGTGCAGGACAACACTGTAGTGAGGGAAGGAGGAGCTGACAGCTTAGAAGTGCTGCAGGGAGATGCGGAGGTAAAAAAGAGGAGTGCAAAGGAGAAGGTAAAAAGCAAGGTGAGATACAAGCCTGCTTTAAATGAAGTAGAGATGGAGACGGACAATGAGACAGACAGGACCAAGCGCGTTTCAGAGAGCCGAGATGCTGAGGTGACCAGGCCTTCAGCGGTACCGGGCCGCAAGAGGACGCACAGCCCCAGCACGGACGGCGTGCCCCCTGTGAGCAAGAAGATCCCGCCTCTGCGCTCCCTGTCCTCTAACGCCTCCCCGTTGGTGCGCTACAGCTTGGTCAACGCCCTGTACGGCTACACCTTCTCCCTGTGCCTCTTCAATGGGGATCTCTCGGAGTCGGACCTAGTCCAGGAGTTCTGCCAAGTGGCGCTGGCTGTTTCTGAGTCTCTGAGCTCTAACCGGGTCTTCGGCTCCCTACGGGAAGCCCTGGATGGGGGCGCCGCGGCGGTGGTGGGCGGTGTGTACGCAGAACGGGGGGACACTGCCACCGCAGCCAGGACGACGGAGGCTGTGGCCCACATTCTGACTGGGCGGAGCAAGCAGGACCCAATCGGATACTCCTTAGCGGCGCTGTCTCAGATACGTGTGACTTTGACGCAGGCCAGGGCGGCTCTGTCCAAGGAGGGCAACGACGGCCAAACCAGGAGGAAGTATTTCGCTGCGGGAAAGAAATGCGAGTTTTTGCAGGCCTGGGTCAAAGAGAATGGTCAGGAAGTGACAGCGCTGGCCCGGGCAGTGTGGGCGGAGCTTAGCAGGAGCGAGGGGGAGAGGGAGACTCGGGAGAAGGAGAAAAAGGAGGTAGAGAACAGGTGGAGCAAAGGACAGGGCCGGAAGAAGGGGGCGATGATTGTAGAGCTTGATTAATTTGTGATGATCAAGATTCATTCGCAATATATGGACATTAAAGTAGCTCGTGAACAGTGCCGGCAGTTTCTTGATTTTCTGATGGTTTTAACTTCAGGATCCATATGAAGCACAACTTTTGCAAGACTTCTGTATGTAATCTCAATTTGGAACAGGCGAACTGAGGATGTATGTCTGTTAACTAATATGACACAAAAAAAAATAAACTTTTTACCAAACACTTAAATGTCTGGTCAGCCTTTTATGGGAAGCTGAACATTCACTGGAAGTATCACGGCATGTTAATACGTTCTCTCATGTGTCAAAAAAAACATGGTCTCACTGTGTTTTTAAAGTGAAATATATTAAAATGTCATCTCTGCAGAACTCATAAATTACCCTTAATTTCAGTTTACTTCATACTTAAAAACCCGTTTAGTTCAGGCGGCAGGTAAAGAGGCAGCATCAGTAAAACCTTCCTCAGTACAGGTGGAAGGTCTGGATCCCAGGTGGCCGGGGCGATGCCAGTCCATCCCCGTTGCTAAGTTCTGCACAGAGACAGCTTGCATAAGTGGAAAGTTCAGGTCCAGAATGTAAAAATCCAGACCAAGAATTTGTGTCAACCAACCAGCTGAGTATTAAGACTGGAAGTTACGGAGTATTCAACTGGATGGTTGAAACAAAATCATGGTCTGGATTTTTACTTTCTGGACCTGAACTTTCCACCTTCGACAGCCAGCTTGTTCGTCTGTGTCTGCATGGTTTCCCTTTAGAATAGAGGCTGCTTTGACAGCCGCAGGACCTCATTCTCCACCCGACCTTCCAGGATGGTTTACTTGTGATTGATGCTGGTGTGAGGTGCTACTCCGCGGGTCCCAGTGGCTCACAATGCCCTGGGGGTGGTTCAGTAGATGTAAGGGAAGATCCTGTAGGGCACCCTGCGGCAGTAGGTGTCCCAGGCCAGGCCGTACTTGCTCCTGCATTGCCTCTCGTCCCGAGCCTCCCGGTGGATCAGGAGGACGGTGAAGTACAGAACGTAGAAGTAAGGGAGGATGTGCGACGTGCCTGGATAAAATGAACAAATAGAACCTGCTTTTTTTCTGGTGAGACCAGATCAGGCTTATTACTCTTAATTCCACTAAACCAGTGTTTCTCAAACCAGTCCTCAGGGACCCCCAGAAGGGCCATGTTGTTGCTCCATTCGAACTCCCAGGAAACTGGGAGAGAGCAAAAGCATGGGCCGTCTGGAGGTCCCCGAGGACTGGTTTGAGGAACACTGCTATACAGCCAGAGCCAGATCTAAAGGGTGGCCATGGGTGGCCATCACCCCCCCCAGGTAAATTCTTGGCTAATCCCTCACCAAAAAAATTTTAAATAATTGGCAAACCAGAGCTACTCAGCCCATTGATCAGTTGTCCCCAACTTGATTGTGAGATGATTAATGAATCAATCATGAAAAATATACAAATTGTACCAAGGGAAACCCCACCCAGTGGCGGAATATTACCGGTAATCACCTAATCCATGTCAGGAGGGAAACTGAGCTACTTCAGGTTTTATAAACTACCCTAAACCTGAAAAGCTGTTTGGCTAAATAGTTTGGTTCATCTTGTACTTGTACTTGTTTGTTACCTTGATTTAAAGACTCATCCAGCTGATTATAGGAGACTGACATGGCAAGAACTCAGTGCTAAAGTGAAATCCGGGTCCTTTTAATTGAAATGGTAGTTGACAAACCCTGTCGTAGCTCATAGTGTCCCTCCAGACATGGATTAGGTGGTCACCCTACTTGTAAAATCACCCCAGTAAAATCATTAGGTCTATTCTGGCCACCCTATACGACAGGCCTATGCCATCATCTGAATACAGCAATACGACATTAGTCACATGGTCCCCTGACTGTTTGGTCCATAGCTGCTTGAAACTTGAAAGGGTGTTTTGGGTGGGGCTGGCATTCCCCTAACTCACCACAGGGGAGAGACCAGGCTGTGGCCATGAGCAGGTCTCCCAGGTAATTGGGGTGTCGGACAAGCCCCCACCAACCAGACACTAGAAGGCGCTTCCCCGTTGCCGTGGGAATTGTCTCCAAACCTATACGAATGAAGAGCGAATGATAGAAGGTAAATGGTTGTTAAGATACAGACAGGTTAAGCCAGTATATCCTGGTGCCTCTCGGAATATGGTTATGAAACTGTATAAAACGCTGACCTGCTATGCTGGGATGAGTGGGGTCACGTCGAAACTGGTTCTTCTGTGAGTTGGATTGGCGAAAGATATAATAGCCCACGCCTAGAAGACGTAGGGAAAGTCAGATTAGGCTTGACGCCATGCAGCAATAAGGGTGAAGACTGCAACCAACTGAGTATAAAGAGTCACAGTCAGAGTACTCAACTGGTCGGTTGAAAAAAAAAAAATCCGGTCTGGAATTTTACTCTCTGGACCTGAATTACCCAACTCTGCTTATGAGGCCATTATGGAAAGGTACCATAATGGTGAAAGATTTGATTGGACACCTTGAGGAGGCAGATCTGAGAGTTCAAAGCCTTGTAGTGTGTTTACTGAACAGTGCCTGTAAAAAATCTAGCTGGCCGTCGCCATGACAGTACCGTTCAGCAGGACGATGGCGGCAGCGCCGACGGGGCCCAGCGGCTGAGGGTGCACCACCAGGAAGTTAGACTGCAGGCTGTAGGTAAATGGAACCCAGGTCAGGTCCCCGAAGGCCAGCATGAAGCCAAAGCCGTCGTGCACGATGTCCATGGTGGTCAGCACGGCCTCCTGGAAAACCCGACGCGGGCACGCTTGATGTTTCTCTGTGATTTACGCGCATTTCGAAGATCAAAAATAGACACATGGAATATCATATGTGACCACTAGGTGGCGGACTATCCTTGACAATGATCCAGGAGGGCATGTTGATTTAAATCACAGGCACACAAACACTGCTTGTTCTTATGAAATTTTTACTTTCATATATGCCTGCTTGTACTTTTATCCACAAAGAACTATAATTTTATCCACTCATACAGCTGGACATGACTAGAAGAATTCAGGTTAAGCAGCTACCCCAAAGGAGCCCCTCCCATGAACAAAAAGGACAGGAGACAACAAAACAAACCTAAATATTAGTGTACTGCTGCCCTGCTTAATTTCACCATTTCCTTTCCCTCTCCTACATTTAACCTTGTAGTTTCTCACTCATCACATTCATCAGACTGTTCCTGGCTCCCGCCCAGTTACTCACCTCATTCCACAGGGCGTCGGCCACATAAAGCAACTGGAAGCCATTGACCAATAGCATGGCAAGGGAAGGGGAGTCTCGTAGCTCCACCTCCTTCATTAGCATACCCAGGTTTATGACAACCTAATTAAAAGGGACTAATTAGCACGTTTAAGATTAATCATTATTTCCCTATAGACGAAGAAAAACACTCCTACACTCTAATGCAGTCCTAGGGGACCCACAGACAGTACATGTTTTTGCTCCCTCGAGGGCCGACTGCGGGTCCCTGAGGACCGGATTGGAAAACATTGCTCTAATGTATCCGATACAGCTAAATTAGCAGTGCTAAACTTTTTACCGAAGGAAAAATTATTTCACTAAGTATTCTGCAATAAATATACTCACCCACCCAATGAGACCAGGCCGAAGCTCACAGAAATACTTGAGGTCAAAACTTCCGATTCGTGGGTTCAGTTCACGTCCCATAAAAAAATCGTAGAGAGGGTTACCTAAGGAAGACGACATCGTACACTTCACAATCTAGAAACATTACAAAACTCATTTAGAGTGACAGAAAACCCATCTATTCTAATGACTATGTCCAATTCCTAGTGTGTGTAATTAGGTAACATATTGTTAAATTCCATTCATAATGAAGAACTGAATCACCAAGGCAACCACTGCTGTAATTTGCCCCCATACCTGTATTGCCCCCTAAAGCCAGGGCATGTTTGGGGGCCCAGAATGAACGTATGTAGAGATACAGAGAGAGCAGGAAGGACAGGCCCATCACACACGTTGCTAGAGGCATCAGCAGCTCAAACAGATACCCCAAAGGCATGCCGAACCACACACATAAGGCCAGCAGGGCGGCGCTGCTGCACAGTGCGTGAAAACCTGATAGGTGGAGAAAGAGAGAGAGGTAAGATATCTTTTTTAAAAGGATTCGCCAAAAGCTTTGTCAGTGACTGATATTTAAAAATGAAGAGTATGTTCATTTTCAAACAATAAACAGGTACATTTTTAAATTTTCCAATTCTCCGGTGTAGAACAACCTATTTTACTGCTGGTGCAATTTTTGTACCAACAATTAAACTGGTTTAATTTTCACACCCATTTATCCTGCCCTGTAGCGTGCCCCCCCCCCCAGTACATTCAGCTGCCCAACCCCTGCATACCATTGATAGGATATCTGAGTTTGGTCCCATCTCTGAGCACCAGTCCTTCAGCAACCTGACCAGACAGACAGAATATGGAATAGTACAGCAATACTTCATTCATCCCCATGGGAATATTGTGTTTTCACCTACTTTGCGCTCTCTGGGAGACACACATACAGGTGAGTGCAAACTTGGGGTTATCAAAGGACAGGGTCAGTCAGTATGCAGCACTCAAGACTTAAGGACCTTGTCTCAAACAACTAGCCCTGGGACTTGAACTAGCAACCTTCTGATCATAGGGAAAGTGTCTTAACTCGCAAAGCCACACGCTATCCCCAGGCTGGGACCTTAGTCCTTTGGAATGTTGTCCTTTGAAATGACAGTCCTGGTGAACAGAAGTGCAAGGATATAATGCACGACTTTTGAAATACTGAACAATTGTGTGTTTTTGTGCTGAAAACAATACTAAAGTTTAGAATTTCAAGCGCAGCTCAAAAACCACTACACTCTGAGGCTTTTCAAGACCAGGATTAAGCTCCAATGACAGACACAAATCACTGGAAAGTTAAGTGCAATTAAGATGAGTGTAATTGGATAATCTGTCCAAGGCTTCCAGGGCAAATATGACGATCTATTTTTACGATTAAGAAAAAAAAAAGTTTACGTATTCGTTGCTGCCGCTAAACTAGGCTAATATTCTTTACAGCCGCTGCATATAGCTGGTAGTCTGAGCGGGACCTCTCACCTTTCCCAAGGGGAGCAGATAGAGAACGATCTGCAGGGTCAGCCACCCCAGAACCAGAGCAGCAGCTACGGGGTCCCACAGCTTGGAAGCGGGAGGCAGGGGAGGGGGCCACTGGAGCAGGGCAGCACCGGGGGTGCGGCTGACGGACAGCAGGTAAAGCACGGTCAGCGGCAGGAAGACGGGGATACAGGTGGCGCCTAGGGACGAGGCACAAGCGTGGGAACAAGCCGGCTACAGAGTTAGGGGGAAATGCGCAGGGATAAGGGAACAAAAGGGTTTTCTAAAAACACAAATTAATATACACAGATGCAATGTGTCATAGGTCAGAGCCCCTACAGCGCGCATTACACAAACATACGCTTTTCCAAACCCTTACCTAAGGTCCCACCGAATTCCCTGTCCTTCGAGGATGCGCATCTGCGTTTGTCCGGCTTCATTTCGCTTATTAAAAACACGCAAGAACAAAAAAATCTCATTTCGAATAAGAAACCAAGGGGATGCAATAAGGAACTTAATATTTTAAGCATATTTCATTATTTTATGAAGTTTTTAAACGGTGTTACAGAATCTGGTTGTCAGCCAAAACAAATCCCCCACACTTCAGAGCACTTTTAAATTTTAAACGAATAAAAACATTTAAATATGCCCGTTAAAACAGCACATGCTTACTTTTAAGCGAAAACATGTTAATAAATGTGTCAGACATCCAAGACTGAAATAGAACAATAGCGAGGGGTCTTTTAGTAAGAAAACCACAGCAATTCAAAACGGAATTACAGTTAATTAGCACGTCGAAATATTTATATTAAAATAGCTTCAATGAAATATGTAGGTTAAACGCGGTGTGACCTGGATAAGTAGTTCAAACGACGTGCTACTCACCTTATTTCTACTATATGACAGGTATTAAAAGTCCAAGCGACATAATACAGCTGACAGTGAAGCATGCGCAGTACCGCCCTTACGACTGCCTATCAGGCATGAGCCCGAGCTGAGCCAATAGCATCTGAGCTCGGTCATGAGATGACGATGGGAAGGGGAAGCGCCGACCAATCAAAACTCAGTCTGCTCGATCGATTGACGGCCCGCGGCTCAGAAGCTAAAGGGTGTTTCGCAGCGTAATGCAGGGCATCTTCGCTCTGTCACTTTCCCATGTCGCCTTTGTGTGGCTTGATTTGTCTATTCTCCCGCATCATGTAACAACTTACACCGCAGCAAAACAATGAGGCAGAAAGCATGAAGTATTTAAGACGTACTTTTATTTATTTTTTTTAAATACAACTGCAACACAATCACGTCATCATTGGATCGATTACTAAGATATATATATATATATATATAAGCATTTAGAAGAGTAATGTGCAAAGGAAAATTTAATTAATGTTTACTTACAGGCTGCATGATGCTTTCGTTTTTGGGATGTTTCCTAAGAATATTACAGCCTTACACTTCACACCAGTGAAGTTTTAACTGTCGGCTCTTTTTGCCCCTGCCGTGAATGAGCTGCCTTCAAACCCAACAAACAAAAAAATCCAGTAGTGACCTCATTTGAGCAGATGACAGTTATTCCACACAATCAGCTTTTGATCCAGTATTTTGCCTAGTTTTTTGTCCTTACAACACTGCAGACACAATTTAAGGTTCCCCAAACATCTCCTAAGCCATCTAGGCACAATTAGTGATAAATCTTTAAGACTGTTAACCCCTCCCAGTCCACCGCAGGGCTACCCCCTCTCGCAGATGACCTCAATGACGCTCTGCTCCATGGGTGCGGGATCCAGGCACCGATGGGCTGCACTGCCCACAATCTCGTCCAGCAGGAAGTGTACCAGGTTCTCATCGGACACAAACCGCCATAGGTACATCTGCAGGTAGTGGCAATCCACCTGGATCTGCTGCAGGCCGTAACGGCCGAAGGTACGCAGGCGCACACACTCCAGGAACGTCTTGAGGCTGATCTTTATGATCCCTGTTAGCACTGACACCTGAATTGGGAGGCAGTCGACATTTCAATGCTTTGACAGAAGCTTCCTAAGTAGGACACTTAGTCAGCAATAAGTGGACCAAATTTAGCTGGCAGGTGACCTGACCTTGTTGAACTCCACAGGGCTGAAGATGTCGATCCTCTCCGAGAAGAGCTTGTGAATGTTACTCAGCAAGTTGGTGTCCATAGGAGCACTGTAGGAGACCATGGAAATCGACGAGCCCCGTGTAAAAATTGACGCTATACAAACGTTACTGGATCAGTGACAAATGTCCTACAGTCATGACATGCTACATGAAATGTGACCAATTTCTAGTTCAATTTCTAGCTTCGCAAGCCACCAGCTGAACTGGCTTTTAATGCCAGCACTTAATGGTAAAATTAAAGCCATAATTCAAACAATAAATCATAATAGCTAGTCCTGACATTTAAAGATTGCTAATTAAAAGTTCTCAGTCATCCTACAGTACTTGTGAAATTGAACGAATTGGTTACAGAAAAGTGGAAGGTTTGGTATTCATCGATTACCGTGCACTGTCCATCACCAGTAACCAGGTAACCCGGCCAGTAAATGACAGCATGAGATAATTCCACTTTATTAGTGATAAATGTTAGATAACATTGATAATTCACTGGCAGGTCTTACATCATAAACACCTCCTATATCTTTGCATTTTGGTATCTACTACCTTTAGGGATGCCTTACCTGGGAGTATAGCTGGGGGCGTAGCGGACCTGCTGCCTGGAGCTGCTGTAGACAGAGAAGGTCCTCTTGCTAGAGTCGCTGCTGTGGGCCTTCCTCACGCCCTCTTCGTACAGCAAGCCCACCTGGTGAGGAATACTTCTGTCAGGATCTGGGGTCCAGCAGGGTTTGCCGTATGGCCCCGAGGGTGGTGCTTACCTGCACGTCTATAGAAGTGGTATCTTCCACGACCCTCTTCATGACGGCGCGCACGTTGCGCGGCTCGATGGTGTTGACCCAGTCCCGCGTCTCCACGCTCTTCCGCAGCATCTGGGAGATGATGAGGCCCTGGACCTGAGAGGCACATGGCACCGAGGGTCACTGACTGGATGGCGAACACTGGCGTCGTGTTTTAATATGACGTATGTGGACTGATCCGCCATGTGGGGGCGCCAGCGCACCTTAACGTAGTGGTTGAGCAGCTTCTGTGCAGCCTCGCGGGCCTCCGAACACAGCGCCGTGACGGGCGTCACTGGGGCGTGGTGCTGGGGGGGGGCACAAGAAAGAGAGAAAAGCAGAATTGACATCTGAGAAGCTCCTGGTCAACTAAAACGGAGCAAAAACATTCTGCAGGAGTTAGGCCACATCAGCTGGATGAGTGATGTCCAGCCCCAGTCTACACTGGAGATTATAATTAGCACTAGCTAACATTTACTGTCTGATGGCATCATCCAGGCATCAACAGGCAGGTGACCAGTCAAGCTGAATCGGTCTCCAATGGCCGCATCAATAAATCCACCTACAGCATCAAATTGGACTCAAGCATCTCATTTTAAAGTGTTTCAGGTCACTATCCAGCTAGGTTACCTGTGCCAGAAACTGTTCGTCCGTGAGGGTGAGGATGTAGGAAATGGTGGAGGTCTCGTAGTCCAGGCAGAGTCGCGACAGCAGCAGCAACAGGGCGGGAGGAGTGGAGCCGCCCCGGTCGCTGGCGCTCTCGCAGAACTGGCGTGACGACTGGCACACAAACTTGATGAAGCTCACCACCAGACCTTCGCGCACGCCCTGGCTGCAGAACTCCCCCTGGGGGCCAGGGGGCGCCAGAGAAACAGCTGGGAGTCAGAACATTGCCAAACAAGTCGAGACAGATACAGGAACTGACAGATTCTTACGTAAGAAAGCAAAAGTGAGGACTCACCTTGAAGTACGGCTTGTTAGAGAAAGTGATGTCTTTAGCCGTGAAGAGGTGTACAGAAGCCAGCACTGACTTAATCTGGTTCAAAATGGATGCAGACAAAGAGGCTAGGAGCTCTGGGAGACTTGGAGTAGCGTCCTTACCAGGCGCCGTCCCTCCCAAGATTCCTCCACCAGGGGGCACTACCGCCCCCCCCACAGAGATGCGTGGAGTAGCCAAAGCCTGCCTCACATCAGTCAGGCTGTCCAGGTAGAAGCTCTGCAGGGCAGCCAGGTACTGCTTGATCCGCTCCCTGGCAGCCCGCACCACAATCTCCGTGCCCAGGCTCGGTACTGCAGAGCCAGGCAGCAGTTTGGACACGGCCTGGAGACGCCGATGAAAGCGGTCCAGAGCACGGACCAGCAGCGAGTTATCACCCACTCCCTTCTCCTCCTGTATCCTGCGCTCCACCAAGTTGAAGTATCGAGCAGCCAAGGCGTCAACAAAGCTGTGGAGTTTGCCACTAGCCATCTGGGGGATGTTCTTTGATGCCAGGTCACCCTCTTGTGGACGGTTAATGAACAGCTCCTGGTAGGAGGCAATGACCAGACAGAGGCTGCTGACGAACTCGTTGCAGCCTCTGTCAATAAATTCTAAAATGTCCGTCCTGGCGGTAGGAGATGGGAAAGAATTCGTCGTCGGGGAGCTCAAATCAGTGGGTGTGCTGACAAGCGGGGACGCAGACGGCCTGCTCGTGGAACTAGAAGACAGATCGGACGCAGCGATTGGCCCGGGAGTAGGCTCTCGGAGCTCCGCCTCCAGGCCAAGGAGGTTGGCTTCCAACCTGGTCTGGGCGTGGCTGAGAAACTTGTCACAGAGCTCCTCCGCTGGCTCATCCAACTGCAGCAGCAGCTCGACGCACTCCGACAGGTCTTTGGCACTCGAACCGCCATCCCTGGAAAATCACCACAAACATGCCACGTTTAATAAACATAACCCTGCACTTTTCATGCTATTCTGCAAGACAGCAAACCAATCATGGGCACATGGTGGCTCAGTGGATCACACATTCGTCTGAAATCTCCAGGGCTAGGAATTGAAATTCCATCCCCAATCCGTGTGTCTGGAGTTTGATTGGTCTGAGTTGAATGGTTTTCTTTTACAGCCCATAGACAGACTGGACTCTAAACTAACCATGACTGATGTGCAAATCCATCTCATATAAGGCTGTTCCCCTGCCTTGCACCTTGCGCTTCCTGGAATTACCTCCTAACTTCTACAACAACGCTGTACAGGACAAGCAGATGAATAATTTGTATTCTTCTAAAGTTAAAGGAAATACGTTTTTCTATTTTCCTAGTGTTGAGCTTAGCAACAGGTCTCTTGTGACAAACATCTCACAAAATCGGGCAGACTAAAATCCCGTCCCGACCTGAACTTCTGCCTCAGTTGCTGGGCCAGCTGGTCCATGATGGCGTGGCAGTCGTCCTGGATGCCACGGAAAGAGGGCATGTGGCTGTACTGCTTCAGCACGGAGCGGGCGCGACGGTACGAGCTCACGGCCTGCGCGTACGCCTGCAGCTCCAGGCATTTGTTGAGCCGCGCTGGGAGCTCGAACAGAAACTGCAGCTTGCGTAGGAGTGTGTGGACGCCTATGGCAGGGGGGAGATGGGGTGTTAGCTTACAATCGCCCTTCTCTATGTGCCAGACAAGTGGCTTAGCGGTTAAGGAGCTAAGATAGTGAGTGTAAAGCATGCTATTCCAAAATGGTTAGCATTAGCCACTGGCTAATTAGCATTAGCGGAACGTGCTAGCTGAACCCTTTCAGAGAGAGGGTGAAACTAGTGCTGGACGCTAGTGCAGTACCAGACAGCTTGGTGATCTGCGCATGCTGGTCCTGCAGAGTGCCGCTGATCCGCGCGCTGAACTCGGTGATGGCTGCCATGTTGGCGGACAGGCAGTCCATCTCATCTTCCATCTTCTTGAAGTCATTCTTCATTTTCCTGATCGTGTCTGTAGGCGTAAGAGGAGATGAAAAGGTTCTCTCATTACTATTCACACCTAGGCACAGCCAATGCGAGTCACGCTTATAATCCCAAGAGACGGGCATTCCATGGGCGATGCTACGATTTGACCCTCAGATGGGGCTCAGTCCCCAAGAAATACCAGGTAAAATTGTTGTTGGGGGGGGCAAGACAAAACATAGGGTTGACGAATCCCCCCTAAATAAGGCTTAGAAGGGATTAAACGTGATACCACAGTCCAAAACCAGCAGAAAATACAGCTTACGTATGTAACACATGTATACAACTCTGGGGGAAAATGAAGAGACCACAGCACAATTGTTTGTTTCACTCATTTCTCAGTTCATGGATGTGTGTCTGTGAATGATATATTTCTTTTTTTACAAACTGCAGCCCGGTTCTCCTCTGTTTCTCATTAATGAAGGGCTTCTTCCTTGCTTTATGGGACTTCAGTCCTGCTTCTAGGAGCCTGACATGAACTGTCCCAGCAGTGCACTTCACACTTGCACTTAATGTTTCCCGTTCCTTGTGAAGGTCACTTGATGTCATCCTGCGATTCATGAGAAATTGTCGTATAAGTTAATAGTCATCGCTGGCATTAGAAAGTCGCTTCCGCCCTTTACCTGGCATGTTTCTGGTCGTTCCCAGTGTCTCCTGTTTCACCTAGTTCTTGTGTACTGCGGTTTTATAAATTTTGAGCCCGGAAGCTACCTGCCAAACAGCTTTCTGCAGGCAAAACCGCGATTAAACCAGGCTTAAAAATGCATATTAAAAAAATATGAAGAGGTCTCTTAATTTTTCCTGTGCTGTATTCAAGCTGCAAGATCCTAACATTATCACCGTCTAATGCAAGCTCCCTGTACGTTTTCTTCCCTCCTTCATTCATTTTCATCATCGCCCTTAAGCCCAGAGCCGCTGACCTGTAGCGGAGATGAATTTGTTGTAGTTCTCGTAGACCAGCGTCTGCATGTCGCTGTCTAAGGCGCGGATCTGCTTCACCATGCAGCTCTCCTGGTCCATCAGCTCTGCCAAAGAGCACTCCTTCCTCAGCTGAAAGCCAGCAGACGCAACCCGACATACAAACATACAAAACAAATTTTACACATATACACACGCACACACACACACACATATATATATATATATATATATAAACCATGCAATGTATAGTGACGTAATAATAATGGTCTTATTTTATTGTCATTTAATACATTCCTGATATACACATTTCTCATCAATCAACTGAGGAGAACTTTAACTGTTATAATAATTCTTATTAATAATACTCTTATGTATGCTAATTCGTTATAAGACCGCTAATAGAAGCACAACTAAAAGCGAGCTAGCTGGATAACACGGTGCCGGGTCACATTCACTGCGATCATAGAACGTCTCGTTCTATACTAGGGATGAAGCATAATCAGTTAGTCGTCGCCTATGTATAAACGAACAGCCGGTGCTGTGTTCACCTTGTTAAGATAGACCTCCGGGTCGAAATGCGGCCCGTTGATGTCGCACGGGTCCAGCGACTCAGGCTTATCCGAGCTCTTGCCCTCTTCATTGAGCCCATAATACAGCTTCAGCATGCCGTGCACCCTGCGTTTCCGCGCCGGCTCCGACTCCGACTCCGGCGGGGTCGTGGCACCGACGGTGGCGTCCATTTCGGCCCGGTTCCTCCGAAACACCGATGAAAGGACGGCGCCGACAGACAGGACAGAAGGCAGTACCTGGGGTGGATACGATCACTTCCTTACGTGGAACAATAACGCCATCCAGCGAAACGGAAATGCAGGTCCCGTATTGTATGTAATATATCTGCACTTCAAAACATTGTCCAATAAAGTGACACCCAGCCGAGGATAAATATAGAGTAAAGAGGAAGACTGTGAGAACAAAGCAATGATTATATACGAAAATGAACAAAAATTTAAAGGTGAATGTAACATCACATCCGCTTTAAACATGTGAAAAACATAGTCATACAGCTCCTCGTTAGTATAGTGGTGAGTATCCCCGCCTGTCACGCGGGAGACCGGGGTTCGATTCCCCGACGGGGAGAGAGTTACTGTTTTTGTATTAAAACTTTCCTGTAATTGAAAGGTTGGTGGTTTTAACCACAGGGTTTGTAACATAACATCATACGATCAGCTGGGAAAAGCGTGTCTGTTAAATATGACGTTAACTGTAAAATGGTTACCATAAGGATTGCAACTAGGATTCCTGCTGTTTTGTCCGCCAGGAATGAAGACAAAACAGTTGCCTGCTCATATCAGGACCTTAACACACAGAGGAAGCAACTTCAATCCAAACTGCATTATCCATGTGAAAAAAAGCTTTTTAATCTAAAAAAAATGCAACAGCATGTCTCTGGTCCAAGCTTACCTCTGGTTATACAATCTCTAACACCATTTGCTGAAGTTCATCTAGAAGCAGGAACGGATTACGGACCTGGCCAGCGGGGCCGCTGCCCAGGGGCCCTTGGGGTGCAGGGGGCCCGTGGGGCCCCTAGCCCAAAACAATTTGCAAT
>JAABNX020000071.1:994160-1006716 GCA_015163995.2 Mormyrus lacerda
ACCCTATAGGGCCTCTGATGGAAACATGGAGGGAGGGTGTTTGGCTGCCAAGGGCCCTTGAATTGTGGTGGTTGTGGGGGGGGGGGGAGACATACAATGTACGCGTCTCCCAAATCTGAACAAAAATGATGCCCTGGGACACATAGAGACAAGAAACATCACACACCGCACATATTTATGCATATATTTCAGTTATCGTGAATACATCATCATCATGTCACATTTACACAAATAATATAAAAATCTTTTAATCAACACTATTTACTTTAGTCCAAAAATGTATAAAGTGAGAGTATACAGTAGAAGTGTTTGCTAATGCTACTGGATTAGTCGTAGTTAGTAAAGTTTGGTAGTCCGTGTTAAAAAAAAAAAAAACAGTACGAAAAAATTAAGTAGATCATAGAGTCGAGTCGCTCCGATGACGACAATCACTGCAATTACCGTCGGTACCACATGAGGGTGTCACTGTGCAGTGTCACTGAATCAAGGGTATTACTAGCAGTCACTGCCAATGTTAACGTAAAAGACCATCTCCATCAGAAGGGATACAGCACTCACATTTCTCAATGCAAAGACAAAGACTTGATGCCGGAGAGTTACCACGCGACCGCAAATATAAAAAGGCACTTTACTTTTATCTCCAAAATGATGGCGGAGGCCAGTTAGATCGCAAGAGTACGAGCGCACAAAGGAGGTGATCCCATCATCAGTGTTTACACTGACCGCGGCGATAACAAAAACAATGTTAATGGTGATTTGGTAACTTCCATTATCTGACAATTACAGCAGAGATATATAAATAAGTGCAATACTGAAGTGTCCTCTCAGTCTGTCTTGCTTATAATTCTACAGGAGGCGTAACAATAAATGCGCAGGCGATCAGAGAACGGCTTACATACAGCAGCTCGGAGGTCACATGCATAGATCGTGTGTGGAGAGTCATTTGGTGTTCATATTGCATATTACATGATATTGCATAAGTACTGGATTGTGTTACTGAAACATCCTGTTTGTAAACGTTATTTATTCTGTCGGAAAGGATGTTTTTTTGGACATGTACATGTCTGTTTCATAATGTAATTTAGCTTTCTGAAGCACACACGGAATTTGCCAAGGTTCCCTATAGGTAATGGTGAGCCAGTGTCTGACAGACAGCGTTACCGTCTTTCCTTTCCCGTTTTATCTGCAGTGAACCTTTTATTTGACCTTTCCACACAAAACCTAAGCTCTAAGCAAATGGCAGACAGGGTGCTATCCGGTCGCACCATGTGCCTGTGCTGAAATGTCGCCCAGCACTCCGAGTGGACAGTTTCAACATACAAAAATCTGTCCTAACAAAGCAAAAGCTTCCTCAGAAAGAGGGAAAATGAGATTTTAGTTTGTACAGAGCAGAATAACAGAGATGGAGCACAGGGCTGCTGGCACAGAGTTAGATAGATCTAAGTACTGCCTTCTTCTGAGAGAAATGCAGCCCATAAATATCAGAATATAAGGGTACTTCTGATTATCAACATTTTTTTTTTCCTTCACAGTATGCTGATCACCAATCTGGGTGAAAAATCATAATATAATTTAACCTGATCACGCGACTAAAAATCAATACTCAACTGCCTTCTGTTTCGCTAACAGAGTTCAAACATCTACCTCATTACGATACTCTGTGAGTGAAATAAGTTAAATTTAATACAGACTACAGAGATTTAATGTATTTGCTTGCAGCTTGTTATTGTTGCCCAACTTGGTCCTTAGTTTGGTCCTTCTCAATCACTTGTCACGTGCTCCAGTTCATTTTTTTTCAGTGTGAAGGTTCAGTTTTGGTCTCTGGGCAGCAGGGGGCGGTAGCTCAGGGCTCACCCCTGCTCCAGGCTCTCCGTCACCTGGACGGCAGAGTAGACGGGAGCGGCTGCCTGACGATTGAAGAAGGACGCTGCTCTCTTTGGCTTCAGGCGCTTAATCTCCTTGCCTGGGGGGGGTAACAGACATGCACAGAGGTCACATGACCACCACGCTTCCACTCATCCCAAACATTGGACGTCCAGCACCATCTGTGATGTTATGTAGTCGCCTGACTCCTATAACTCAAATACAAGCTAAGTGCCATTTTGTGCAGCACACGTACACTGACCATAACAGGTTTCTCTGGGAAAATTCCTGCGAGGAAATGGACCTCACCGTCATCGACATAGCTGATGGTGCTGAGGGTATGGACGCGGTTGCACACCACGCTGCTCTGTCTGCGCAGCTTCCCGCGCTGGCCCCCCCTCGGCCTGCCAGCAGCCCCTGCCGCGCCCGCCTGTGCCTGGGGGGGCCCGAGGTCGCCATCTGAACCCGTCGCAATTCCCTCCGCGAGGGCCCGCAGCTCCACGCAGAACTCGATCAGGCCGCTCATTAGCTCCGCCTGCAACAAAGGAACAGCCAATCCCCTTCAGAATAATTGTTACGGGCGCACCTCTTGACCTGGGAACTTCTGCTGACGTTTTATACACAGCGCCACCCGGTGGAAGCCCAGAGTGCATTACCTGTTTAGAGTAGATCTTCAGCAGCCTGTTAACAGGGGTTCCTGCTTCTTCCCCGTCAAACTCGAGCCACAGTATGTGCGAGTCGCCCTCCCCTTCGGGGTAACTGTGGTCCCAGGACAGCTCGCTGAAGCGCAGGCCCAGGAGAATGTGCTGGGGGTACAAAGAGCAGCAGAGCACAGTGCCATTATGCAATGGATGCCCCCCCCTTATCCGCCGTAATGCGATGAAATCTTGCACTGTCCTGCCCGCGATGTGCAGCCCTGGCAGTGCACCGGAGGGAACACTGCCATCAAACCAACCCCTGACTGCCCGGCGCTCACCTTCTCTTTGACGTCTATGATGTACACCCCCTCCAGGCTGATGCCCACGCTGACGGCCTTGCGACCCCCCCGATGCAGGATGCCCTGGGCCGGCTTGTCGATTTCTCCCGTGAAGAAAGCACACCTGTGACCGGCCCGCGAGCAGGAAACGTTGGTCATGCCTAGCAACTCTCACCAGATAACAAGGGGTAGCTAGACTTTTAAAACATGCTAAATTACAATGGCAAGTGCGTAAATACCTGCTTCAAATACCCGCCCCTGCTTACCCATAGTAAGGCAAAGCGTGACAGGTGCTGAGGTACTTCCGCAGGTAATGAGTCGGCTCCTGCGGGCTGCCGTCCTCGGCAACGTGGCTAACGGTGGCGTACTCCTCCAGCAGCTGCTGCTCCAGGCCCGCCTGGCGGCTCCCCCTGCCTCTCAGAGTCGACAGAAGCCCCCCGCTGCCTCCTGTCACATGGGCTGGCACAAAGGACGAGAGCTTCTTTTCCCTGTGAGCATGTCAGGGAGGAAGAGAGACGGTTCCGAATGTTTCCGGGAACCGAAGAGGGGTCACCCCGCAAGCTTGATGCTTATGGGAGTTATTTACACAAAAATACAAAAAGGACAAAACGAAAAATGACTGGCTTAGAGAGATAACCAATCACATTGTAGAGGAGGTGGGTCCAGGCAACTAGAGGAAGTGGGACCAACCAATCAGATGTATAAAAATGGGATGTGCTGACAAGTAAAACAAGTAAAACTTCCAAAAGCTAGCGTGAGATGGGCTTGGCATACCGTACGGCAGCCGAGGCTTTGGCGGCGTCCAGGCCCGGCTCCAGCTCCAGGGCACAGGAGAGCGCCCCCAACCTCAACCAGTGATCGGGGTCGCAGGGGTACCGGCCCCCCAGGACGTTGTCCTTTGCCTCCTCATACAGGAGCCTCAGTACGGCCTCCTCTTCTATCTGTGTGGCCGGAAAGAAGAGAAAAAAAGGAGCCAAAATTTAGCTGGAAAAATGGCGAGACAGAACTACCAATTAAAAACACAGACGTCTGCCCATGCAGATAACTTTATCATCCGTTATAAGCCTACCATTTCGCATTACTATGCAGAATTACGTAAAATAAGCAACAGTAACAGCTATAAAGCGTCTACAGGGCAACTCAAAGTACCTGGAGCTCTTTGGCTCGGGGAAAAAACACGTTTCTTCTGTACTGCAGAAACGGCTCATCTGGGTGGTAACAAGAGAGGGGAAATGAAGGCATGAAGGAAGACAAAGCAACAAGTCATCAAGTCAGAGAGGTTAAAACAGGAATCTGCAAGTCTCTAAGTCCCACAGTGCTGATACGGCACTGCAGTGCTTTCCCAATAAATATCAACCGTATAAAAAAAAAAGGTCATTCTGGAAAAGAGAATCAGTTGCTCAACCAAGAAAGTAGGTTGTTCCTATTAACATACTTTTACAAATATGGCCATGGATAACACAGTACTCAGGGACACAAAGGAACAGCAAGGCCACAACATAAGATTAAGCTGAGAAATGAAAACTCTACCCCTCAACATTAACAGCTTGGTTTAACCCAAAAAATAACCAATAAAAAAAGGGGCACTCCGTGATTGACAGCACACAGAATTCCACCCATTGGAGGACCTGAAACCCGGTACTGGACTAAAACAAAGCAGAGGGGTGCAAAAATAAAGATGGGGGACCAACCCTGTGAGATGTCCTCCTCCGAGGCCTCGGTGAAGCGGTACAGCAGGTCCTGCCACTGGCGGCACAGCTTGTACGGCTGGTGTTTGGGCTTCAGCTGCAGCTCTGGGGGCAGAATCGAGGCAGGCATTAAATGCTGGGGCAGAAGCTACCAAAAGCCCATCAGACATTTCTGCATCCATCCAATAGGGGGCGCAAGTGGGAAAGCAGGACAATGGAGCTGGTTACCTAACAGGGGGGAGCAGAGCCAAAAGGCGAAGGCGTCCTGCGCAGAATCCGGGATGTGCAGCGTCTCCCGCACACTGCGGCCCAGCTCCTGCACGGTGACGTAGCTGACCCCCTCGAAGCACAGGTGCACTGCGCTGTCCCCGACCAGGTATATCAGCACATCCTGGGCTAGAGCGAGGAAAGCAGGCAAGAAATGACCCATACAGACACACACCCAAGTTTACCGTCTTCTTTACACATTGAAAAATGCAGCTAAATCTGTGCCTTGGAAAATTAGCTATGGTTATTGATTCTTAGTCATTTTTGCATCTCATTTTTCTTTCCAACAATAAAATACAATGATTGACAGCAGGTGTACAAAAACATTAACTCTAGGCTAGACTGATTATTATTAGCCTTTTTTTTGTTTTATTCCAGTTCCCAGAAAACCTGACCGAAGCAATCAGGAGCTCTAAAGACCATACAGGTGCGCTGGGAATTGGAATAACACAAAAACGTGGATCTGTCCAGCGTGCCTTGACGACTGGTCTGGGAAACACTGGATTCGGAGATCGCAGAGCCAGGAGCTCCTTACCGCGGAGGCCAGATGAAGACACGCTGCCCCTCTGCGAGTGTCCCGGCTGCTCGGGCAAGCTGCCGCACTCCCCAACCTCCATCTACCGGTACACAGGCGGCCGCTGTTTAACACAAGCGGCCAGCTACCACAATCCCCCCACCCTCACTGCTGCATTGGCACTTAATTACACCAAACAAACGACTTACACTAGATAACTAGATTAACTAAAAATGCAACGTGTGCTTTTCCCAACCCACTCATCCCAATTCACAGTTTCGTTTTAAAATAATACCATCACATGGCTAATAACAACAACAAGCAATAACCAGAACCAGGGGGGATCTCATTTGCGCTGTCGATTAATAATTTTAAAGTTTCGCCGCCCCAAAGATTGACTGTAAATAGTGGATGTAGTTAGCTTAGCCGCCTAGCTAGCGGCAGCTCTCGGACCAAAGGCGACGCCATTCCACGCACGTCAAAACCCGGAGTTTAAAATGTATATCTGTGAAATATAAATGTACCTGGCCCGTTCTCAAAGTGTGAAATCTACCGCCAACTTCGACAAGAAATCATGAACGCAGCAGGAAGACAGACGGCGGGTTGGCGTTCAATAACAGCGGCTATAGGCGGATATTAGTAACGCAGGCTGGAGTGGCGCCGATCCTAACCCGGATACAGTCACGCTGCTACGGCCCCGGGACCGGCCCTCCGTTGCGGATACCTCTGCCTGCCCTCCCATTTCCTGGGAACGGCATCTGAGCAGTATTGCTGTGGATGATCGGGACTTCCCAGATTTATATCAAACAGCCTTCTGCCATTGTCACTTAAAGCCGAAGTACTACATTCTTTCATGCCAACCCCCGCATTTGCATGGCGTGACACTCACAGTTTCAGATTCTCACGCTCACGCAAGAAATCTTACAGCAAAGCTGTATTATTTCATTAGAGACCTAAAATTAGCTACAACAGAAGCGTTGGGGTAGTTTGCAAACCATACAGACTATTTACGAGGTAATAAAACTGTTACATACCTGTAAATGCGTGTGCGGACTTAGAAAATCTCACAACAGCTAGCTGACCCAAGTTTGCAACCCCGACGTATTTTGTGCAGTAAAGCCAATTTTGTGGTGTCATTGTGTAACAGGTGAAATTATTCCACTTGCCCTCATTATTTGTCATTAATTGTTAGTCTAATTCATGTTTTGGTTATTGTATTATTTTGTTTGGGCTTATGCGATGTGGGCTTTAAGCGCCCTCTAGTGGGCAGCTGCAGACTCAAACAATGTCCTTTTTTATCAGTCTGCAGCAACGAGCCCTTGATTTAGGACGCTTTGTGCTGAGCTCCACATGGCGTATTCCTTAACAGAGCAATTCCGATAGTAATAAGGTACTATTTGTATTAGTGAAATGCTTTATGTTATTGGGTATAAGTGTAATTATTTATTTCTAGCAATTGACGCAAAATAATGTTTATTTTATAACCGGTAACTCCGTTAGTTTTAGCCATGGCCGACCAGAAGAGTAGCGAAAGTCTTTCTTTTACCGTTTTCTAGCTACGCGGGGAGCTCGTTGCCGGGGATTGTGAACCTGTTTCGCCAGAATAAAAGGTCTGGTCGAGTTAAATTCGGGAGGTGCCTGACAATCATTAACACAACGTACATTACAACTCTGTATTTGGCAACTGCAACTACAAATGAACGAATTTCTTGATTAATTTTGGTACAATTTTGCTTGTTTTAAAACCCGATACGTATTTAACGAACTGATGCATATTGCTATATAACGGAACAAATCCTGCCCTCTAGAGGACAAAGCTAAATTACTTTGAGAATTCAGGTGTTTCTTCAATAATGAACAGTAGCAGTCTTATCTGGCCACATCTTGCTTAGCTACAGTCTCAATTATATTCTTTGGCCTTCAACATAGCAATAAGGGACATATTCATGAACTGGGTGAACAGTGGTCATTGATGACACACCACAGCTGTTGTAACTCTCTCTACCTACCTAGGTGGGCTCTGGTACCTAATAAATGACTACTAATCAAGTCTACTTACTCTGTCCAAGGTTCGTACAGGACGACTGCGGTAGTGAATACTGATTATTGTATTACGCCAACCCACAATAACACAAGACCAATCAGGATTTATAAAACAAAACCTTGTATTGTTGATTATGGCTTCAGGTCAATATATGTATGTATATGCGTACATTTCTCAGTGTATTGGGTACAGTCGGGAAAAAAAAATAAAAAAATAAAATACCTTACAATTCTGAGGTAATACGAACTCAAATTCAGATCACAGTTCACTTCAGACCCTACACACAACAGGTACAGTATGATATTAGATATCAATGTAAACCATTAATAGAGTAAACCCAATATGGCATGGAGTATCAATATAAATTGTTAACCTGATAGAACACAGTATGGCACGGAATATCAATATAAATATAAACACATTGGGTCCAACAACCCCTAAAGGGGAAAATGTTCCACATTCGAGAAAAAAAAAAAGTGCAGTTCAGAGTATTCCAATCCTACCACTCCCTCGTTGGGAATCTTTCAGTCCATGGAAGTCAGAGGATAGTGTAGCAGGTGCAGTGGAATCCAGGATGATGCACAGGCTTCGAGAAGGGAAGGGAAAAAACAAAAAAACCAGCCTGCACACACGTGTGCAAAGCGATTAGCAACTAGGCTTCAAATCACGAACTTAATGGCTACTTATGACAAAATATCACATTTTCCAACTTTTACTTCTGAACATGAACATGATACAATAATTTACCGTTCCCGGGAAAAACTTTTAGCATCTCCATCAAGTATGCCTGTTAGCCATGGAGCTAAGAAAGTTAACACAGCATTTCAGTTTAAGCACATAACATCTTAATGACACGAATGTCTCTTTGTTAAAGTATGAAAATCAAAACCAACACTCCTAACTGGTCTGCTTTCCTATGCATTTTGAACAAGATGGCAAAGTAGTTCACCATAATAGTTAATTCATTCACAACTCAGAATGTCACTGCCCCTCTGGTAGGTACCTGTTGCCAGAAAGCCAACCGTAGTCAGAACCTGTATGTGAACCAGGTACAGCCTGAGTTTGAGCAACTGGTCTCTAATACTGGGCCGACATCAGCACATTACATGATTCTTGGGAGCCTAAATTAGCTTATAAGTCAATCATGGTCAAAAGAGAAAGATACACTTCAATAAGAAGAAACTTTTCTATATAGTCACAACATATACAGAACAAAAAACACACAGTGCAAAACAGTAAACAAGTAAAAACCTAAAAATATTGCTGGTCCCTAAAAACTCCTCTTCCAATTCTCGGTTATTAAAAAAAAAAAAAAAGTCACGACAGAGAATGATACAATAGGACTACAATAAAATCGAAGACAAATGTCACATCAAGATGACATTTATAACACATCAGGACGACAGGCATAACGACACAGTCAAACAATGAGAATACCCATAACTCAATTTACCCATAAACAGTTTGGGTAAAAAACACCACTGAATGTGCCTGTAGGTGTGTGTGCAGCATTGTTCTAAAGCTGCCTTCCCATTTCAAGAGGTAAGAAAATTATTCGTCACGTACACAGTTGTACACATCCAATACATAGCAGCTGTGTATAAGAGAATAAATATAAAAATACAAAATCTATACATTTTTTTTTAAAGCTGAACAAATAATGGTCAAAGTGATTGTGTTGTGCAATGTGCTGACATAAGAGAAATGCACCTTATGACCTGGGGAAGAAAGCTCCTCTTTAACCTTTCAGAATTACCTCAGTATCATGGAGGCTGACTTATCCGGAATCCCAATGGAGTTCAAATTACTAATGACTCAATGAAACACTGATAAACCAAAGTCAGTCAAAAAAAATACACTGGCTGGCCAAAAAAGTCATACCAATAAAGTGAAGTCAGCCGAGTACCTGAATCACCTGAATGGCCAGGATATCCCACATCAATGGAATCTATATTCCTAACAGCACGGGTATATTCCAGGACAACAATGCCAAGATTAATCAGGCTCAAACTGTCAAAGAGTGGTTTGGGAAGCATGAGGAATCATTTTCACACATGAATTGGCCACCACAGAGTCTTGACCTTAACACCATTGAATGTCTGAGATTTGCTGAAGAAGACTTTACGCAGTGGTTCAACTCCCCTATCAATACAATATCTCAATGAGAAATGAATGCAAATCCACGGAGCCCTTCTGGTGACACAGGAAGGGAGGAAAAAAACAAAATAGGCGCAGTGGCCGCAATAACAAAAAGAAAGGAGCACAGGACCATGCGATTCTTTCTCCAGATTACGTCTGCTAAATCACTTAAACTCAAGTACATTTCTTTTACAATCAATGCATTCTCTGTCCAGCATATTTAATTTATATAAAAACACAAAGTGCATCTGCAGCAATTAGCTACTAAAGCATGCTAAATTGTGGTTTCCTGTCCATCATGGGGCCAGAACTGCCAGAAACAAACATTTTAATGGCTGAAAATGCCAGGCTTTATCTAACCCTAACCCTAAGTTCACTTTGGAAACCCTAATTCGGGGCAATAGAATGAAACAACAGACTCTTGGAAAGCAGGAAAAATGCTACTAAAACATGCTAAATTGTGGTTTCCTGTCCATCATGGGCCCAAAACTGCCAGAAACACACATTTTAATGGCTGAAAATGCCATACGTTTTCTAACCCTAGGTTCACTTTGCCTACCCTAATTCGGGGGGTTAGGGTGAAACAACAGGCTCCAGGAAATTAGGAAAAATGCTACTATGTCTCATTAATGTATATTGGCTTGTTTCGCGCCCACCTTCACTCTACGTGCTTCCACGGGACAATCCGCCAAGTCACACGTACTGCACTACGACACCCCACCATGGAAAACGCAATATTACAGCACACCAAGGGTAATTGGAAGTGACGACATGCGCGCTCCCGTTTCTCGGAGATCCGAAAAATATCTTGGGCTCGGCTTTAACTTATTCAAAGTTGCCCAAAACTTCACTATATGGTTTTCGACAAATACATTCGTTGAACAAAGTCTAAAACTTTATCCTTTGGTGGTATAAACACAGTACTGACCTGTGAAATGAATGAAAAGACTGAGACGAAAGGAGCACAGGACCATGCGATTCTTTCTCCAGATTCTGTCTGACCGGAAACCAGAGGTTCCGTCAGTATACGCACCCGGGAACGAATAACAACCGCATTAAAGGTTCTGGTCCCCCCTACGCTGTCTTATTCATTATTCCTCTCATTACAGGGCGTCCTACTAAATGACAAATAACTTGCTGCATTCCTCAAGATGTTAGTCCTAATTTAAAGGAGTAAAACGTTTCACCATTTATAAGCACATTTATCACCAAATGTAGTTGCACCAATAAGAAAACCAATATGCACCAATACGTGTAATATTACTGTCATAGGTCAGACTACTTCAGCACCACATTATTTAGCGGAAAACTCTCAGGAGACTGTGTCGGATCAGCCTGTGTTTCATTCCTTTGCCAGTTCATCAGTCTGATCCATAGCTGGTTCCATCTTATGGGCAGCCTCTTAGCAATCACAGCAATCACCACAATCACAGCAATCACAGCAATTACAGAAATCACCAAAATCATAGCAGTCCGATCTATTAGGTGTCCATTTGAAGGGGTGCCTGCAGGACGAAAACAATAAAAATTGTCAAGACATTTCCATATGGACATATTATCCTCAATCAATCTCAGCTCTCGTGAGAAACGCCCAGCAGAGTCTGACATCTTCACCCTCAGCCTGTAAAGAGAAACTCACTATACCACCCTGCGTTCCCTCGGATCCCACGCAGGATATTAAACATCACTCATAACTGAAGGACCAGAGAATGTAGGATTCACTCTGGGGCAGAAGCATGTTTATCAGACAGAGTATAAACTCACCTGGAGGGTTTTCATGACGAATTTCTTTGTCGTCAAACGGCTTACAAACAAGACTGTCTGATAGGGGATGGAAAAGAAACAAAAATCAGATGGTCCTGTACCAAATAAACAGTGACACAGTCATTATCTCTGCACACTGGTGATGCATTGGCCGGTTTACTACACACACACACATTCACTGTGATAGGCCAAGTCATGATGTCAGCACTGACATGCCACATACAAAAAAAAAAAAACAGAAAATGACATGCAGAAGAAATTCCAGGTTTATCATCAAACCTGATGTACGCAAATATATACATGGTCCCCCCTTGAGTAAATCAGGACTATGGTATAAATGTGCGTACGTGTTTAAGCCTGACATCCTGCCCAGCAGCCTCCCACAAATAACCATGAACAGTCAATACAAATGAACTGCACGCTCAGGTAAAATGCAAATCACACCTTTTCAGCAAAGTCCAATGATGGAGACTGTAAATAAAAAATTTCAAAAAGAGAAATTTTGTACAGTGAGAGGGGTCGTCCTGTCAGAGGTAAAACAAAATGATATTTGTGTTCCTAAGTACAGGTATCACAAACAACTGACGTGCTACGGGAGACTCAAAATGAATGGATCGTGAGCAGACCCAGGCCATCAAGCTGCTATATTTGCCAATGTCATGTCGGCATCACAGATCACTTGCACATTAACAGAACTGAATGGCTTTTAATTCACAAACAGAGCTTCATTAGCACTAGTTGCCTTTATAAAAATCTCAGCACTTAGTTCCTTTAATCTCGACACGTTGGGCGAACAGGCAAATGTAAAAAAAACTTACAGAAAATGCAAAACAGTGCGAACAGTGAACACTGCTGGTCCCTGAAAACTCCTTTTCTTCGAATCCTTCTGCTTATGGTGCCACTTTGTCTTGCAAGAACAGCATTATGCCGTATCGCACTGCCATGACTGTAGGCTGCTTATGGGGATGTGTGCAAAGAAGCCTAAAATGTGGCTACAACACTTCCCATGCAAAATCTGATATTTTTTTTTTTTTTTTTTAAATGGCAGGAAAATTGCATGGGAAGTTGCATATGTACTTTTCTGGCTTCGTTTTGTGTAAATGCTTCTTTGATATAATTCAGACGCCAGGCCTCCTGTGATCAGGCCTGTCAGCCAGACAGAGCTGACAGATTTCGGGGTGTCCAACAGGCCTGACATCAACATAAAAGCTGCTTCAGTTAAACAGAGTAAAGTAAAGCTGCACAAACCTTCAGGTGGCGTCTCTGCAGCCCTTCGCTTCCGGCCTCCTACAGACACACAG
>JAABNX020000071.1:1032143-1055111 GCA_015163995.2 Mormyrus lacerda
CCGGCACCCTTTAGCTGCTGGCCAGATGCTGCTGGACCAAAGATCAAACAATCATTGCACAGATGGCAATCCCCTCATGCACAAACACCCCCTTTGCGCTCAGGTTTGCGCCCCCCACCTAAGCACAACAAACAGGTATGTACATGCACGAAAGTCTGTGTGTGCCTCATGTGTCAGTCTCCTCAAAGGGCTTCCCTGTGTGGTCGCTCCATGACCGTCACACTCTGATTGACTCAATAATCTCAGGGTTCGAGTCTTTGCCTGAGTTACGTGTGTGTAATCTAATCTAGACAGTATCTCTTTACCTTCCACACTAGCTCAGGCTCCTTTCCCACAGGAGAGTTCTACTCAACTGAGGATCGGTCCACCAAGGCCCCTGCCTATGCCTGCCATCGGATCTGCACTGCACCAGACCCTTATGGCTCCTGCTGCAGGTGGCACTGGGCCCCATATGTGATGGCCTGACCACCAGGCACTCATCGAAGAAGGAAGGTATACCTGTTCCAGCCGAGGTATCTTGGTCCTTGATTGTATCCATCATAAGGGTAATTGGAGTCACTGTTATTCTTAGGTCGGAAAAGTACATATTTTAGTTTGTTTGAAGATTTTCCAATGACTCACAATTTGGGGTGAAAGTATCGGTAAAAGCATGTTTTTCAGTCAATGGTATATCTTTCATAAGTACTTTAAATTCTATAGTATTTATGAAGTATGTATGTAGTATGCATTATATTGCTAATCTACAGTGTTTCCATTAACAATAAGCAATACACACATTCACACACGTATTGATGATATGTTGCTACACGTACTGATGTAGTTTTACTAGATTGTTTAGATTTTATCTATGTATTTTTCAAATACAAATTCAAATGATTTGCTTAAAGTCAAAGACAGCTTTATTGTCAATTCTGCCATATGTATAGAACACACAGAGAATTGAAATAGCGTTTTCTCGCAAACCCTAAACAGTAAAACATAAATACAAAAAACAATAAAAAAAAATAAATAAAGATTAAAAAATACAAGAGAAATATAAATACAACAATATACAATATACAAGGGCACGTGATAGAGAGTGCAAATCAGACAAAGTGCAATAGAGCTTGTAAGAGGTATTAAGTAATAAATAACAGCCTTGAACAGACAGTCATTTATGAGGTGGACTGAGTAGCAGACCAATGCTACAGAAAGTGACTGGTGCAGGTGATTGAGTGTGTGTGTGTGAATGTTAGTGTGTGTATAACGGAGTTTCAGGAAGTCTGTGGGGCAGAAGAGGGGAGTGAGGGGAGAGTGGCAGAGCCAGCCTGGTTAATTGGTTAAATTCAGACAAAGTAGCATTCAAATACCTATTTCTAATATTTATCGGCGCTGTAACCTGCTAGGGGCTCCACTTGCACCAAAACTGACAGGTCAAGCAAGTTGTTCTTGAGTCAAGAGGAAGAATATGCCACTTAGTGTGGGTGCCAGTCTGATTATACCGCTGTTCACTTGAGCATTTTCTATCTTCCAGATGCTTTTACCCAACGCGACATACAAATAAGGCAAATTGTACATTGCAAAGATCAGAGGTGGGCATTTCAGGTCCAGAAAGTAAAAATCCAGATCAAGATTTTGTTTCATCCAACCAGTTGAGTACTATGTGACTGTGACTCTTTATGCTCAATTGGTTGGCTGAAACAAAATCCTGGTCTGGATTTTTACTTTCTGGACCTGAAATGTCCACCTCTGGCAAAGATAAAATAAACATAACTGCACCGAAGTTTACCAGAATATGCATTTACGTTCGCAAAAGTATACTGGCCTATACGTCCGTGCAGCCCATCGAAATGGAAACGGCGTACGATCCTGCCGGAGAGTGTCCCGCGCGAAGGAGAGCGCCCTTCTCCACAGTGATTTATTTGCAAATATAAATATTGGAGTTATACACGTTATTTGGGTATATAGACCTATAATAAAAGGTCAAACGTGGCATAGTATTATTTTCTAAGCAGTTGTGGTCTCCTAATAATTGGCTCCACCTATATAGGAAGGTTTTAACTGTAAAACAAAAAATGCGGCAGACTATGGAAGCCCGTTTCCGCCACCGGGGAAAAAATAATATAAAATTTAACTAGAAATTTCGACTTAGTTATCTCATTATTTCGAGATACTATTTCGAAAATTCGACTTAGTATCTCGAAACAAGTTTCTAGCTTTAATAACTTTTCACGGAAGGTGGGGTGTTTTTAATGACAGAATCGTGTTGTCCAGTACACAGACAATTCAACTGTGATACATTTGCTTTGTCCCACGGTGCACTGCCTAAATCACACTTTACAACTTACTTATTGATTAATTTGTGTTATCAATTAACTGTCAATATGTATGAAATGGAGCAATGGCATGTAATATGGATACGATGTAATAATTAATAACTGTTAGAAAGAAAGTGATCTTGAAAATCCAAGGGGTGTGCATTGCCCCCAGACTCCACTGATCAAGGCACACTTCTTAGGACATGACCGTCTCATTTTGTTTCAGAGCAATTAACCCTTTAGTGCACTGCCCTTATGGCATGTAATATGCATACAATGTATTAATTAATAGCTGTTAGAGAGAAAGTGATCTTGAAATCCAAGGGGTGCCCATTGTTCCCCAGGTTCCCTTGATCCATGCACACTGCATAGGACATGGCTGTCTCATTTTGTTTCAGAGCTATTAACCCTTTAGTACATTACCCCTATGCCAATCTGGGAAACAAAGGGGTGTGCATCAGCCGCCATGAGCCCAAAATGCTAAACCACCATGTCATTACAGCTGACAGCACCTATAATATTAGCTTATTAACACGATTTTGCACAAATCACGAAATGGTTTGAAGCGCAAAAATAATCGGTGTGCATCTTTGTGTACTGGAAACACTCTGTCATTAAAAACGCACCACCTTACTTCTGTTAAAAGTTATTAAAACTAGAAACTACTACTTGTTTCGAGATACTTAGTTATCTCGAAATAACGAGATAACTAAGTCGAAATTTTGACTTAAATTTTATACTATTTTTTTCCCCCGGTGGCGGAAACGGGATTCCATAGCAGACGGATCGAATTATCACCCGGTAGTAGCTTTTCGCGGCCGATCCTTCTGTGCCTCCAAGGAACAACACAATTCGATTTATCATTATGCTTTTAATAGTTTTACCGCGCTTTGGAATGTTTAGCAGAGCACGATGAGCCGCGGAAGACCTGATACGGCACTTCATGGAAAGTGAAATTGAGTGAAAGTCTTATTGTTTAAGCAAATGCTGCGGGGGAAATAAAGGTAGGCCAACTGTTAGTATTAACTTTTACTGATTTCTATTAAGTCTCCAGCAAGATGAGGCATTTATTAATAAATGGACGCATCTATTTAACATTGTAATATTTCCGCGTGTTTTGTATTAACATCAGTTCTGTTGGGCTTCTGGCCACAGTCATCGTCATGAAATATATTTATATCCATACATTATATTTATAAAACGCGGTGGTTCATGTTTTTGTTTACATAGATGTACTATAAATATTACAACTGTGTATGTAATTGCGGTATTAAGACCTGCGAATCCGTGTAATTATATCTTGTGGCACAGAAGCGAAAAATGAGCCGAGCTTTTTCTTAGAAAGTTACATTACCATCTGGTTTAAGTTACTTTCTATCAAAACTGTATGGGATTTCTGCTATTTATTTGACGTTTTTTTCGTAGGGTTTCTTGGTTGGTTGTGTTCCACAGAAAATGCCTTTAGTCGAATTTATAGCAGGGTGGATTTCAGGTAAGACATTTCTGCCACTTCATAAAAAAATGCATGCCTGGACAAGTATTAAACCACGGCGCTGCGGAATTCCCGAATCTGATTGGTCAGAAGGGTGTTTATTAATTTTATGTAGGCTACTTGTATAAGTAATATCAGATGGGCGAATCACAAAGGTAAATCAATGCGCTATAATAATCTTTCATTCTAATGCCACTTAAAATTCTAGACGTAGAACACAATTTAAAAAATTAACGAAATGATTTACTAATAAATGCTTTTTCGTCTAGTTTCGTGTTGACTCCGCAGACCTGCATAATGCATAACATAATGCATCGCTTGTATAATTTATAATCGTTATACAAGTCAGTAATAGATTTAGGCTACTTTAATGAAGCGAGAGATAAAATATATATATATACACAATTGCCCTGATATCACTCGCCACCCAGGAAAACCTGCTTAAAACTGTGTCTAATATCGCAAATTATGCAAAACACAAGTAGTAATCAAAATAACATAAAGGTTACGCGCAGTAATGACACAGAATTGAATTTCAGGTGCTGTTGGGCTGGTAGTGGGACACCCGATGGACACAGTGAAGGTAGGATATGGACGCGCTTCAGTCAAGACGGTCCCTAAGAATTTCCGGCAGTTGTGTGTGCGCAGAAGGATATTCCCGTCTTGTTTTGTATTCTTGATTCATACTGATGGAGAATGTGGAGCTAACTTAACGTGTGAAATATTTCCCTCGTTTAACTTCACATGTGGAGCCTAATCTGAAAAGAATTGCCGTCATGATCCCGAAGATATTGCAGTTTAGATGTCAGTAAATGTAGCGAATATCGAACATAACTACCGCGGTGAAGTTGGTTTTATCTCTGCGATTGCTGTTGAGTTACATACAATTTTATATTGATATTCTTTTATTGACTGTGGTTGGCATGTACGGTAGTTCTTCTCATAAAAAAACTACATGCTTGAAAAGCTGGATTACAACTTTCTCAGTTATAAATATGAATAACAGAGTTAAAAATGTCCAGCTCACTACTGAAAAAAGTGGTAAAGTGGCTCAAATATAACTTACAATGTGAAAGAGAACTATTGTGAATCAGTACGATACGTAAGAAGCGTTTGTGACGCTAGTGTGGATCTGATCTGTCGGCAGGTGCGTCTGCAGACCCAGTCCAGATACAGGGGGATACTGGACTGCGTGTACAAAACCTACCGACATGAAGGGGTATGTGCGCGCGGGGGAGGGCCATACCAAGATAAATATCCCCTTTTGCCGCCACTCTTATCCTTTAGAACCAAAGATGTCTCATTTAAACTCTGGGTTCTTCCTAATGAACTCAATCCTTCAAAAAACTGGCCATTTACTGTGGAAATGCTCAGTGTATTTGTCCTTAATAAAATCCAGCGTTTTAAAAAATAAATTGCATCTTCATGCCTTCTCACTATGCTGTTGTAATAAGAAATTTAAAATCGAACTGAAATTAAACTTTTAAAATATTATATGAATGTTACTTTCTTAATGTTTATAAACTTTGTTTTCTGTGTTACATGATCAGATCAATGGATTTTTCAAAGGAATGTCATTCCCTGTCCTAAGTATCGCCATTAGCAACTCTGTGGCCTTTGGTTCCTATAGCAACGCCTTGGACTACCTCACCCAATCAGAATACACGGATCGGCGCCAAGGCAACCCAATTTCTCTGACAGCAGTGTATATAGCAGGGAGCTTTTCAGGTGCCACACAGGTAAAGTTTGTGGATGGACGTCACATACATGTAACAATGATGTTAAAAAAAAGAAAGAGTGCAGTGATTGTTTCAGAGATGACCAATCAGATTGTAGATTAATTGGGATCAAGACATCTGATTGTAGAATAGGTGGGTCCAAGCAATCTGATTGGTTATCTCCCTCAATCAATCATTTTTCCTTCTTCCCTTATAACATTTTTGTGTAAATAAAACTCCCCTGAGTTTACAACCTATGTGCTCCCTGGGATTTGAACAAACTTTGTGTTGTTAGGACAATACGCTACTTGAGCTACAGGAACATACAGCAGCAGTTTGTTTTAGTGCCTGTGAGGACTTGGCATCGTACTTATTCAACAGGGTAACCCTAGTACCTGGAAGGGAGCATGATCATAAACAGCAGATCTCATTTTGTAATTATGTTATTTGCTCCATGATTGAAGAATTGAGTTTATCCTTCACATTTTTGTTTGATTTTGTTTTTTTTTTCATCTAACTTTGAGTCTCAAGAATCCCTTTGTACATTAGCTATTAGGTCAGCGAATAACTAAACAATTAACACAAAAAAACCTGCTCGTGCTTCAGCTAATTGCAAGATTTCTGTCATCATCAGGTTGTGGTTTCTGCCCCTATTGATTTGGTCAAAGTACGGTTGCAGACCCAGATACGCACTGGGGAAAGGTACAGGGGCCCTATACACTGCTTGGCAGTGATCTTGAAGGAGGAGGGGCCCCGCGGCTTGTTTCGGGGCATGGGGGCCCTGGCCCTGAGGGACGTGCCCTGCTTCGGACTCTACTTCCTGCCTTATGAGTTTTTCTGCAGGTTTCTGACTGAACCTGGGAAGCCGCCAGGTAAGTTGATGTCGCTCCATCAGACTTTCAAGGGCTGCAGTCAATAAAGTCAGCAATAAAAATGTTTTTACACCATTAGCACAGACTTTCACTGCAAAGACGACATTTTAAGTGAGGATTTCTTGCTTAGCTGGATAACTTGTCAGATTTAAGTACTAAAAGGAGAATTATCTTTGTTCACTTACATTTTACCCAGTTTACCTAAAATCCAACAAGTTATCCAGCTAAGCAAGAAATCCTGCTTCATGGGACACCCCCTAGGTATCAGTCAACTCATGTCCAGGTTACTTTCTAGAAGAGAGGATGCAGGTCATTCTGGATCATTAGAGGCCAAATGTACTGTGCAACATAAGATACAATATCACACACATTTCACTAAACCTTTATCATGGTAATGCAATCAGTTAGTTTTGGTTCTGGCTGCATGATACAGATATTCAGCAGTATCCACATCATCTGCTTTGACTCTTATAGGACTTCAGACGTAAGAAAGATGGGGTATTATTTCATAGCACCTAAGCTGATGGATCACTGTACATTACTAGTACTTAGAGGGGGGGATTCTTTCTTTGGAGAGAACTGGAGACTGATCACGTCTGCCTGCTCTTTAGGGACCCTCGCGGTGCTGGTGGCCGGTGGCATTGCAGGCGTGGTGACATGGGCTTGTGCCACACCGATGGATGTGGTCAAGGCCAGACTGCAGCTATCGGGAACCGGGGGTCTGGCTTACAGGAGTGTCTTGGACTGCGTGAGGGTTAGCATACAAGAAGAAGGCCTGCGTTTCTTCTTCAAGGGCCTCTTGCTCAACAGCATCAGGGCCTTCCCCGTCAACGCTGTGACCTTCTTGAGCTACGAGAGCCTCATGAGGACCATGACCAGCAGGGCCCTGGACTGAGCCTCCTAAACCTCTGTCATCTATGATACAGTCCCAGAGTTTTCCTGGACCTACATGCTGACCAGAGGCTGCCCAGCTACCCAGTCAGACCCAGTGGGCAGGAATTAGCCAAGATGCAAGAGACTTTAAGCTAATCGTGCATTCCATTTGCCCTCGGAACTCGGATTCCGAGTTTCAAAGCCAGAAGTGACGACATGCGCGCTCCCGTTTCTCTGAGATCCGAGAAATATCTTGGATAATGCAGAGGATCCCGAGTTCAGAATCCATGATGGCTGCACCCTTTATCAACAGAAGGGAAAGTTATAGTTTTATCCTGTATAAGCACTACTTCTCATTTGTGGCTCATTAAATCGGTCACACACACTATACCGTCCAATTTATCTGAGCGTGTTGCTATGGAGTTTTATACGTGAAGCACTGCGCGTAATGTGTTATCAAGTGATATTGCTAACAATGGCTACCAATTAACTGGTCTAGAATTGGATTTAATGATTAGTTGGATTATTTGTCGGATTTAAGGTAGTTCGGGCAAATGGTAAGTGAACAAAGATAAAGGCTATTTAAACTGAGGTACCTTAAATTCGACAAGTTGTCCAGCTAAGCAAAAAAATCTTGCTTTTTCATATGGGTCCATAGTATTGCTACTTCAGTGGCAAATGGAACGCATCCGGCTCGGTTTTCCCGAGTTTTTAGCGGCTGTGACGTAATATTGGAATCCGAAAATCGGATCCCGAGGCAAATGGAATGCACGATAAGATTCTAAGGGCTACTTAGTGCAACGGTTACATTTAATCTTATTCTAACCATTTATCCTGGTCCAAGTCTCAGGGAGTTTGTAAGCTAAAACATGCTACTGGAGAAGATATTTTGTTTAAATGAAGCAGTGGGGGGGCACAGATGCATTAATGTTAGTACACCATACATGCATGCATTCATTTTAGTAAATGAAAGTCCACATGAAATAAGTGAATGTAGAGTTATTTTAATGCACCCTCTTTATACCCCAGTTTCTGCAAGGAATTTTGCCTGTAACCATATTTATCATCCCCCCCCCCAAACGGCATTATTTAACATCATTACACCTGTGATACAAAGTTCAAAATATCCAGCTAGTGGGTAAAGGTCCACATACGGTTGGCGCGATGTTGTGACAGCATTTGCATTCGCCTTGGGTTTGTTTTTTAACAACTGAGGTCAAATCAGGAAGACACAAGAGCTTTGGTGGTGTGACAAACTGGTCCAAAGCAGCAACCAGCAAGTACCCAATCCCCGAAGTACTGGTAGATACACTTCAGAACATTTACCATGAGGTAATTAAAAAGTGCCTTGAGGTAATTGAAATACAAATCAATGACACAGACACCCAATACCCAGTCCCTAATTACCTTTTCTCAAAAATCCCACAGGTAAAAAAACAAAATCTTACTACACTAGGAACCCAATTTTAAGTGCCCATGAAAAACAGGGACCAAAAATATCATTTCAGTTAAGGGGACAAAAAAACATGCATCTAATTTTCTCCATCTCTGTTCAGCTTGACTCCCCCTTACTGGCATGACAAGTAAACATCAGTAACATGGAACAAACCCCAAGGTGCAAGATGGCAGGGATCCACCAGCACGCACAAACATCTAAACCATCTTAAGGTCAAAATATCAAGTTTCAGCAACTGGAAGGTTTAGGGCATTTTACACTTTTCACCATACACACTTGTAAGATGTCATCTGTGTGACATCTTTTGCTGTTGTTTTAAAACGTTCTCCGGGGCTAACGTCATCATGAACGGATCGTTTTTCGCTTTCTTATAAAGAAAAGAGAGGGATTAACTGAAAATATTACCTCCTCCAATTACTTTTTGGAATTTACATAGTTCCACAAGTGCACAAGTACCAACACGTTTGTTCATGTCTGTGAACCTCACCACAGTGAACCGATGTCTGATAATATTCAGGCTGAACTTCCTGTATCATACTCAGAATCTGTCCTTTCAGTTATTCATTTGGTAGAACAGGACAGTAGAACATGAAAATTAATCAATGATTGCGGGGGAAAAAAACTGTTTAGTGTGAGTCTCAGAGAAAATGCTGCAAAAAAAAGATCTTGGCTCACTGATTAATGATGGACAGCAGTTTTCCACAGAGCAGCAGTTTTTTAAGTCCCTTGAATGCACACATTCCTCTGACTGACTCAATCTCAGGCCCTGTCCAGTTTGTGTGTATGTGTGTGGGAGAATTGAATGGTTTATGCAAGCATGCCTGGTTATGTGTGCAGGTTTGTTTGTGTGTGTGTGTGTGTGTGTGAGGGAGAGACATTGTTGCAGTTCAAGGCAATCTTTCATGTTTAGACATGTACGTTTGTGCATATTTCACGATTCTATGACATCGTCACAGCTGCACAGCTCAGACCTTGTGCACTTGGACCTGTAGGGATTCATTGCAGCAGCACAGTCCAGTCAGACCCAGCATTCACTTCTGGCTTGTGAATGGTCAAAACCGACGTGGCAGCATCAAACTCAAACTCCAGAGACCTGCTGCCATCTAGGGGTGGGGAGGAATAAGTACAGGAAATAATTTTGTTAATAGCCCACTAAGCTGGAGTTATTTGATTGGAAACTGAGGAGCAGGACTACTTTAACTGATATTCTAAAAAAATAAAAAAAACTATACAAAAACAGGTCATAAGAAAAAAAAATTACCTGCTGTCCTCAGGGTCACTGCATTGGGCTTCTGTCCGCCCAGAATCAGCACCCTCTCAATCCAGGACGCCGTGGTGAACTGGGAGTCAGCGGACAGGTTGCTATGGAGACAGACAGACGTTGCGGCTCGTGGATCTGGAATAAGTGGGGGTACAGTACGAGTCGTGTATCGATACCAGCACACCTAGAAGAGAGGCTGCTGTTGGCGAAAGTCAGTCGTCGATGGATGAACTGCTTTTGCCGATCATAGTTGAAGGTGTGGCCGTCGTCAATGTATAGCTCGCCGTCGGCCGTGCCCTGTAACCATGGCAACAGGGTCACAGCTGTATGGAGCAGCTTTACAAAGTAACCGTTTACTAATTTACAACTTGACTTTACTGGTGCAATTAAGGCAAAGTCCCTGTTAGAACGTCAATGCCACGCAGCCACAGCCTTAACCGCTGCTCCACCTGCTATTGGACTAGTGTAAATATCATCGAATGTTTCATCATGACATCATAAAAACACCCTGGTAACCCAAAGGATGAACCATTTGCGATGATCACTACCAAATATGGTACTCTGGAAATTTGCCAACGTTTCTCTGATCTGTTTGGGGCTGGGACGTACCTGGGGGCTCAGGGCCACATACAGCGTATGGGGGTCATTCTCCATGCAGGAGGTGGACCTCCGAATCCGGACCTTTCTGGGGATGATGGAACCGCCTCTCTGGAACACAGGGATCTGGACAGAGCGATGGAGACGTGGATCGGAGATGAAAATGAAACGAGTGATAAGCATAAACAAATGCAACAAAGGAAGATTCCACAGGTGATTTAAACAAGGCACAGTGACTGTATACATATCAGTTTGAAGTTCAACGGGTTCTCACACTGCAGTAGAAATGCCATACGAGAACGACATCATTTTAATAAGCCATGGACACTCACCGAGCTCAAGGTGACAGGGACGAACAGGTTCTGGTCCCCATCATGTCTTTGGAACGTGTGGGCATCGTACCAGACCTGAAAGGAGCAGAAAGGCATTGTGGGAAATCAGCAGGCAGCTCATTCGGTCTGATTAAACACACAAAAGGCAAAACTCTACCTAACACTGGAAGATGTACAGAGAAAAATATATCTAGACACACACAAGAGGAGCAAATAAAAGATAGAGGCCTCACCTCCCCAACCCCAGGCAGGTAGACCGAGACCCCTTGTGACCCCTGCTCGGTGACGGGGTGCACCAGCAGATGCTTCCCTGGGTAAACAGAGTCAGTCACTTCTACACACCTGTGACTGGAATGTGTTCAGTATTATTACACACAAACTGACAGATCTGGATGAGTCAATGCAGTCGTCCTCTATTACTCAGACCTCCCCCATCCGTTGACCCCATCGCCCCCTTGCTGCTTACATACCCAACAAGAACTGGTCGTCGATGGTGAAGGTTGCGACGTCTTGCGGGTACTCTACCCACAGAGGTCTGAGGGGGACACAAAGGGATGAGGTGTGAGACCAGCACAGGGTCATGTGACTCTACCCCGTTCACAACACACACAACAACCCAGTGGGCAGGGAGAGAATTCATTAATTTATTCATTCATTCGCTAACTCAATCACTCGCTCCCTCATTCACTCATTCATTTGTTGGGACTAACAATATTAAAGGGTTTACAAACCCAGACAAAGAACAAAATCAGGAGGAGAAATGCAGAACAGCCAACAACACCCAGATTAAAAGGAGCAAACAATCCTCTAGTAGATCAGAGGGGAAAAAAATACCTGCACAACTTTTTTTTTTTAAAATAAATAAATAAAGAATGAATGAATGAATGACCCAGCAGAGAGCAGGATGCAGAGCAGAAGGAAATGAGTATAAGGTCAGAGTAGAAGACGGAAGTGGCATGCTGGGGTGTCTGAGGGTGAGTCGCCGTGTCAAACCTCATGACGGGCTCCCCGGTGAGGTGGGCATGGTAGAACAGCTGGTACCAGTAAGGCAGCAGGGCATATCGCTGACGAACCGCTTCGCGGATCAGCGCCGTGTTCACAGCCCCAAAGAGCCAGGGCTCCCTGCGCGGCGTGTCCAGGTGGGCGTGTGCCCGGAAAAAGGGCTGGTATGCCCCCATCTGGTACCAGCGCACCAGCAGCTCAGCCCCGGGGTTCTTGAAGAAGCCGCCCACGTCAGCTGAAGGCGGCAGGGGTGCCGGAGAGGGGAAAGGGATGGAGGAGAGAGAGAAAGGTGAAGAAGGTTGGCATTAAGATACGATTCTGCTCCAGTCACTCTCAGTGCTGACACTGATGGCCCAACCTGACAGGTCCAGGTTCTCGGGGCGCCATCATGTGAGTGGTAAGCAGGTGCCCCACCCACCAGAGCAGTGATTCCTAATTCGGTTCTCAGGGACACACAACCGGTCCATGTTTTTGCTCCCTCCAAGCTCCTAGAGCAAAAACATGGACCGTCTGTGGGTCCTCCGAGGACTGGATGGGGAAACACTGGTCCAGAGTGCTTGTAGAAAGAGATTCTCCTTCAAAGGACGCAAGATACCTAGTGATGTCTGCAGCAGACTGTTACAAATGGGCCGAGGGGGGACTGGATGGTACGTGACTGATGACGGAGGATCTATTGTGGAAGTAGAATTGGACATTGGCAGGCCCGGGAGGGAAGGCGTATTGGGTCTGTTATGTCTTAGGCCTTAGGCAAGAAGAGATTGTTTTGAATACTGTGTGACCTCACTTAGTGATAGCTGCCTGCAGTTAGTTCCGCAGACCCAGAAGAGAGATCAGACCTTGGAGGGGCAGACAGAGGAGCAAAGGGGGGGAGAAACCACCTGCAGGAAGAGACTCGAAGCCCCAACAGGTGCACAGAGAATCATAGCTTTATAAAATAATCGCAGTAGACAATATATAAATATTATACAATTGCTAATGTACAAGTAATCATGTTAATCATATTAATGTTATTCATGCTAATCATATGTTAACCATGTATTTGCAGTGACAACACGTCAATGTGTTAATCATTAAATCAATGAAACACCCAAACATTAACAGTGATTCAATGTCATAATCAATATCTATATACATATCTCAAGTAAAGTGTAGAAGTGGAGACAGATTCCGGTAAACTGAGCAAGATGGGTGAACTTTACTTTGCCACCAAGATGAACCAATAGAGCAGGAGAATTGTGTTTGTTATACATTTGAGCTTGGATTGTTGGTGTTTTGTGAACAATCAGGACTTAGAAGTCCTTATTGGGAACTGGGAGTTATGGTTTATCAACTGGTTGCTCAGTGTGCTGGGTGTGTCTTGGTACCGAGTGCTAGAGTGTGATGGGAGCTCTTTGCTGAAATCACTGGAATAAAAGAGATTTCCTTTACTCACCAAACTAAGAGGTGCAGATTTTTATTCTAAGTGATTCTCTGTGTTATCAGAGAGGTTGATTTATAATTTTTCTACCACACTATAAAAAGAGTGAGTCTCACCTCCGCAGAAGGAGATGCCCACCAGGCCCAGGCTGAGGCACATGGGGATGGAGATCTTCAGGTGGCCCCACTCAGCTGCATTGTCACCCGTCCACACTGCACCTGGGTCACGACAAACACGCACGCGCTACACGGTCACACATTTGCAGGGAGAAATGTCCACACAACAACAGCTGCAGAGAGACCCTCACAATACATGCACAAGTACAAAGAAACCACAAAATCTAAAAGGAGTACAGGATCAGTTCTAGAAACAAAGTCCAAAAGGCCATAAAATACTGAGAACAGAATAGGAGTTATCTGAAGACTCTTCAACGTCGATAGGGTCTATAACAGGATATAGATGCCAAATTTACCGTAGCGCTGCGATCCAGCGAAAAAGGCCCTAGTTAGAACGAAGGGCCGCTCCACACCCCCCGAGCGCTGGATCAGACCCTCTGCTGTCGCCATTTGCTAAGAGGGCAGAGTTAGAGTGGGTGCTGCTTAGTAAATTTCACAACATGTAGTAACTGGAATAGCGAATCAGAAAAGGATCGTAGCGTTAAAGATGGACGCCATCTAGCCCTTAACATCTGTGGGGAAAGATGATTATTGTGTCATTTAATTCCCCGGTTTAATCCAATGTAAATGGAAAAAAAGTAACAGGAAGTGGATTAAATGGGGTGTTAACTGACGGCGGAGAGTTTCTGTGCCATATGCTACATAAGAGACACCAGCACTGACATGTCCTAGGGGCAGAGAGCCATGCCCCAGGTCCCTCTGCTCACCACATATAAACCGTAGAGGTTGTGCACGTCGCGATGCTCCCAGGTACCATGGAGGGCGTCCTTGTGCATAGTGACTTCTGGCCCGTTGAACACGGAGGGCTCGTTCATGTCGTTCCAGGTGTAGAGATTTTCCATGGAGCCCTGGGTCATAAGGGCGGTGGAGGGGAGTTAGATCCATTACACAGGACAAGAGGTACTCTTGTTCTTTACATTAGTTAGGGGTGTTTGGCTAAGGTGTCCAGGCTGGTAACGAGAAGGTCACTGGTTCAAACCCAAGGACCGGCAGTGTGATGTCACCGTTGCTCCCTTGAACCAAGCCTTTAACCCCTCAAATGCTACAGGGACTGGTTGAACCAGCTTTCTCAAAATGTGTCGCTAATCAATTGGTCTGCATGCTTAAATAACACAAACATACACTAACTAGGATGGAAATCATCCACACTAAAACTAAGATACAAAATAGCACACGCCAAGGGAAATTAAGGCTGATGTGAAGAACAGGGTTAGCTTCCCACCTCGTACTTGTCATAGGCAAACATGCTGGCCCACCAGGCTCTCATCTCCGGGTTGGTGAAGTCCGGGTAACCAGCTGTACCTGAGGAACAGCACGGAATTACTCCGTATTCCCAGACGTTTGCCATGAATTTATTTCAATTCATTATCCACCCCAATGACATTAATACAGTGTTTCCCACTCTGGTCCTCTGGAACCCACAGGCAGTCCATGAGCTGGGAGGGAGCAAAAATGTGAATTGCCTGACAGGAAGCAAAAACATGAACCACCTATGGGTCCCCCAGGACAGTTTTGGGAAACACTGCATTAACGGATTTACTGGGGTAAACATTTTTCATTAAGCAAGAGCAGTGTTACTCAACCCAGGTCTTGGATACCCCCAGAAAGTCTACATTTTTGCTCTCTCCCAGCTCTCAGCTAATCAGGAACACTGAATACCTTGGTACAGATGTGCTAGAAGCTGGGTAGGAGCGAAAATGTGGACTGTCGAGGGGTCTGCACGGAATAGGTTGGAAACACTGAGATGAAAAACGTTTTTTTATATCGCCACAGAAAGGCCAAATCATGAGAATGCAGGTCAGTGCACCCCGAGCTGTAGTCTCCCACCTGGCCAGCACCAGCCCTCGTAATTTCCCCCGTCTTTATTCTTCACGTAAAGGTTTCTGGAGCGGATCTCGTTGTGGATCCTGTAGCCACTGTCAACCTTGATGTGAGGGTCGACTATAGCAACCATCTGGTGGGATAGAGAAAGAGAGAGACACAAGAAGCCAGATGAAGACGTCTCACTGTGAAGTCGTACGCTGACTTGGATGCCAACAGGGCACGATGTGTTGGGTCAAAGTGGTACCTTGCGCCTCTTATTCTGGAGGCCCTGCAACATGTCTCGGGGCTGGGGAAAGTTGCCGGAGTCCCAGGTGAAGTAGCGCTTGCCGTCCGTGTGCTCGATGTCCAGCCAGATGAAGTCGTAGGGGATGTCGTGCTCGTCGAAGCCGGCGTCCACTGCCTGCACGTCCTCCTGGTCGTTGTAGTTCCAGCGGCACTGATGGTAGCCCAGGGTAGAGAGCGGAGGGAAGGACTGGGTGCCTGGAGACAGAGAATGGTCAGTCCTCTGGAGGTCTGTCATACTGTGAATAAGGTTCTTTACTCCATAGAGCAGCGTTTCTCAAACTGATCCTTCAGGACCCCAGGACAATTCATGTTTTTCCTCATGTTTTGCAGACGTGGACTGGGTTGGGAAACCCAAGCCAAAAGTGTAAAATTCAGGGTTATCTGGTAAGTGCCAACCATGCATCTTACTGGTTAACCCAGAAAACCGAATCAAACCATTTATCAGCAATTAGTACTGCTCCCATTTACCAGCTAGTCAGGAGTACAGTGAATAGTTGCTAGTTATAACCCAAATGCAGTATTTTTGTACTGGTTAATAATAAGTTATATGATAAGAAGAAGCATTGGTCCCAGTTACCTGTTAGAGAGGCATACTGGGTAAAGACGTCAGACGGTTTGGGTCCCAGCATGATGAACACGTCGATGATGCCACTTTCGGAGAACCAGCGTACGTCTGTCTGTGAGGCATCGCTGGGAACTTGAGCGTAGTCCAGGACCTTCCCAGACAGAGTCTAATGGGGAAGGTTTGAAGAAGACGGGTTGACCAAAGACAGCACATCTTTAACAGAGATCCTCAGGTACAGCTGAAGTTCTTCACATTCAGAACAGAGACCACAAACCAATCGTGGAGAATTCAGTTTGGAATTAATATTAAGGCCAGCCAACGCCTGACTTCTCCTGCTCCTCAGTGCAGAAGAAACCTGGTCAGTCAGCAGCTCCAGCTGCTGATTGCTGTCTTGCGGGAACAGGTGAGGGACGGTATTCACCTTTCCGGCAGTGTTGGCGCTTATGTCCACCCAGGTCTCAGCGGCATTGAGCCAGAAAATACCCATGGTCCTCTGAGCGTTGTGAGACAGGAGCACAGGCACGGCACCGTACAGGGCCATGGGGTTGTACAGCTCGTACTGAAACACGTCCAGGTTGTACAGCCTGTACGGGTCTCCTTTACTGTGGCAAGAATAAATTGACGTTAATAAATCGCAACATATACACCAGTGTTCCCCAATCCAGTCCTCAGGGGCCCACAGACAGTCCATGTTTTTGCTCCCTCCCGGCTCCCAGTGGGAGAAAGCAAAATGTGGGCTGTGGCAGGGAGCTCAGAAGAAGCAAAAAGATGGACCGACCGTGGGTCCCCAAGGACCAGATTGGAAATTACTGACATATACTTTAGAAATCACTAAAAAACCTGCAGGGAGCATCCAAAAAATTCATTCATCAACAAAAATTGGTCTGTACGGACTGCATTTGAATCAGGGGTGCTGGCACTATGATATATGTTATGGCTCAGTGAGTTACATTGCTATGGCGGATATCGGAAGGTTGCTGGTTCAAATCCCAGGGTCGACAGAGTGATTTCTCTATAGGGCCCTCAAGCGAGGCCCCTAACCTACAGTTTCTTGAGCGACTGGCTTATCCTGCTTTCTCCAATATGTACGTCCCCTTGGATAAATGTGTCTAGGAGAATAAGGACATTTTATACGCGCTAGGAGAGCAGATCAGCTGGGAGCAGAAGCTGGACTCACTCTGTGGTTTTCAGCCGGAGGTTTTCTGCATGTTCTGGAATTCCATAGACATGCTCCACTCCAGGCAGGGAGAAGTCCAGACTGACGGAGGACGGTCCTGGGGACGAGGATTTCAAACAAGCTGAAGCCGAGATCATTCGTCTGACAGGGACATCGAGTAACTGCAGGCGGAGGACCAGCAGCAGGGTGACGAGATCACGGGGCTATTCCACAGTAAGTTCATACCGTTGGGTTTGCTGTCCACGTGAGACTTGAACGTCTCCTCCCACATTCCAGGTTCCTCCTCCTCCTTTCCGCCGGGAAAGAGACAGGAAAGTCAACGAGGGACGAGGAATCACAAGACAGAGTGACGGGAGGGAAAAGAAGCTTGGAAAGGTGCCTGTTTAATCCTGCTGCCTTAATTCACCTCCACCTCAGCCAGCATATCAGAGCCATTTCTTAAGTGAACCAAACACCTTCTGGTGCTTCAGCTCAAAAGCTCTTGAGTCCTTATTAAACTTCCAAATCAATCATGAAACTGCATCAGTCCTACCGCTGCATAAAAACAGCAAAGGGGAGGCTGGGGGTGTCAATGAAACTATTAGGCCGTGGGGTGACAGGACACCACACTCCCAGGGAAGGCCGTGTGTCTGGGAAGGAGAAGAGAAACACACCTGTTCCTCTCCTTGCTCCTGGGCGCCTTCTGTGGTCTCCTCTCCCTCCGAGTCCTTCTGAATGTTACTGGATAGCATGAACAGACAGACAGAGATTCAAAGGAAGACAGGGAAGACGAAAATGTCAGGGAAAGATCGCTTTAAGGAGCAAACATGACGAACACAGAATGGTCATGTAACTTTCTAACACTGGGCAATAGCACAGAGGTCACAAATGCTTTCCTTGCAACTGGAACATTTTATTAAAATTGAAAGTGGCATTTTTACTTTGGTCGAGCTTCACCCCAGTGGTAGAAACAACCAAAGACCCCCTAAAACATCACTAGACAGCATCTCTGATGCCATAAAGACCAGGCTTGAGTGAGAAAGCGAGGGCCTCCGGCTGCTCAAAGACCAAAAGGATTTTTTGTTTTATTAAGCAGTCTTCACTCTAGTCTGCTCACTTTAGTCTGGATCTATATTCAGACAGAATCAGTTATTACACTATAATCTGTGGCATAAAGACCCTAAGCTGATATCTGCAGAACAGAAGTTGATTGCGATCCAGGGAAGCGATGACCGTTACAATCTTAAAACTCATTGTCAAAACACAGCAATTTTTTTTCTCTCCTCAGTGTTTACACAGGGTCTATTCCAGAAACCTGTCAAATTGTCTTAAAAGGAGAATTCCACCAAATATTAATCTGCTTATCTTGTTCAAAACACTAACCTGGCATTCAAACAACTGAACAAAGTGCATCAGTTATGTATCCGATAATCATACAGTTCACTGTCAGATGATCAACCTTTAACATTAATGAACTATGAACTTATTCAAAAGGCTCAAGGGGCAGTTTCCTAACTAGTATGACTACTTAATGTATGCATTCTGCTAGTGACTCTAATTTCTGAACAAAATCAATGATCTACCTAAAGCCTGCTCTGAAAACCTTAGCTTCCAATGAGCCTTTGCTACTGAAAAGAACTATTATTATTATTATTATTATTATTATTATTATTATTAGGCACTATCGAGCACCTAGTCCCTGTGAAGGCAACACAGGCAGTCTTAAAAACATTCAATTCTGGTGGAATTCCCCCTGTATTTTCTACCGTAAAGAAAAAATAAAACAACATGATTCCCCTTAAGCCAAAGGCTACAACGAATCCCTCAAAGCCCGGAAATCCTGCAATGACAGACTTTAAGCATAATTTACACGTAAATGTACAGAGATGCAGTTCTCCGCCATTTCATGACAGGATTGCCTGATATAATCAGAGGGTCATGTCTGACGAGTTTAGGACAATGATAGAATCCAACAGAGCGATGCCATTAACAGCATTATTTCGAATACTATCTCTGGCCAATCTGAATTATGCTCTTATTTGAGATTTCCACACTTAGAGGACACGGACGGTTGGATGTGGGGTCGGCAGTGAGGAAAGAAGCGTGCCATGTTTCTGGAACAGTAAAGCTTCACCGGCGAGCTGTGAGCGCCCTTGGCAGCCGCGGTCAGTAAAGCAGACAGAGTAAGGTTAATTGTGCAGCACCAGAGAGCCTCTCACTGCAGCAGAGGCGGGAGACGCAATCCTAGTGCTTTGGATTCCAGCCCCCGAATACGGCGCTTAAAGCCCAGCTGGGTATTCCATAACAGACAGACAGCTTTGTGGAGCTGAGGAAGACCTCAAAACGATTTGCGGTTTGTGAAGAACATGCCTGAGCAGTTTAGTGTTGCGAGGAAAGCAGTCTTGATGCCTCATTAGAAACACTGACCTCTTGTGGCAGGGCATGGTATTGACACTAGGTGACTGGTTTAAGTATAATCATGACAAGCATGCCCTGAGGGCTAGTGCGAAATACCTGCCAACTATATGATATATTTATGGAATAACCATAAATAAACACTGTTACAGTCCCAATGAGACAGTAAAAATCCTTTTCATGGTTAAACACGTGAAAATCATTACATATTTTATTTATTTTATATTGTATTTATATATATATATACACACACACATATATATTATATATACATATATATACACACACACACACACACATATATACACACACATATACACACACATATATACACACACATATATACATACATATACATATATATATACACATACATATATATACATATATATACATACACATATATATATATATATATACATACATACATACATATATATATATACACATTGTATATATATGTATGTATATATATGTATATATACATATATATACATATATATACACATATACATACATATACATATACATATATATATACATATATACATATACATATATATACACACACACATATACATATATATACACACGTCATGAGCTTTGTGCTTTTGCATATTTCATTTTATGGTAAAATTTCCTCTCATGATTATACTTGCAAAACAAAATGAGCAGCTTTGTTTCAGGAGAGAGGGAAATGTCTTCCTCTACGAGCAGCAAGCGAGCAAAGCCGTGCTGGCGGCCGGTTCGCCACTCGCGACCTTCCAGAAGACACGCTAACGCACAACGGCAGAACTGGAGCGACACCGGACGGGTACCGGACGCACAGACATAAAGCCGGGGACAGAGTGAAATTACCTAGAAAACATGTTCTTGATCGAATCCCACATGCTACCGACCGTGCTACTTATTTTAGAGAGACTGACGGTCGTGGAGGAGAGGCGAAGATGGGGAAAAACACAAAATGGAGGGGAGAGAAGGACAAAAATGAAGAGAATGAGATCTCCATTATCGTTACACTACAAAGAAGTCAAAAGCAAAGGTAGACTACGAACAGGGAAGATGTTGGCATTTTTTTCAATACAAAGCAAATTAGTTCATAACAGAAATTATTTTATCTGAGGTCAATAAGTCACAATCTGTGCTTTGACATGTCCTATGGCCACATTAGTCCCACCCAGCATAAGCAGGACTAGGTAAGAGCAGAGCTCATTAAGATGAAAGGCTAAGCCTAAACCTAAGCCTAAAACTAAGCCTAAGACTAAACCTAAGCCATACAGCTTTAGGAGAGATCTTACTCTTGCTTAAGTAAATTCAGATTTAAGCAAAAAAAAAATATCTGAGACACAGTGTTTACAGAAGGGCTAATGTGAAAAAGGCAACGTACACCTGAAAATAAATTTACACTTTCACTTTTCATTTATTACACTTGTTCTCTAGTATGCATTACTAGATTATTCTTGGTTTGTGATTGTTACCTATAAGCTGGTCTGAATGGAATTGGACTTATGCAAAAACTAGGGTTTGCATAACGGATTTTTTTTTTACTTCAGTCGACAACTAGTCTAACGGAATGTATGAGACAAACCGACCTAAGAAAAGTACCCGAAGAATTTTTTTTTTAATTTTTGTTAATTTTCACATAATAGCTTTTAAGTAAAAATTAATAAAATGGATTGTTGCTAAGCTTTTATCGTGATTATTTGACTGTTAGCAGAAGCTGGAAGGTTTATGATTGGGCCACAGGACAGAGTCAGCCTGCTAGTAAACAGGCGAACACCTAATCCATGAAGATTAACGAGGCCAGCCCTGCCAATAAGCTAAGATGCTGTGGGAACTGGTCTCTTCTAGGCGTGAGTAACTTCATAATCAGAGAACGGACTTAATGGTGTAATGAACAGGGCTAACTGCCCATTCTCTAAAGGTGTGGAAGTCAGCGGCAGGCAGGCTTACGGAACCTTGTGTGTGTCTGTGAGCATATGTGTACGGGCAAGCTTGTGCCAGACTCACGTGTCCTTGCGCGGCCGCAAGTGCTCGAACGCCAGCAGGCCGCGCCCATTCACCGATAGCAGCACCCGCGCACCCTCCACGATGTCCAGGCGGAAGGGCCGGGCACTGAGCACCAGCTGGCGGGCGTCCGTGCCCAGGGAGAGCACCACACCAGCCTCGTCCCGTGACACCATCGACAGTCTGTGGGTGGCATGGTAAACGGTACATTTTCGTAGCAGATGCTTTCATCCAAAGTGATGCATATTGTTCAAGGGCTCAATGGTACAACTGCTCTGCAGACACTGGGATTCAAACCAATAACCTACTGATCAAAGCCACAGTGTCCAAATCTATTGAGCCACACACCACATTACCTGAACCCCCCCCCACCCCCCGTAACCTTCACATCCGTGTCATCTGATCAAGCTCGATCCGGCTCGCAAAGCCCTGACTGCTGTTTCCTATCAGCTTACTCAGCATCTGTCCTTCACCCTAGACCACAAGGGCACCCCCTGGAGACTCACAGGGGAAACATGCAATGCTGATTTCAATAACATTTTCAATGCCACTGCCAAAAGAAAACTTCTGCGACCGTTTAAATGCATTTAACTCACGACGATTACATAACAAACTGAAAAGCATTTACATGTGGTATAGCTGGGTTAGCAGCAATAGGGGGGTCTCTGAAGTGCACTTTTCCCTCCCCCGTTCCTCTCTGCCGTAAAGTTATGCCCCTCCCCCCCTCGGCCCCAACACTCACGGCTCGGTGGGCGGTTCGCCGATGAGGACGTCGGGCACCTCGAAGCGAGGCCTGAGGGGCTTCAGCTCGTTGATCTTCAGCCGGGTCATGTTGCCCTGCAGCCGGTACAGCTCCAGAAGCAGCCTCACCTTGGGATGGGGTTTGGGGGGGACACAGACGAGGACACAGCTAGGGACCACGACCACGAGGACTGGCCGTTAAGTGCCAGGAAGAGAGCACAGCCTAAAGTCTGCTGGGATCGGAACCTGCCCATCACCTTGCAGATTATCATTATAATAGGTGCACTTCGGGTTCGAGGATGTGGGACACACACACACACCTTGTTGTTGTCATTGATGAGCTGCAGAGTGAGTCGGGAGTCACTGAGCTCCAGCGTTTCCAGAAGGGCCCTGTACGGGGACTGGTCCAGCCCCATTGTCCGCATGCGCCTACGGGACAAACAATATGGGAGAGGAAGGGGGGGGGGGGGGGGGGGAAAACC
>JAABNX020000071.1:1055211-1076629 GCA_015163995.2 Mormyrus lacerda
CCCCCCCCCCCCCCCCACGCTACACAGATGCCATAGCAACCATGCAACAGCTAAATGCATGCAGTGGCTTTGTCCATCCAAGTTGGCTGGTCTTGTGGGCTTTGTGGGTCCTTCTACAGTTATATATCTATGTTGGGTCAGTCTCAGTCACACACGTGTGATGAAGTGGATGGTCACTCACTTGCAAAAGGAGCTCTGCTCGCACGTTTTGAAGTTGCTGCGGTCCACGGCACGGACGCCGTTGAGCACCAGGAGGACCCCGGCCACAAGAAACCAGACCATCTCCAGTCGGCTGGGAAAGGAAACGGAAATGAGGAGTCAATGAGAAAGTGCTGGTTCTTCACGGCAGACTGGGAAAGTCCCAGGGCCAGCAACAATGCTGCATTTTCACTCAGGCAGTGCCATGGGCAACCGAAGCCAGCAAGAGTGCATCTTTAATCAGGTAAATCTTCAGCGTGGTTCCTGCTCGTCAGATAGTGTGAGTACATGACACCACACACACATGTATGAGAAACTGCCTCATTTGCAGATACAAGAGCATATTTCATAAAGTTAAATCACAAGAATATTTCTAGACACTAAAATTTTATTGTTTTTTATTTAAATTGATGCAACCCTGAACGGGGGTTCAGGGTTGTTTTTCAGATTAATCCCAGTTCCAGTGTACAGTTACCCAGTTCCAACTAACAGTGTACAGTTTAAACATCCATAATCACACGAACAAACTGACACATGGGTGCAGGTTTGGTTCAGCACTGGCATGGACCAAGTCAGCCCTGAACCCCCCACCCCCGTAAACATACACACAGTACTCTCACAGTGTTAATTAGGACATGTCTCTACCGTCCACCCACAAATCTATGTCATTTCTGATACCACATTTATTTACTAAGTGTGTGAACAGGGCAATTCCCTGCTGTAATGTCCACACAATCTGCAGCACTACACTCACTATCCTGCGGTACAACCTACAGCTTAAGTAGATTATCACTGCTTTCCAAAGCATTCCTACTCTCTAAATATATACACATTGTGACCTACATAGTAAATAACCAAGGAAACGTTTTTCTTTTTTAGCACTGTGAATAGCCATTTATATGGTTCACTTTTGTCATGAATTGTGTAAGAAACGCCTCAGCCATTCACATTACTTCGCCCTTGCCTACGCACACCGAGGACTATTTTCTCTTTAGTTTTTTTACAAGGCATTAAAGCAGATATAAATACTTTTAAAACAGTCTATAAACATTAAGATTAGTATGTATGAACAAAACACCCCTACAGGCTGGTGCACAACATTTCAAAGGCAGCTCGGATCTAGTTATTTGAGCCTATAATTATTAGCAGTACGCCATATTTGCATATTAAAAACTCCAAATAGCGACGTTAGATTGATCTTTAAGGACGCAGTTTTTATATTTAAGTCGCACAAACGAAACACCTGAGTCAGCTAGTAATTTCTCCAAGTCATTCAATACTTGAACCTTCAGCGCAAACTATTCGTTAAACCACACGGACCTCAGCGTACCCACCTCAGGATTAATAGTACTAAATTTATCTACTTATATGAATAATTAGTCTAGTGATGAGAAGGACTGGTTTCAGGAGGACGTAAAACTAGCAGTATATGCACTGGCTAACCTCCCAATGGCTGTTAAAATACTGCCTAAAATGATAAATCTATCGGTAAAACATTTTTTTTTTAAATTTAGCTTTACGAGTAAAATTTTGATTTTAATTTCCATATAACGCTATCAAAAGACAAATCCCCTCCGATGTCCGTCCTAAGGGGAACCCATGATAGCTATCTGACTACGCTAACAGCTAACTAACTCCTCCTTAACCCAATCGAAAAACTGTTACCCCTCCATAATTACACTAAAATATTACAAACTTGCTATGAAGTAAAAATCAGATGCATGAGTAGGGAAACCTTTTCATTAGTAATAATCGCAGACATTGAGTTACCTTAGAATGAACGCCGCCATGTTGGATGAGACTTGACCTTTGACCCGATCCCAGAGCCCCAGAGGACGCGTGTCTTACCGGGGAACATCAGCAGGGTCAATGTGCATCATATCAGGGTATGGTGACTATCTCAGCGGGACCCGTGTGCATCATACTGACACGTAAGGGACCATCTCTAAAGTCATAATGCGCATTGTTAAAAAAAATATTATGCAGGCATTGTGCGTGATGTAGGGTTGCCAGCTGTCACACAAGAAATCTTACGGCAAATTAATATTTATTCCATTATAAACCTAAAATTAGCAGCATCAAAAGCGCTGGTGCAGTTTGCAAACCCTACAGATTATTCATAATGTAATATAAGCCTTACATACATGTGAATGCGTGTGCATGAGTGTGCAGAATTGAAAATCTCACTCCAGCTAGCTAACCAAAGTTGGTGACAGTGGTGTAGAATTTTGGTGCATGTATCCTGGAGGAAATTGTAACATCAGACCTAATTGACTTTTTTACGGGATAATCGGAAAGCTTAATGGATTTATTGGACTCAACAACAGCATTACTTGTACAGTTACTGGGTCGCTGCTGGTAATATGAAGAAAACCATTTGATTATCAGCTTTTCTGTTATAAATACAAGACTTTTTTGCTGAAAAAACAGCAGAGACTTGCATGATTTCCATGCTGGATCATGCTGGCTTGGTGCTGGTGTCGTCGGTGGACCAGCATAACTGTGCTAGTCTACCCTGCACATGAAGCTAGTCCACCCTCAATGTTTCATTAATGATGATGGTCCACCGGCATCAAAACACAACATATGCTGGTATAACCAGTATGCATTATGCTAGCCATGCTGGTAACCAGCTATGCTATGGTCTATGCTTTTTTTTCAGCAGGGTTGTATATAAACATTGATTTTCTTTCATATTTTTGTCTATTTTGTGTAAGACATATACAGTAAACGTAAGGGATTTCTAACGCAAGGTGTCGCTGTCGCAAAATGTAAATCCTTTTTGTGAGGATCGTGTAGTATCTATGGTTACTTGACCCCAACTTCATATAAAACCACCCGCCACTAAGCATGAGGCCTTTTTCCCCCTCACACTCGACTAGCTGCTTAGTGGAATGGTTGTCTTATTTGATGGTAAGCTTTGCTGATTTTGCTGTATCAATCCCAACACCATTTCAGATCTGCAATTACGGTTTCTATTTCTGATCGTTTACTCAGATCTTTGTGTATCAGTTCCTTGTTGGATTATAAGATATATCAAGTGTAATATTTTTTTCGCAGAAGTGTACTGTTTCAGCGCGTGCTTACGGTCTCTTATGACTTTTAAAAATCCTCCATTCTTGGCATGCACGGTGTTTTTCCATACTCGTGTGTGTATGTTCGGAGGAACATAACGTCCAGTGAAATGTCTTCGGTACTAGTATGTTTCCCCATCATCTAGTCCTATCCTCAGTCACTGGAACAAGGCGTTTAATGCGCTCTCTAACATTTACCCCACGATTGAATTTCACCAATAGAAGTCAATAATTTCTCTAATAATCCTTCCAGGTCACCGACGCAATAAAAGGTCGATGTTCCGCCAGCGGCCGGGCTGTTGGAGGTACGTCTCGTGCGGCTGCTCCCCTCTTGGTGCACGTGGCTGCGGCCCTCCTCATATTGGCACATGCGGCATTGACTGCCTACGTGTGTAATCTAAGGAGGGACATTACGCTGTCGGTGGTGAGCAGGCATTGGCAAGATCTGTAGTCTTGCCCAGCGCTCACCCTGACACAGACTGAGAATATAATGTATTGTTTGCTTTATATTCATGATGTAAAACCTAAACTCATGGCATGAATTTGTATACTCGGATATGTATGATATTTATCAATTGTTCTTGTCCATTGTGTGGGTTGTGTTGATTAAGGACTTGGCTTGCTTTCTTTGAAGATAAAGGCTTTTTAAATGGGACCTGACCTTTTTATGTAGAACCAAAGTGGGATTCCCTGTCGGACTGGAGATTTTAAGTTTGCAGCAGAACAAACCAAATGACCAGACTTTCGGATGAAAAGGTAAGTTTACTGAATGACATCTAGTTAAAATTGTGCTTGACAGTAGTCGTATGATTTTTACCAATAATATGGTGGTATTTCAGTAACTGAAGTTAAAATCAAAAATGTCAACATAACTGCAGTTCTGCTGAATATTATGTGCTGTATACACCTTATTCTCTGTGAATATTACACTGATATATCAATGATGGCGTTGCATTGAAATTGTCATGTCTGTACTTCGCAATTTGATTTATAATAAAGAGTTTAAAAGATTGTGTGTGTGTGTGTGCCTTTTTCACCAATATTGTGTAAACTAGGCCATCATTTTATTCAGGGCTGAAATTGTGATATCCCATCCAGTGCACCTGTAACCAGTGTAAATGCAGAAGAGTTTTTTACATTGTTGCAGAGATATTCATGGAACTTTCCTGGTCCAAAGATTTAACACAGGTTATCCATGAACAAAATCTGACTGTGGCAAAAGCTTCTCAAATGACAAATTAAGCTTTCAATGGGTTTTTTTTTTTTTGGTGCCACTAGTGTTCAAAAGTTCTGAAATGTTTTAAAGCAGGGGTCACTAACATGGTGCCTACAGGCACCAGCATGCCCCCCAGGACCACGAGTCACCCATGGACCTGTTCTAAAAATAGCACAACACTAGTGACCAGCGTCTAATAGAATAGCAACAGGATAAAATTACATTACATTTGCATTTAGATTTGAAAATGACAGTATCAAAAAAAAAAAAAAGGCATTCAAGAAGTTTATTTGTGACGTTTGGGAGGCGTTGCGAAGCGGTAGCCCCTCATGTGGCTCAGGAGCTTCTTACAAAAGGTAGGTGATCACTGCTTTAAAGATGGACTGATTGGCATCCTCAACATTAATATCAGCATAGTGCACACAGGTGCTGTGGTCATGGAAGAGGCTGTGTACCAGCCAGGTCTGGTCTGCATTGTATAGCTGGGCTTGCTGAGGTTATCATATGCTGCCCCACTACACTAAGGACCTGGATTCCCCCAGCAGGAACCTCAGTATGCACTGGTATTTCCCTTAATTCAATATGAGGGCCGTGGTCTACAAATTTAATGGACTATCCACACTAATACAAGGTTCTCATGGTCTGTATCCCACCATTTTACAATAAGGATCTCCATCTGGGGTCATATTAAATCCAGTTTAGTATGGGTACAATATTCTGAATGAAATGACAAAGTTAAAACATTAAACCTGCTATTTTTACATGTGCACTTGTCTGCATTGATGCAGCTGAACCAAGCTGGATACAAATTTAATAAAGACCCTTAAAGCAAATACGAAATGTTATTTGTTAATTTGACAGTTATAAATGTACCTTTTTGTCTCTCACTCCCCACCTCTGAACTGCCTTTATTTCTCGATTCTAGCATGAGTTTCAGATCAGCTGCAGAAGGCATGAATTCTGAGAACTCCCTGACGGAACAGAAGCAAAAATGCCAGATGGGATTATTGAAATTTTAATAAGTGACAAATCACTTTACGATCATAAGGTTTTACAGGACCGTAACTGTATACTTTACAAATTCAAGATTCATGACAACAAAGGAAAAACACATTCGAACCTAGAATAGCGACAGGAAGGAAGTATCTTTCACCTTAATTTCACTTATTTTAAACTACCAGAGCTGCAATGGTCTTTATATCTCTGTACTGGTGTTAACCAGGAGGTTAAATTCTGACAGCACCAATTCCAGTACAATCTCTTTAGTTTGCTGCAGCCCCTGGGTTAAGCTCTTTATACAGTATGGTCTCAGTTAAGATTTCACTAGGCAAAAAGACACTCAACAGATGAAAGGATGAAAAATGTATTTTGCCCAATGTTTTTTGTTCTTATTAGTATAAAAGAAAGGGTGCACTGCTGGTTTCTGGTAGGTTTTAATCATTAGATTAAACACCCAGCTATAGAGTTACCTGCATTTTATCTTAAATAGAGTTCATTGTTAAATTTAGGTTAAAAAAAAAAAAAACACTTCAGCAGGTAAGAACATAAAATACTGTAATGGGGAAATCTACTTTGACACTGAACACTTCAAATGTTTTATTAAAATGTTTAACTGATCTAGAATGTGCACCAAAAATGACTAATTGTCCAACATTCAGTCCACTATTAATGAATAGATATTAAAAAATACTGTAGCCACGTGATTATTACGTCTTATGACCAGTATCGTTTAAATAGAAACAAAACCATGTAAAAGGTTTTCATGTGGAGATCGAAGGTTGTTTCCTCTGCTCTGGTCATCGGCGCTATAGTTGATAAGACAGAGGGAGGGAAAAAAAAAACATTTAGTTTTGACCACACTAAATCATTCAGCATTAAGTGATAAGTCTAAGCAATAAATGGAACTAACACAGTCAGAATACCACCTCACCTGTTGCTGCTTTATGATTTCGTCTCTAGTTTTAAATACAGGAGCATCTTCTACAACAATTCCGTCAGCCATCTCCCTGACTTTATCCAGCAGTTCTTGACTATACCTGTTAAATGCAAAAAATTAAATACAGTCACAAAACAGGCGGTTGGTGTATTTTTTAACATGCAAGTCGCAAATGCGTTTAGACGGTGGCAGCTACAAGTTAAGTATCCTGGCAGGAGAACAAGATAAACTCCGTGTACACACCGGCAACCGAGGAAGACGTTGTTTGCCCAAACCATGGACAAAGCCAGCAGAGAGTCTAGGTGGGGATCTTGGTAATCGCTGAGGTTTCGCAAGATAAACTCTCTCCTACACTTCCAATGTTTTTCAGTCTCCGAAAGTGACCTATATGCGTCTATCCGTTCCGCCTGCTGCCGGTTCTGCTGGATAAACTCCTCAATATCCCCGGCCGCCATGCTGAAATGAAAGTACGAAATCAATGGTATCCCCGTAAATCCTATAGCGCATGCGCAAGTGGTTTTGTAGTTTGACGAGTTTATTACAGCGCCACCTGGCGGTGGTGATCTAAAAGTGCGTCTTAAATATATTAAATAAAGTTTTGCGTTAGATAAGCACCTTGTTGTACAATCGAAGTGCACGCATTGTGGTAGAGTTTAAATGTCAACTAGTATAAAGTTAAAGTTATCAATGTATAGTGATAACTGAGATTGAGAAAGAAATTAATTGGCAAATAACCGTCGTTTATCATGACTAACTGAAAAATGCGCACAAATACATTTATCTATAAATATTTTCATGCCAGCATTAAGCTCACACTATTACTTTTTCTAAAGAATAGGGGATTGTTTGCTGGACATGTTTTGACACGAGGCTGAGCAAACTAAGATTCCTGCGGCTTCAAGACACAATAAATTCATAACAGACAACCATTATTTCAGACGGCAGCTGGAGGGAAAGAATGACAAAATTACTGAATATAGCGATGCAATGTTCTGCGCCCGAAAGGAATAACATCATAGTTTGAGTTCACAATGACCTGCATTTATTCAATGCCCTCTACAGCAAAGTGGGTGATGAATTTCCTAAAATTTTGTGCGGCATCTCACTCACCTCAAGTTTTGCATTGCTGCATTTGACAATAAAAAACGGTCAGCATGGTAGTTGTGTGTGTGTGTGCGTGCGTTGCGTGGGTTTGCATAGATCACATTCGAGGACCAAATTGTCCCCAAAGTGTAGTAAAACCTCAAATTTCCCTACTTTTGGGGACATTTTTTGAGGCCCCTATTTGGATAACCTCAGTTTTAAAAAAATCCGTGAATGCAATCAAAAAAGTAAAAATGCCAAAAGTCTATTTGGGTTGGTTACTTACGGTTAAGGTTAGGGATGGGTGTGACTGGGTGTCGTGATTGGGATTAGGGTTTTCCCCATGGAAATGAATGGACGGTCCCCATTTAGATAGGAAGACCAACTTGTGTGCGTATCAACATCGACGCATTAGATTTTAAAATAATGCAGTATTCCGAAATATTACGGGAAAAGTGCGAAATAAACGGGAAGAGCAACAATTTCAAGGACTGAATCTGGGGATACTAAATGTACAATATAGCGTTCAGACAGGTACGTGCATGTTGCGTGAGCGTAATCGTGAAGTACTTGGATTTTGTGCCTTGACTTGTATGTTAATTAATGAAGTTTAACTAAGGAAATCCTTATTTCTGTCCCACACAGTGAAACATGTCGATTTGGTAACGTCACTATACGTTTTGATTGCGAAAATCTTATAAATGATAAAAAAAATATTTATTTAGTTGGCAAAATAATCGAAATTCATTCTGTATATATTTCAAAATTCCACGACATCACAGCAATAAATTGCTAACTAATACACACTATCAATTGAAAAAAATTCTTAAAGAATTGCCATATAAACTGTCCAATAAACCACAATACTACATTAAACAAGTTTCGTATATCCAAATAGGCGCGAGGCAAAGGCGTGGAATAATTTCGATCAACCCATCACAGAGAACCCCAGAAAATACTCGCAATGCAACCAGAACTTGCGGGAGGGGGGAGGGGGCAAACTGAGCTGTTTAATTTTCACGTCCGCCCAGTGAAGACCTGGAGAGAGTCCAAGGAAGACATGGAGATCACTCAGTGGAACTGGGGAGGGAATTAAAGAAGAAGCCACACTCTGGATCTCAGCAGGCTTCACAAAGGAGACACCCTGGGGCAATTGCCGGTGCCAGAGGCTGTTTGGGAAGAGTAGAAAAATGGCACTGAAATAATGTAACAGTCAAGTAACAAAGCCAGAGCTAATTCAAAGCGACACTGAATCCCAAGCTAATGTAACTGAAGATGTAGCAGTAATCTGTAAGCACGTTGCCAAAATGTAACATCAATCAGAATAAAAAAATAAAACAAAAACACCATAAGCAGTATGGAACACACTGTTTGCATGCAGTGAAAGCGTCTGGCATTTCAGCGTCTTATTTACACTGCAGTGACAGTGACAATGCTGTCCCGGTACGGTGGCTCTTGTCTGGTGGTCTGCTAGACATGCCCCTCTTTTTCACAGAGCCAACAATGTGCCGTCTCCCCGAGACAATTCCACCCCCGCGACGGCCAAGAACCTTTGGTTTTAGCCCAAGATTCCTGGGTACATTTTGAACCAGAGATTATTCAGTTTGGCAGACGCTGTGTACAAACCTGTCAAGAAGCCACAGAACATTTGGCTCTGGGAGCAAGATTCCAGAATCAGAGAGTAAATTATGCTAAATTAATTCCCGATTTCTTTTTTGCACATATTCATGGAGGACATGCATATTTCATGGTGCAAAAGACGCGTATAGAAAAAAACAGGAATGTTCTGGGGTTTCACCTTAAGGTGTCATGATCTGTAATCTGATGGTAATTATAAGAGAATTGCTTAAACAAAACATGTCTGCATTTAATTTATTTTGCCAAAAAGGTTGGCGGCATAGGGTTATAAATTCTAATCCCACCTCTGCTCTGCATGTGTGAGAAATTCCTCCCAGCGTCGTGCAGGTCACCCCCTGCAGTCCAGACACATGCACGTCTCAAAATTGGCTGTCGTGCGTGTGCGCATGTGTGCTCTGCGACGGACTGGCATCCCATCTTTGGTACCACAAGCTTGTGCCCTCTGTTGTCTGGGACGGACTCCAGACCCCCTGTGACCTTGCCCAGAATCAGCAGTTAAAAGATGGTTGGATATTTTGCCAAAGAAGTCTAGTTTTCTATTACTGCAAAAAGAAGCAAAATGTAACAGAATAAATAAAACATTCTAATAATTAATAGCTACTAATTAACCATGCAGTTCGTATTATGCTGATTTAGTGGTCGAATATGATTTACTTTTTCTCTTTTGTAGTTACTTGCTAGCGACTTCAAAATATTATGAATGTATACTTCAGTTCTATATAGAAGAAACAGCATAAGTACTTATATCAAGGGAAGAACTGGACAGGCAATTCGGTAGCTAAGTACTCTATACTTATAATTCAAGATCTGCTTTGATTAACAGCTCAGCCCATTAACTCAAAGGATTCATTTATTCCTTCCGGTTATTTTTAGCCTGAACTTCACAGTATTCTAAGTCTTGCTGTATGTCCAAAGTAACTGACATCTTTTAGCTTTCATTTAAACAGATTTTTTATTGAAACCTTTAGGTGCAGTACTTTTATTTAAGGTGCATCAGGTCACCTTGTCCTGGGATTTGAAGTACCAGCTGTCCTGAGTCCTCATCCTTAACAATTACATTACTTAACAACAATCATGCTGATGATTACATAGCGCGATTTATGTTTGAGTTATAATATCATAATGTAGCTGGATGCTTGTACTTTCATTCAAATAGGGCTTGTCAGCACATGGCCAGTTCGCTCTTTCGCAAATAGGAATTTCCTTGTTTCCAGGAACATTTTTGTCAACATGTTGACAAAGACCAGGGGTCTTCATATCAGCATTAAACAAGGGTTACACTTTAGGAAAATCACCTTAAATCTGTCGACAGGCCTTTTATATCTGTGTCAACAATCGCCTGGTCTCCCTACTTGCCTGGTAAAACAAATGATGAATAAAGAGCATCATAATGGTGGTTGTGATTGGAAGATGGATGGATCGAAGGTGAAAGCACTTTTGTCAGTTCTCCTGTTGTCCACCAGGAGGCAGTATGGTAGTAGCCAAAGCATAGCACATCTGTAGAAACCGTCGATTAGCCAGAGTTTGCCAAACCATCAACTCTCTGTTAGGTATCTGTTTGTCTCCCTTACAACCTAACACGGGTTGTTAATCTAAAATTGTACAAACCCCGTAAACTGCACAATAGATTTATAGTACAAAACATTTTGGTGCTTGGAAAACACCCCTCATTAAAATCAAATAAATGAATACTGAACACTTACATGCTTAGATGACATATATCCAGATCAATTCACTATTTTCCCATCTATAAAGCAGTATATTTTACTGAGGACATTCAGGTTAAGTACCTTTCTTAACTGTACTGCTTCGGTGCCCTTCCGGTGAGTCGAGTCGGTAAATCTATGTCCTAAATCAATATACTTCCGCTCTCACATCACTACTGGATTCTGTGCAAATTATAATTAATCACGTACCTGAACTGAGCTGAACTTTCTGTGCAAATATTGGCACAATCTTATTTTATTAAAAAAAAAAACAATCTGACGAAGCATTTTACGTCACCAGTTTCCTAATCTAATCTGCCTGTCGTCTGACAAACCCTCAACCCATCGTATATGTCACCATAAACGAAGAGACGCATGAATTTATCAAGCTAATTTAAGGCCTCGATAGACAACTTTGTGTTATTAAACTAGAAAAAACTGACGTTTTGTTAAATTATATATCATCGATTTAACGCCTGGAGTCACATCATTATTAACGATTAACAGCTTTAGACGTTTACATGGTTTGCGTTATACATCAAACTGTCACTTCCCAAGATATACAATGTCACACACGTCGCTAGCATATACAAACACTGGTTTGTGAAATCAGTGGGGTTTAAAAGTAAAGTGCAAATGAAACTAAATGGGTCCGTTTCCATTAGTTTGGAGAAGGCAACACGTATGTTAATGTAAGAACAAGCCTACAGCCACGCATGAATACGATGAACAAATAAGTAAAAATATTTTCTTGACTAATACTTTGTCCAGCTTCGAAGTGTTTTTATTATTTAATATTTCTTTCTGTGTATAATTTACGGGGTCTGACGACATTTTTGCAACATGTAAAAGTTTAATTATGAGAAACACTGTAATTAAGTATAATATTTGCTGTATTAAGTAATGTTTTATGCATATGCTCTAAATAAGATGGACGGTAATACAATGAACCGCCCCATTTACTGATTCGACAAGCCGCTGACGTTATCTTAACGTTAATGGTCGCTATCACTTTCTCAAGAAACTTGACAGGTGAGGAAAACACATCTCGTCATTTTCAGATATCGTTGCATGTGTGCCGTGCGCTTTTTGCAAAAAAAAAGGTAAATGATAATTCGGATGCCTTTTGGAGGGGGTGGGATGGCTATTTTAAAGTACGCCATTAACATGGCGCCAAAAGATTTTTTTTTTTAAGTGTGAGATTATTTTTGCTCTAAGGTTGCACATAGGGGATGGCAGCGCGATTTGGCCGGGGAGCGGTGCAAATGGGGGGGAAGAAATGTGCGCGGCGGAGCCTCACGCAAACTATCTCGCGGCGACTAGCTAAACCCCGAGTGCGCTGAAATTTAAAACACCTTTTCTGCATAAAAATTTAGGGGGATCCCAGGGAGGGGACGAGAGAGGGGGTAAAATAATAATGATAATAAAAAATCCCCGTGTTAAAGTGGGACCGTCGGATACCACGCTGGATCTGGACCGCAGCCGAAAATGCGACACGACTGAGCAGATGTAACTATTGGGCTAGCGACGGCTAAGCGCTAGCTGGGCCAGCCTGCAGTTTTAATCCGGCTCTCGGATGACATCACTTCAAAGTCTTGAAAAGACAGCTTAAATACAAATAAGATCGGCGTACGCATCCGGCGCTATTTTGTTGCATAATGTTGCGCCGCGGACTGGCTTTTAACCTGGAGTAGCGTTGCTGCTTAGCTTGCTGGATACTTTTTTTTTTATTATTAATAAACAAACAAACAAACAAAAAAAAATCCGGACTCTTTAGGGAGCATATATCGCTGTCACTTTTCTGCCAGCCTTTAACGCAGCCCGCCGATGCTACAGCTAACCAGCCGCCTACTAGAATAATCGCGGCGCTTGTCAGCGGCTTACCAGTTATCTAATTTCACAGCATCGTCCATCCGTCTGAACTGAGGACGCTTTTTTTCTTTCATCCAAAAAGCAGCCTGCAACCAAGGCGAAAAAGGTACTTTTACTGCCCTTTAATCTTATTTTGTTTCTTTTTTTTGCTCCAGTTAGAATTGGGCAAATACTTAAGGAATGAGTCGTGAGGTACCCAGCCAGTGCATGTAGGTCATATCCTTATGTTAGATAACGTAGAAAGTCGCTGCACCTCTAAATAACTTTTTTAAATAAATGGTTGTGTATATTTTTTTGGGGAAAAAGTGTTGCAGCTGTAGCTTGGTGAGAAATATTTACGCCACTATTGACGGGTGTTTTTTTGCGGAAATTGTCGGAGGCAAAGGCTGCGATCGTGCTGAGCAGATGTCGGAGGGGGGTTTGGACCGATCGCGGCATGTGGACCGACCTCGGAGCCACATCCCGGATTGCCGAAGTTACCCCGGAGGGGGGGGGACGTGTGTCCGACTCGCAGTGAACGCAGCGATGCCCCCCCACTCCGGATCGGCTACTTCCTCCTTTAAAAATCATCGGCATTGCGCAGCAGCGGCGGGCGAGCTCATAACGTGCGTTTATTTTTGCCATGTGAGCGAAAGTGAAATCCAGCCTAACCGCTCGCAGCCCTGGGGGGGTGGATGGCAAGGCGGGGTGTGGGATGGAGGATGCGACGGGTAGCTGAAGGGCAGGCGGCCGGGCTGTCGGCGTTTATCCGAGCCTCCACTGGGACGGACGCACGCAGGTCACGCCGGGAACTAAAGGGGATCGCGGCGCTGAGACCTGCGGCGTGATATTAGGCTGGCGCACATAAGCTGCTGGAGGCCGCTGTCTGTCTGCCTGCCTTCAGCCCGTGTGCTTTGCGGGACTGACTGTAGGGGGAGTGGCCCCTGTTTACCTTCCGAAAGTCTGCGCCCACATCGCTGGAGGGGGGCGGAGGAGGAACACCCAGACTCCGCTGCGCAGGAGGACATGAACGCAGCTGCTTGGGGAGCTTCGGCCGGGGCTCGTCTTCCAAAGAAGCGACACGCTCGTCACCCTTTCGATTGTTTACTGCGATCGGAAGAATCAAGTTCGTTTTAAATGCTTTTCATCCCAGTTCTGTCCTTACCATCTTTATATGCTCATTCTGATGGCTAAATCTAAATGATCTTATACATATAATTAAAAAAATACACAAACATATAATTAAAGAACCAAGCAACTTAGCTACACATAACACCGTCAACGATTCTAATAAAGAACGCATTTGTTCAAATTATCATGCTGAAAAAATCACTATGAAATAACGTTATTAGAAGTTAAAGAGGCATGATTTGAAAGTAATAGTAAAATCGTCTATCTGCAGGGTCCTCTCGAAATCAGACACCCTAGCTGTCTGACAAGAGCCGTCCTGCAGGCTGTTTTGTACAAAGAGCAGATCTAATTGAACAGCCTTTGCCTTGAATCAATTAAAATAAGGTCTGAATCATCCTGGGACTCGTTAGATGTTTTCAGTGGTGAGTGATGGCCCCATGTCTCTGAGGGCACTGAAGGGGAGATGACTCAGAAGATGTGGATCCATGTTGCTAAACCCCCCTCTGGAGGATAGGGCAATCCGTTTGATTAAGGGATGAGTTTGTCCAGGCTGATATTAAGAGAGGGGCAGGGGGTCTTATGGAGTGTTTATCCCTTCGCCCGGGCTGCGTGTTACTGCGGGAAGTTGTCTGCAAGCTGTCAGTGGTTAGGATGTCTTTAGCGCCGATTGGCTGCGGAGCGGGGGGGCGTATGGCTTGTAAGTGCTTTCATTGGGCTGTTTGCAGGGGGTTCGGTCACCTTACGTCAGAAGCTCTGGATTTTTTTCCATTCTTTTTTCCCTTCTTTTAGCTCCCAAAGGAGCACAGCGTGTAGATATATTCTTTCAGCTCTGGCACTTAAACGATTTGCCGCCCTGGGCTAACTGAGATGACGCTGATGGTCCGGCTTGTTGGTGGTGAGAAGTGTTTCGGCACGGAGAGGTGGGACCTCGCGTGTGGCTGCGTGGGCCGTCCCGATCAGCGCCGGCGAGTGGGCCGTCATCCAGGATGATGATTTTATGTTTTTCCTCACCTCCGGCGGCAAATTACGAACCCATGTAGAAATATAATATTCTAATGAGGGCTCATCTTAAATGAAGGTATGCGTGTGTCCTCCCCCCGCGCACCAAGAAGAAAATTCACCTCCCCAGGTGAAATGTTATTACCGTCGTGAATTACATGCTTTCTTATAATGTCTCTGGTTGCATTCACCCTGTTTTGATGTGGTTGTTTATTTTGGCATGTTTTATTGCAATATGGAAGCTTCCTCTGTCTTGGCATGCGTTTGTTCTATTAAATATAGCCATCGCAATAGTTGGCCGTTGTTAAGCGTATCAGACTTTGAAGTTTGGTGGTCCTATGCTCACTGTTGCTATTCTGAACCAATGTCCTCATGCTCCCGTTACTCTCTGCTCCACCACAAGGGGGCGCTCTACCTTTTCCTCTGCCTCCCTGCTCACCTAACCCTACTCATTGTCTCTCTGACAACCCCCAACCCCCCCCCCCCCCCCTCCGAATCGGGTCAGTTCATTCCAGCCTGCCTTCAGACGTGCAGCTTTCTCTGTTCGTCAATAGGCTAATGGACTCCTGATGGCAGGGGAGGTGAGAGGGGGGGCATTAATTCTCTGTGGCCGGCCTCTCCGCTTGGCGGTTTGGCAGGCTTTCAGGCCCACTCCGGATGCCTCCCGGGCCTGTCTTGTCAGCACTTTTGCCTGAATAGGGTTTGATTATTATTATATATATAAAGAACAAACCATGGCTTTGGCAGAGGGACCAGAATGCATCTTCAATAAATAACAGAAACTGGTTGTTACTAGAATGCGGCGATATCGGCGTCTTTTTTGCCCAATTTATTTTATTTTTCTTTTTTGTGGAGCCAAAATGACAGGCTCAGCCGTGAGGTCATCCGCTCCCCTGTTTTTGCCCCCCCTGCCCCCCGACCCTTCCCGTTGCTGTGGAGGCTTCCTGCCGCAGCTGAGCAGATGCTAAATCGCACAAGCAGGTGTGCGATGCTAATGCCCATCAACGCTAACCACTAACCCTTTACGGGGCCCCATGGGTGGAGGCAGAGCAGGCCGCGGGCTGGGACTCGCCTTGCGCTTGCTTTGGAGCGCCGTGTTAGAATTAGAATTAGAATTAGAATTTAGTGATCAATGGTCACTGTTACAGTAACACAGCACAGCACACAGTGCGCAACAACAAAATGTGTCCTCTGCATTTAACCCATATGTGACTTTCGTGACATAGCAGGGGGCAGCTAATTCAGCGCCCGGGAAGCAGTGCTTGGGCACGGTACCTTGCTAATTCAGCGCCCGGGGAGCAGTGCTTGGGGACGGTACCTTGCTCAGGGTACCTCACTGGTGACTTGCTTGTTATCCCTGCCCGCTGCTGTCCTGTGGATTTGCTTACCCCGTCCCGCAGCCGGCGGATTGACAGAAATCAACCAGCAGATCTGTTAAAGGGTTCAATGGGAGTTGTTCCTGACATCAGCTGACCGCTGATTTCAGCCGGATCACTCCGGTTATCTGGATGATTTAATCCTCAAACTATTTAATCCAAGTTGAATCCTTGCTAAATTGCCCCAGAGTCAGTGAGGATGATGATGAGGAGAAGGGTGATGATGATGATGAGGATGCTTGTTTTGCCTGTACTTTCCCTCACACCCTGGTGTGTTTCACACGGAGCTGATCCTTACTGTTAATTAGTGATCTGATCTGTCTCAAACGGGAGTAGCGGAAATCTGCTTCCCTACGGGGATTCCCTTTGAGTACTGGCGTTCGTACAGTGGTGGAGTTTTGGGCTGTATGTGGGTCACTGGGTTAAGACGCTATACCTGTGATCAGGTTCAGTCCTGTGGTTGACAGTGTTATGTCACTAGTGGGGGCCTTGAGCAAAGGATCTTAACACACTAGGGATTCTCTGATGCTGTTTACTCAATTGTACGTCACTTTGGAGAAAAGTGCGTGCTAAATAAATAAACATAAACGGTGGACGTGCACGTTTGCCAGGTGTGTGGCTGCGGAGGTCAACGACCGGGGCGCACAAACGGAACGATATATTTGCATATTTTTGTGTGTCAGGATGCCGTGTGTTGACTTGTTGACTGCTGGTGCGCAGTGTGTGGTTTTCTGAAATGGAGGTCAGGCTGTCTGTTGGCGGGAGAGCCCCATTCCGGGGGGAGTCCCCTGCTGGCCTGCATGCATCTGCACTGAAACACCACAACATGTAGGCTGGTTCTCCCTCGTGGTTGTTTTTCCGGGGGGACTCGGCTTTTGGTTATTAGTTTGCAGAAATGGAATACCTATACTGGCCTTTTTAACGCTAAACTATGCTGAAATAGGACGACTGCAGATCGCTAAGGTTTCCGCAGCAGCTGGCCTCACGGATAAGGTCAAAAGTACGAAGAGTGTTACCTGTGTTCATTTTGTCACCTCCCTTCCCCCCCCCCCACAGATGGAGAGTGAAAAGAAGAGGAGGAAATACTCCACCAGCAGCAACGAGTCTGAAGCCAGTGACGGTAAGTCTGAGATTGGCTGACTCTAATCAGGGTGGGAGGGATGGCGCCCCCCTCTGACAGCTGGCGGTAACACAGTTGGCCGGGACGCCAGGATTGCTGTGGGCGTTGACGGCGTCACTGATCTGACCCCTTATTCCTCCCGTAACAGTGGTGCCCGGTGACGTCCTGCTACTCTGAGATTTTCACAGTGACCCTGGGGTTGTGATTAGGGTGTGAAATTTCGTGGTGTTAAGTTTCAAATCCGTCGTCTTTTTTTGTCCTTGTGCCCAGTGCTGCTGGATTGAGGCAGGTTACAGCAGCCATGTTCGGCAGATTCGGTGCAGCTGGCAGGAGGATAAACTGCTTTGGTTAGCTGTTTCCACATCCTTGGGGTGATGGATGTCTCGCTCACAGCCAGCTGTTGTCCTTCTTAATATTGCTGGGCTCTCGATCTTTGCCATGTGAATATGGAAGCAGACAGTGACATAACAGGGGGTGTCCCTGTCATTTTCCATGTGACCTCTTGCTTCTCTAGCCCAGACTGCTGTTAATCCAGCCGGCGCCCCTTGCTGTTTGAAGGAGTAATTGTCCTTGGTGATAGACTGCAATCCCACCCGCTCCTGCAGCTGACTTGCACCTGATTCGCTGAATAGGTGTCAATCATGCGACAGGTGGCTTTGGCCAATTGGATTGTCACGCTGCCCACCACACAGGGGTGGGGGCCTGACCCACATCCCATAAGGACTGAGGCTTGAGTTGTCACCATGGAGCCGGGGAGGGGGGTGAAGCAGTGCTTTTGGAAGGAGGACCGAGAAGTAGCTACCAGACTCAGGCTTGATTATACAAATATCAGTCCACATTAATATAAAAATGGTGGATTAGGACTAGGAACATGGGGAAAAAACAAGAATGCACTTAGTTGTGTTGTGGATGTTAAAAACAGTACATTAGAATCTGCTTTTATTCTCTCTTGTATTGTGTATTAAGCTATTCATTATTAAAGTCCAGTGGCTGGTACTGCATGTTAACTGTAAACAAAATACATCACATACTGCCATGAAATAGATCCCCGTCGTTCACATTGTCGCTAATGGCCACACCCTTTGTCGATTGGTTGTTTTGTAGGTCACATGACCTCTTGGTCAAAGTGCCCCAAGATCATGGGGAGCAGCAGCGGCTGGTGCCGACCGGAGCAGAAGAAGCCATCGGAGGTGAGTTCCGTGTTCTGTGTGACCACCGGTCTCGGTCAGGTGTGGGAGGCGGTGACCATGAATCCTCGAATGCCACCAGCCCCACCGAGTCGTCGTTCTGCAGGCCACACGGGTCTCTGCGCTGTCCCCCTCAAACAAGACACCTTTTGTACTGGGTCACGTGGGACAGGGGTCAGATTTCTGCCATGATCCACCTGGCTTGCAGGTGTGGATTCCTCCTAGAGTTCTGTGCATGTGTGAGTGCGTGCGTATGTGCACGTGCATGCATGCTGGTCTGAGCCAGGAGTGTCACCGTAAGGTAGCCCACAGCCCCCCCCCCCACAAGACTCCCACAATGTTTATTTTGTGACTTTAGTGTCAAGAAGCATCCCTTCGTCACCATCGGCTTCTCTGGGACGCTCTGCCCGCCCGGAATTTGATTAACAATGTAAAAGCATGCGTGTGCAGTTTACACGCTATGCTCACTAATGCCAACGAGAGAGGCAGCGGCGCAGAAATGCGCAGCACAGTTGTTCCATGCAATGCAGCCGGCCTGGAAGCACATTACATCCCCTACATTATTAATGCTGGGGTTAAAAATTAACTAGTAACATTTTTCACGTGGTAGCTATTTATCACCAAAGCTGCCTTGGATTAGATTTTTTAGTGCAATCAGCGAGATATATTGGGTATAATTTCTCATATTGGATTCAGATTTCATCTTAGATTAGTTTTATTTCTTTATATTTATTTTTTAAATGCTTATGTCCCATTGCAGTAAAACTTGGAAAAAACACAACCAATGGTTGGGACTGGGAGCATGTATGTTGTATTTTGATTGATACTATCATTATCTGGAAAGCAGTCATCTGAAAGGGCACCACCTGCCTGCCAGGAGGACAAATTACAGGCATTAAAAGTGGCAGAGATGTGGACAGGGAGCAGCTTCCTGGTCCAGCTGTGATCTTGAGGATGCCACAGGAAGCCAGAGTCCCAGGGGGGCAGAGGAGGAAAACAGAAAACGACAGTTGCAAGGACTGCAGCAGCTGTGCAGGTCTACGGCAACTGGATGCAAAAAATGGCTGCGGGGGGATCGCATTGTGCAAGATGCAGCCAAGATGGTTTTGTATGTCCCCAGGTTGGAAGTGATGGTGTTTTAGTTGGGGGTCTTCAGCATTCTGGTCTAGGTTTCTGTTTTTTCTTTTTTGGGGGGGGGGGGGGCCGCGAATGAAGCACCTACTCAAGGAATGAATTGACCTGTTGTATACCAAGTTAGGCAGTGCCCCCCCGGTGGTCAGTTTGGGGTGTGAAAGGACATTACAGTGGAGCCTTTTAATAGATTATCTGCACCCACCCCCATTATAAACCACAGTTTGGTCCCCCACCACAAATCTGAACAAAAACAGCCCCATCCCGCGGCTCCCTGCTCGCCCTCTCTTTATCGCCCCCTACAGGCCGAGAGCAGCTGTAAGACATGGGGATCTCAGTGTGGCAGTGTCACCACCATCTTGAAGGATTCAGGTTTAGCCGCGGTTTTTGCGGCATGGGGTATTTATACGCCATCACCCTCCAAGGCTAACCAGGTGGGAGCTGGAGCTGTGGGATTATGGGAAAAATACGTGAAGATGGCAGCCTTTTAATATTGAACGCCAGAAACGTTTCCACCGCTTTGCATCATATGATCCGTGACCTTCCCTTCCTGTGGTAGTTAATTAGTTGTTCCCTTTTGCTGATGCCCTTGTTGGCCCTAGGCCTGTGATAATGGAAATCGCTGCCATGCAGGAGATTCACTTCATCCCAAGGTTACCTGGAGTCCCACCCCCCTCTTTTCCCCTTGAGCGTTTCGGTGCCATCTCTCCCGTACGATGTGGCGGCACCTCAGCCAGCGAGCTTTTCTCTAAGCTCATTTTGGAGGCCTCTGAGAGGGGGGGGTTTATTTATTAATTTATTATTGCTGTCGGAGAGTCTGTTTGCTTGTGGTGACCTCCTTTTTTAAGAAGCGTGTGATTCTCAAAGGACTAGATGGAGGAGGGAGGCTGGGTGTCAGGGAAGACTGTAATTGAGGGAGGTGGGACTGCTGTCAGAGGGAGGAGCTTAGTGTTTTAGGGAGGAGCTGGGTGTCAGAGGACTGCTGTCAGAGGGAGGAGCTTAGTGTTGGAAGGAGGATTTGGGTGTCAGAGAAGACTGCTGTCAGAGGGAGGAGCCAACTATCAGAGGGAGGAGCTTAATGTTTTAGGGAGGAGCTGGGTGTCAGAGAAGACTGCTGTCAGAGGGAGGAGCCAGCTGTAAATGTCAAAGGTAGAAGCTGGGTTCTTGGCTCAGTATACTGGCAGTTAGTGTGTGATGGCAAAGACGCACTTCCTGTGTTTACGGCGGCCTCCAACCAGACAGGTTAACATGACACTTTAGTGACACTTGATCCGGAGCGACTAAGAGGCACCTCCCTGGACAAACAGTCAGAGCAGGCGGGTCCCGCCTAGCGCCATCTCCTCTCACAGGAGCCTCTTGGGCCCCGGCTATGAGTCATAGGCTTTGGCGTTAAAGTCCCGCTTCTCCCCCCCCCCCCAGCTGTCAGCGAGAAGCCCGGCTCGCCTCGACTTTGTGTCAAGAGGCTGTTTTATGGTGAATACAGCAGCATTTTCACATGGAATAGTGGTTTTGGGGGTAGGTTGAGCATCAAGGGATTAAATCCAGCATTACCGAGGAAGGTTTAACGGCAAGAAGTGCATCTCCGCGTCGCTCAGTGAGATTTTCTTTACCACGCGGTGTTCCCGGGGAGCTCATGTTCAAATAGCTGTCTGACTAACTGGCCGCTCCTGTTCTTCTATCTTCATCCTTGAAGCTGAGTTGAAATCCGCTTGGGTCAGGCAGCAGGAACAGCAGCGGTGGGGGTGGGGGTGGTGGGGGGGGGGGGGGACGGG
>JAABNX020000071.1:1080561-1093124 GCA_015163995.2 Mormyrus lacerda
GGGCAACTTAGCTCCTGGGATCATTGGAACACGCAAACCCCTCCACCACGATAAGGTGTCGGCTCCAGGAGAGGTCATGGGGGGTTGTGGGATAATAATGGGAATGTGGGAAGGAGGGGAGGGGGTGTTTCCCTCACTGTTGTACGACTGTGAAATTGCATACATATGGTGGGGGGGGGGGGTCTCACTTGGATTCTTTTGCAGCTGAACTGACATGGGGTTTAAGCATCTTTGTAGGCCTCCCCGCTTCTGGAACATTCCGGGTGAGAGTGAGCCTCTTGTGATGTCACCGTCGGGCCCCAGACCAAGGCTCTTAGGCCCCCAGTCACTCCAGGGACTGTCTGTCCCGCTTTCTCAACCATCTTCGGATGAAAGCATCTGCTAAATAAATCGGCTGTAACGTGCAGCTTTTGGGCCTCTGCCGTCGTCCTTTTCCTTGTTTGCTTAACTTAGCGGTTCTCTGCAGCTGTGAATCGGGCCGGCGCCGTGGCTGCCTCCATCTGCCCGCTCGCTGCCCGTGGCCTGTTGCCCGGAGCAGGCCAAATATTGTCAGGATGCCCCGCGTTCTGTTTGGCCGCTACTTAGTTTTTCCCTCTCGCTCCTACATTTCCTGGCCACTGTGGACGTAGCTCCCCCTTCATGCATCGTCTGGGGGTGACGCTTTCGTCCTCGTTATACTGTTTGTTTGCATGCTTGTTTGTCTGAATTTGGCCTCTGTGGACGGTCCCTTCCCTCTTACTCACGGTGACACTGCATGGCTGGGGGTTATGGGTCCAGTGAACAGCTCAGTCTGCCAGTAGAACCGGGGCGTTTGGACTCCACCCCCCCCCCCCCTCTTTCTCTGGAAAGAGTAGTTTCTCCTTCGCTCAGGGGAGCTGACCTGTGACTCAGTAAAAGCGCCCTGCAGTCCCAGCGTCTGGACACTGACTGTGTCCCTCCTTCTCATAATGCTTTGGGACCGTCCCTTCCTTCCTTTGTTGGATGCTTGTCTTTTTGGGTAAGGTCACATTCTGTGGGCTTCAGCCGTTTTTTTTTGTCTTCCCAGTCGTCCCTTTGTTTGTTTACTTAGCTGCTGGTTTTGTCTTTCATTCAGACTCTATTGAACTCTTAACCTCCTAGTCAGCTGCTTATGGAAACTAGCACTAGTTAAGTGGTACTTCTGGTTACCATGGTAACCGCCCCACTACTGGGTGTGTTGCTGGGAAACCCCACAGATTATAGGAACACAGGAGGCGAAATTGAGCTGGGCCCCTGGGGGGGAGCTGCTGTGTGCAGGTGTCAGGTGCCCAGAACCTCGTCGGGGATGGGGGGGGGACTGAAATGCAGCCTCACCTCTGGGGGACGCTTCTAACAAACACATGTTTTTCAGCTCATATCTGGGGTATTTGTTTTCATACTCTGGTTTTGACACGATGGATTGTTGTCTAGAAAACCGCAATGTTCCACTTGCCAGGAGTAATCATTGTTCCATAAAAGTCCATTTTTTTAAGTGAGAGATGTTAAACAGAGACAGACAGTGACAGGGAGACTCCAGCAGGAAGCCAGTGTAAGCACACAGGCATGAGGAAATGAGCCGTGCACCTGAAAGTCTGATTGGCTGCCACAAACCTGGGAATGTGACTGGCTACCATGCACCTGAAAATATAATTGGCTGCCATGCACTTGAGAACATGACTTGCTGCCACACACCTGAGAACGTGCCTGGCTGCCACGTACCTGTGAATGTGATTGGCTGCCTACACCAGACCCAGGGCTACTTGCTCCTGTAAATTTCCACTTGTCTTATGTGGTCATCTAGCTAGTTCAGGATACTCACTGGGCCCCTCTTTTTCATATTCCACCAATAGAAGCCCCCCGGGGTTTTTCTGTCAATCTTTCCCCCCCGAGGGTCTCGGCTGAGAATTAGTGCCGCTCCAGTCATCCCGCTTCCCGTAAACGATCCGCCCGCTGCCAGCGGATACCCGACACGCCATCAGAGCGGCTCCAGGCCGCGTAAATCAACAGTGCAGAATGAATCGATCGCCAGCAACTGAGTGACAAGTGCATTAGCTGCCCGTTTACGATGCCCTCACCTGGAAATGAGTTACTGGCGCTATGTGAATGGACTCTTCCGGAACGTCGCACAGCCCCCCAGGATCAGGCATGGGAAGTTGCGCCGAGAGTAAATTTCAGGCCGTTTGCCCGCTCAGCCAGGGGTGGGGAAGGGTTCTCGGGGGATCACCAGCCCCGAGCGCTTGACTCATGCTTCATGATGTCATTTCCTCCCAGTGCGACTTTGCAACACAAAAGCAGATCATTATATGCCTGGGGGCTATATTTTGGTGCAAGGACTCTCCAAGAGGTCCCCCAGTGGAAAGCGGATGAAACTGACACCACAGCCACCCCCCCCCAGGTGTGTTCAGCAACATGTGGACCAACGTAACACGGCACCGCAGTTCCTTGCATGCCATCAATCCCTGGACGGTTTCTCTGGTAACCTGACGTGTCTGCTGCATGAATCAGTGAGCAAGATGCTGGGAAACGGTGGCTGGTAGCATCTTTTGGGGGGGGGGAGCTCATCGATGTGTGCCAGGAGAGATTTCAGTTTATTCACACCGCCTTGTTTTAGCAACACGGTAAGGGGCAGGTGGGTGGAGTGGGAGGAAAAGGGCCCCCCCTGGCATCCAGCCAATGTATGTTTGGGGCTGTTCAGTGGGGGACATGAATGAAAAAGCCCCCCCCCCCAGGTTTACGTTATGTTTTTATACACGTTTCACTGCTGCTAGAATTACGGTAAGTCTGGAAGGAGGGGCGGGTTCTGAATGCAGCTGCAGCGTGTGTGTGTGTGTATGTGTGTGTGTGTGTGCGTGCGTGTGTGTGGGCTGTACCTGTCTTGTCCTCCATGCTGAGACCAACTTCAGCCCCCCACTTCTCCCCCCAGGACCCAGTCCACATTAAATGTTTGGATGATAAAGATAAACAGATAAACTTAATTTCTCGTTTCACGTTTTCCTTGATAAGGTCAGTCTTTATATTTATGTCCCACTCTTTCCCTTCCCAGCCAACAGCCTGGGGAGGCTCGTGTTTTCTAGCCTTCCTGGGTTTGTGTATCGGAGGGGCTGGTTTATTTTCCTGGAAGGTGTGAAGTTTTGCTCCTCAGGCATGAGATTGTGACTTCACACCCTGATTGGACCAGATCCCCCCCCCCCCCCTCACATGTGATGAATACCGGGGTTTGTTTCTTAGGTAGGGGGCTGTTTTGAATTTCACAGCACAGCCATTCTATCAGGCTGTTTTACATGCCGGTTCAGGTAGAGTCTTGGGACACCTGTGGTTTTTATTCACATTTACATTTTATTTTATTTAGCATCCATAGGTTTTTTAGAAGGCAGGGTCAGACAGTCCCTGGAGCAGTTAGGGGTCTTTGCTCAAGGGCCCAACGGCAAAATCATTCCGTTCACGGGTAGAATTCGCTGACTGGGATAATTTAGGAGAAGACTCATGAGGTCACGTTGCCATGGAGGCACTTTGGTAGGTGAGTTGAAAGGTTGCGGTTGGAAAGGTCGTCATAAACGCCAAAAAGCATGGACTCGGCATGCTGTGCATTTTAGTTTCAGTAAGGGATGTTTTATTTTTCAAAATGCATATGTACCCACCCCCCAAAGATGACAGCATGTGAGTCAAACTTCAGGCTCTCTTGTGGGTCCAGGCAATCTGTTTTCTCTCCTGCATACTGCAGGGGGCGGTATGAGAATCTAGTGTTACTGAATGGGTGTGGCCATGTGATGGGCGTGGTCAGGTTGTGAGTGGGTGTGGTCAGCTATGAGTGTGTGTGGTCAGCTGTGAGTGGGTGTGGTCGGTGTGAGTGGATGTATCTGGGGAATTTTCACTGAGTGGCCTAAAGACAGACATATATTCTTGACGGCCCAGTGTGTCAGAATGCTCTGGCTGAATGAACTGTGTGTGACGCGAGACACACACACACATACCCACACTAGGTATAAAAAACAGCCCTGCCACTCCCATTAGGCCTAGACAGTGCCGATTAAGCACCGCTGCCCTAATTTCAGCCCCACCCCCACCCCCTCAAACCGTCTTCAGCACTATTTGTCCATAATTTGCTATTCTGAGATTCAGTATCTAGCCAGAATTCGCTTTTCCCGGCTATAAATGTGTAGGATCCTGACCTAACGAACGGCGGGGCGACTCTGTGGGGGGACCGGAACCAAACGCTCATTTAGCACCGTGTCGCCTAAACGCTGCCGGATCTTTCCGCCGCGTCCCAGCTGGCTGCATTATCCTAGTTTCTCTTGTAGCCCCTAGTGGTTCTGCTTTGTGCTAGCGGTCTACTTGAAACACCCAGGGGATCCCGCGTCATCGGCCTCCCCGGAGAACTGGAGCATTCTGCGGTGTGAAGAACCCCTGTTAGCTGCCTAGCAGACACCCGTAACGGTTTGGTTACCGTCTCCCAGGATTCCCTGCGTGCAGGTGCTGAACGGATATGTCGGCTCGATGCCAATTCTATATGCCTACATCGGACACTGGCGCGAACAGAGAATGTGCGGAAAATTCCAACGGGTGGGAAGGGCGGAGTCAGACGTGTGGGGGCAAAGTTGATGCCAGCCTTTGCTTTCCAAAGGTCGTGCCTGTGCCCGTCCCTCGGCCTGAGGCGAACCCAGGGAGAACTGGACCACTGCCGTTCAGTGACACTAGGCCTGGGCACCGTGATTTCTGCTGTCCCCTGTCCAGCCAAGAATGACGACGCACGGTGTGTGATTTAACACGTTGCCACGGTTACAGCCTTCCCCACCTAGGCCTATCGGACGGGGAGGAAAGCGTGTGAGGGTTGGTGGAGGGGGGGGTCGCACAGGCGCCTCGTTTACCTGCGGGATGCTGACCGTCACCTTCTTGCCCGTGTCCCATGAATGCAGGCTGGCGCCGGAGTCGAGTCGAGGCAGAGTGCCCACTGAGGGGGGGCAGGGGGGCGCTGGGACCCAAGCCGAGCTTCTGAGTCCATACGACCTGGACGACTTGGATGTGTTCTGGCTGGAAATGGTCAACTCCGAGTTCAGGGAAATGGGTAAGACATTTTTCATTTTTGTGCCCAACAATCCCAACAATCCCTCAGCACTATTGAGCACCCCTTCAGTAATATACTTTTGTCACCTTCTGTTTTGTTGAGGTAGGCTTCAAACACTTGTATCAGTATACACTGGAACATGCCATTGACTTGGGGGGGGGGGGGGGGGATATTTACCCCCATATTGACTCTAGATCCCCCCTAACTCCATATGGTAATAGGAATATTCCCCGTGTCAGTTAAAAATTCATTAACCTGTGTTCCCTAGACAACTGTTGATTTCCCTGCCATTAAAAGATCAGTAAGTACTGCCTCAAATATTGACGTAGGAATTTTGCCATTGAATTGGAAAATAATCTCTTTTGTGTTAATAGTCGTATCTACTGAATAAATACTGATGCAGGCACGATGGACTTAAGCCTTACCCACTGATTGCTGGTGTTTTCCCCTACAAGTGCACACTTATACAAACACAGCGGATCGCAGTTAGCAGGTTACGTGGACCTGTCTGGCCCTGTGAGTCACATGCGTTTCAGGGCTCCAGGTTCTGCTTGAAGGGTAGATCAGCCTCCGCTTTGTTTGCGGTTTAACTGAGGCCTGTGTTATCTGTCTGGCTCGGTGGGTTCCCCTGGGTCATATGACAGGCGCTTGCGGCTAACAGTCACAGAGGCAGATGTTTAGCGATACTAAAATGAGGAAATAAAATGAGGAAAAGTCAGCTAATTGGACGAAACTGGAAGCAATTCAAGGACTTTTGTGAAGGAGGTGGGGGTACAGAAAAGGGACCATAATCCTGCGTTCGATTATTTCTCTCCAAGTTGGAACTCAAATGAAAATGTCACGAAAAACGTCACTTTCCATCGGAAACACGCCTCTTTTATGTCAGACAGAATTTTCTTGTCTGAGTTTCCCCTGTGACGCAGTTTCAACATGGCAGCTTACACACTCAGCAGTAATTCTGTTTTATAAATCTTTAAAAATGTTTATTTTATTAAATGTATTATTAGTTATAAATGTAATTGCACGTGTTGGATTGAGACCATAAACAGTGTCCTAGCATGCAATATCAGATTGTTACCAGACTTGTTAGTGTCTGTGGTTTGACTAGTTTGTGTTTCTTGTTTGTATGTCTCTCTGAAAAAATAATCTCACTCCCAATCAGCTAAAATTTAAAGCAACAACACACAGCAGCGTGTTCATGGAAGCAGCCATGTTTGTTCCGAGATGTGGTAGCTCAAACGGGAGATTGTCTGACGTGATGTTACTCAACTCGGAATTTCTGAGTTCCGAGAGAAAAACGAACGCACCATAAATCCTACAGAGGGGCCAACCTTATCATTAACCAATGATGTTCTTTGAATCCCTGAGTGACAGCAGAGGGAGCACTCTGGGGGCCAATCAGCTTTCAGCTGGTGACACAGTAGCCCGCCCCTGTATACGCCCCTGAGTAAAACTTGGTTAGATGACAATATCCAGAAGAACACTGACACTTTGTAAGCCCCACCACTGCTAGAAAAATATGTAAATGAACCTTTATGATTTAAAATGTTGGGTGGTTGATAACTGACTTTGCCTCCATGACTGAGGAGCATTTTTGGCACAATGGCATGTAGTGGGCGGGGCCTGTCACACAAGTGGGCCGACCTAATTAGCTCCGCCTTCTTCGGCAGCCCTGCCGGAACTGGATGAACCGACGATGGAGCGAGTGATAGTTGAGCTGGAGCGGAGGTGCGAGGAGAACATGCGGCTAGCCATCGCGGCGGAGGAGGGTCTGGGCATCGAGTATGACGAGGACGTGGTGTGTGACGTGTGCCGCTCACCTGAGGGCGAGGATGGCAACGAGATGGTCTTCTGTGACAAGTGCAACGTCTGCGTGCACCAGGCAAGCTGTCGGGGGGGGTTTAGGGATTGGCGTTTTCTCAGTGCTGGGATTCGAACCTGGCTCTTCTTCCTTCCCCCAGGCCTGTTACGGCATCCTGAAGGTTCCACGGGGGAGCTGGCTGTGTCGAACCTGCGCCCTGGGAGTCCAACCCAAATGCCTGTTGTGCCCCAAGAGGGGGGGGGCACTGAAGCCCACCCGCAGCGGTACCAAGTGGGTGCACGTCAGCTGTGCCTTATGGATCCCAGAGGTGAGCCTCCTCCTGGTGGCGGCTTGCTGGGATCACGTCAGCCAGCCCCATTAGCGCAAACAAGCGTTATGACACAGCAGGGCAGGCTAGCAAGGGTTAATCAATCAGCTTATGATGTCACAGGCCGTGTACAGCCGCTGGCTCGTGTATCATGGCTAGTTGTAGAATTGGATTTCTGTTTTGGGCGACAGGTGGAGTTCTCATCAAGTGCCTGGGTTGGTTTTTTTGAAGATGAGACGAAGGTTTACTGTACGAAACTGTAAATCTATTCAATCTACCGGGTCAGAGTGTCAGTGGTGTACCCGTGACCTTAAACCCAAACCTGTTCCTGTGAGAACAAACTGGATCTGAAAGAGTAATGAATAAGATGTAAGCATGGGTTTGGGGGGGGGGGGTGCTCACTCACGTCACCGTGGAGCGAACAGAAAAAGCAGAAGTGTAATGTTCAAGTCTTTCTGCGGGGGTTAGCTCTGGCCCCATGGCACGAACGCCTCAATCACGTGGCCTCTGCTCCGCGCAGGTCAGCATCGGCTGCCCCGAAAAGATGGAGCCCATCACCAAGGTGTCCCACATCCCCCAGAGCCGCTGGGCGCTGTCCTGCAGCCTGTGCCGAGAGCACACCGGCACCTGCATACAGGTAGGCCTGCCTCCTCAATGCCCCAAGGCGTACAGATAGGCCTGCCCCCTCAGTGCTCCACGGCGTACAATTAGGCCTGCCTCCTCAATGCTCCCAGCTGCACTGGTTTAACTTAAAACTGCCAGGGAGTCATTATGTTGTTCACAAGACTGCACTCACACCCTCATCACAGTTACTGGACAGCGCAGTTTTGGTCCATTACATGCAGCAGTAACCAGTAAACACATTGATTAGGCAATCCGAATGTTAACCACATTAAATCCATCAGCTCAGTAAATATACGACAAAACCAAAAAGCCACCAGGTGTTTTTCAGTGGTGCCTCTTCCTCACAGCCATCGAGGGAGTCGGCTTGCTCCGTCTGTAGCCGAGGCTGAGGCTGAGTCAGAGCAGAGTGCTGAAATATCCATGGCGACATTTCTTCCTGCTGCGGTGTGGCAGGATTTGGTGGGCGTCGCTTCTTCCCTGTGTGGCTGCCGGCGTCGGCCAATCCGGAGCCTGCCACTTATCTAGCCATCGTCCTTGCTGTCTTTCTATCCTCTGTTTCTCTGTTCGGTCCCGGCGCTCCCGTAACAGACAGGCCAGCAGCCCAGAAACCTTGTGCAAGGAGAAGCGCAGGGGTTTTAACGAGCGGCCGGGACTGTCTCCGACGCTCGCCAGAGTTTGAGCCTCCGTCCAGTGTGGTGATTCATAGATCCCTGGGGTAATGAGGGAAACCTCCGCTGTAGTTAAACCGCCGATATCCGATCTGCCTCAAAGCCACCGGTGACATCTTCGACACGGAAGAAAGAGGCTTCTGATTGGCTGAGAGAGAGCGTCAACAGCAGTACAGATCTTGTTTATTTCAGAGGGTCTTTAAGACACCCTGTGGATGGATATATTAGTCACTGGGGAAATCAGTGCAATGTGTCAGTCTGCGTGGGGGTGTGAATCCTTCAGGGCAGGGGGCCGGGGGGGGGGTCATGGATTTCATGGTAGGGCAAAGATTGGGCCCCCTGTAAACGCACCAGGTCCCTGTTGCCTTACTCTGCGGATGGTAATGACACTTCCTATAAACCGATGTCCGTATTTGTTTTTTCACTTACTTCTTTTTGTTTTCCACCCCCCTCCCCACCACTCCCATTAATCTGCCCCCAACTCCCTCTTCTCCCCCTTTCCATCCTCGCGGATCCGTTCGCCATCACACCCAAAGCAAAGCCTACAGTCACCAATTACAGCTTAAGGGAGTTTAAATTAACAACAACAAAAAAAAACATAGCCGTGTACACGGTGAATCACCCTCTGTGTGGGGGGGGAGGATGTGCGTGGGCCGTGAGCTGTTTGCCGTACTGCCTCTCGGAACGGTCAGATTGCCAGCGGGGAGGACGTGACTGACAGATAAATTTAGGCCGATCGTTAAATGGTCAGTCCCAGCCGTCGATAAAAGTGTGTCTCTCTGTCTCAGCGTCTAATTAGATGTGATCTTCTGAATGCTCACACTTAAGAGTCATTTTATTCGTGTTTTTCTGGTGTTACAGCCCTGCTTCTGGGTGTCAGTATAGTACATTCACTGGTGGAGCTATAAGGAGTGCAGAAATGGGGGGTTGGGGGCCTGGTGTGGGTCAACGGGCCCCTTCGCAAATCTTTTAATTTTTCGTTATTTACGGCATGCCTATTATTGAATCACATACAGCACTGTTAAAATGCCTTAGGCAGCCACAAGACATGTTTTAAGTCATTTATCTGGTTAGTAAGTGCACTTTTGCTCAGAATAAAAACACAATTAAACATTAGTGCATATATAGATTGAGTAACACAATAAAAACTAGTAACTCTTTTGCTTTCCAAAAAGTTACTGATATCTTTTTGGATGGCTAGATGAACACCACTTCAGTTCCCAAACCTCTCCTCAGGGGCACCTCAGCCATTCCATGTATTTATTAAAATTCACAAACAGCTCACTTAACTTTTTAACTAATTAAATTAAATTATTGCGATATTGATTAGCTATATGAGGTGTGATAGTGGTCAAGTCATGCATGGGTTGCTGGAAATAATGTGGTGATTTTAACAGAGGTTTTAGAATGGCTAAACTGACACACTTTGACAGACATAATGTTAGTTTTACACCCAACATGAAGGTCATTTAAACATAATTCTTTGGCTGCCTAAGACCTCTGCACAGCACTATATGTGGGAGAATTACAGTTCGAAAGGGAATCTCAAATAAGGAGTGGAATGCACGCACTTACAGAACGGAATAGTCTGAAGATGCCGGCGGTTGAGAAGTCGTGGTGTTTTATCCGTGCAACGGAGCACCTTGTCAGCTGCCTACTCGTTCCATTTCATCTTGTTTTGTTTTGTGTCGCTTTGGACAGAAGCGTCTGCCAGATAGATGAACATGTGCCAGTGTAATATGCTGACATTTATATTTATATTTACACACACACACACACACTTTTATACATATGTTTTTAAACTGCTAATGTAATGTATATGTTGGATATAGTTTTTTTAAAATGGGGTATGTATCTAGGATTGGCTTTGTTTTTTCTGGGGCTCTGCACAAGAAGTGACATCGGGCCCCCCCAAAACCCCTAGTATAATGAATGTTTTTGGTCAACGGGGGGGCAAACTGCTGTGGTTTGTGTGATTTGAGTGGTGGTAACTCAACTGTCACTGTCTGTATTGTGACCTGTGATTCATTGGAATCTTGGTACCTGGGATAGGCTACAGCGCCCCCTACTGACCCTGGGCAGGATAAGCAGTTTGATATTGTATTTATGGTCATCGATTACAGACTGCATTGCAAACGAATTAATGAGTTACCGCGATGTCTGCCATAGTGCTCCATGCCCACCTGCGTTGTGGCCTTCCATGTGACGTGCGCCTTCGACTGCGGCCTGGAGATGCGCACCATCCTGGCGGAGAACGATGAGGTGCGCTTCAAATCATACTGTGCTGAGCACAGCACCCTCCAGGGTGGCCGGCCAGATCGGGCCAAGCAGGCAGAGCCCGAGACAGCTGGCCAGCGCAAGCGCAAGTTGCAGGAGCTGGAGGACGAGTTCTACCGACTGGTGGAGCCGGCCGACGTGGCTGAAGGCCTGCGGCTGTCGCACACCCATGTCGATTTCCTCTACCAGTACTGGAAGCTGCGGCGCCGAGCCGGGTTCAACCGGCCACTGTTGGCCCTCAAGCAGGACGAGGTAGACGACCTAGCCCAGCAGGAGCAGGACGTGCTCTACCGCCGCCTCAAGCTCTTCACACACCTGCGGCAAGACCTGGAGAGGGTGAGTCAGGGAAACGCCATCCCACTAGGTGCCTCTGGGAAATGTGGTCCCCTTGGGCTGCCTCTGGGAAATGCGGTCCCCCGGGCTGCCTCTGGGAAATGCGGTCCCCCGGGCTGCCTCTGGGAAATGCGGTCCCCCGGGCTGCCACTGGGAAATGCGGTCCCCCGGGCTGCCTCTGGGAAATGCGGTCCCCCTGGGTGCTGACCTACAACCCTCCATAAGTGATCACTGGAGACAGATGAATTAGTAGGTTGTTACCAGAAATCTCACAATCTCAAATCGTAACTTCAGATAAAAGTGTCGGCTAAATAAATAAAAATGCAAAAATATGCAGGGAGAGGTGTGTGTTAATGAGAGCAAGTAGGCCACACACAAACGCGTGAGAGGCCTTGGTGATTACACACACACACACGCACACACACGTCATCCAGTGTTTGTATTACCCAAAAACGAGGCTGTGTTTTGGTTTTCCTCCAGGGCAATTCCGGCTCAGCGTGTCCTATAAAACAATTAAGCTGCCCGGTCAACCTCCAAACAGGCTATTAATTACTGAAGCAGAGTAATGCTGGAACTTACCTGGTCCCCTGGGCTGCTTAGGGGCGGTGATACCACTGAATTATGCCTGACCTGTAGGGGGCAGATCAATGCCTGCAAGGCATCTGTTATTCTGGGCTCTGAGGGAGGTCATAGACTCGCCGCGGACGGACACCCTCCTGTTTCGAAGTGCGATTTTTACTGTGGCTGTGGGCCCCCTTGGCCACCACTTAGCTCCCGTTTACAATTTGATTAAGTCCAGCAATTAAAATTAAGTGGCGGAACTTTCTAGGTGTGCCGCGGGGGCTTAAACGGCTTCTTGAAAGAGGACCGCATGCCGCACTTGTCTGCCGCTCTCACATGGGCTTCGGTTCTCTTCTCGTTTTCTCTTTCCCTTTTTCTTTTTAATCCAAATCTCACATTTGCATTTTCTCCCAGTTGGGAAGCGTTTCACGTGGATCACGCCAACACCTGCGACGTTGTGTCTGTGCACCATTCTGCCCACCACCTCTGCATCCCCAAGCGTGGGGACCGGGCTTGGCGATCAGGAGGACATAGGAACCCCTGGCAGAGAATCTGAGGCCATGATGGGCTGCTTGTTGGTCTTAGCACTGGGCAATGGCTTGCCTTTAATTGTTTTTTTGCCTTTAGCTCAGTGGAAGGACGTTGGGATGCATGGCGAAGGATTAGCGAGGCTTAGGACGGCTGCCCGCTACACTTCTTGGGTTCTCCATAATCTCCAGGGTGTTCTTCTGACGTCCAGCTACACTTTCTGTGGGTTCTCCGTAATCTCCAGGGTGTTCTTCTGACGTCCAGCTACACTTTCTGTGTGTTCTCCGTAATCTCCAGGGTGTTCTTCTGACGTCCAGCTACACTTTCTGTGGGTTCTCCGTAATCTCCAGGGTGTTCTTCTGACGTCCAGCTACACTTTCTGTG
>JAABNX020000071.1:1093224-1105964 GCA_015163995.2 Mormyrus lacerda
GGCCTGGGGGGGCCCCCCCCCGGGGGGGGGGGGGGGGGGTCCAGGTGGGAGCGCCATGATACCCTCCTGGCCCAAACCCACAGTGGGCAGAAACAAAAGGGCAACAGAGTGTAGAACCCCGGCGAGGGGCAAGGGCAGGGAGGCAGGAGGGCGACACGAGGGGTTTGCGTCATGCCCTGAAGGAGAGCTGTCTGTGACGGTGGTCACGATGACCTCACTTAGGGACCGAGCCGCTTTATGAGTCACTGCGCTCCCACATAAACCCAACGCTTCCCCCTCCTCCACGGGAAGGAGCTCTGGCCGCCGTCTTGTTACTGTTCCTGCATCCAAGACCAATAAAAGCTCCCCCACCCATCCCACGGGGGCTCTAACAGCCCAGGCGTCCTGCCCAAGCCACTGTCTCCTCACTAATTCCCCCTGCCCCGGAGCCACGGCTTTCCGTCTTACTGACTCCTCATAACAATGCCCCCCCCACACTTCTCCACGGAAAAACAACAGCTCAGCTCGGATATTTTCTCTCACTCGTGTTCCCGTTCAGAAGGACTGCCTGTCAGCTACAGTGGAAAATGTGGGCACCGCAGTGGCACTCTGCCAAGACAACAGTGCAGGGGGGCAGCTCAGCAGGACCCAGTGCACCCCCCCCCACACACAAACCTCAAACGGTATCACTCCTCCTCCCTCCTCCCTCACACCAAGGGGTCCTGCACCATGAGTGTGCCATCCCTGGAGTCTCCACGGGTGGGTGGCGGAGGGGGGGGCATTAATCAGACCCGAAACAGTGTGCTTAGGCTCTACTCTGCAGCTTCAAAATCACAACAGGGTATTCCTGGCCCACGGTATCTGCCCCCAGCCCTGGAGGCTCACGGGTCGTCATAAAAGCAGGAGCAACATGAAGGAAATCCAGCGTAAAAGGGCCAGTCGGCCAGGAATCAGGCTGCGGAGACCCAGCGGCGGCCAAAGGCCGGTGCAGCCCGTTTGCTGTCTGAGATGCCCGTTTCCTATAGCGGCCATCACAGATCTGTGGTCTCTGGGGCGACACTGCTGCTCACTGGGCGACACAGACAGCGTCTAACAGCTCTGCCCAAGCTGCGCCAGCCTCGCTGCTAAGGGGCTTTCTGAGACAGAAAAGGGCGAACGGGCGTGCGAATCCGCAAGGTTACACTCATGCCGCACTCCTGACAACACCTGGCTGACGGGGGTATGTGGCACACGGCCGTCGGAGGAGCACGCCGGCACCAGGCAGCATCACGTGACGGGAGGCGGCGGCGGTGGCGACGGAATCGGGATGTCTCACCGGAGCAGCGCTGACTCAAGCGTCTCTTGAAGGCGTCCATTGGGAGCCCCTACACGGAGTGACAATATCCCTCCCTCTCTGCCTCGCTGGCTGATGCACGGAGCTTGGACTCGGATTGGCTCTCTGTGACATGCACTTCCTTCCTGTTCCGTGGCCCCACCTGGTGCCCCAAGCTGCACTGCTTCCTCCCACTAACCCCACCGTGCAGAGCTCTGGAGAGATGCCAATCGGTTGAACCACAAACATAACCGCCTGCCCTGGAGACAGGGGGGTTGCTTTCTGTTTCTAAGGCAGCAGTACAGCAGTGCAGTGCTCTCTGACCACGGGTTCCAGCTGCTGGAACGCCGATGCAGGGTAAGGCTGCCATTGCGGCGCCCTCTTCTGCCGGCATGCGCTCCTGCAGCCGGTACTTGGAACCCAAAACAAGTGCAGTGATCTGTCATAGCCAGGAGGCCTGCTCTGGACTGACCCACCCCCCACAACGCGATCCCACGCCTCCTGGGAGTGACTCATGAGTCTCCTCTGCCCTCTGATGACAGACACACAGGGACACGCCGTCTGTGGTGAGAAATCTGGGGGGTGGGAAGAAAAGGTCAGGGCTCTGGTTACTGACTAATGCTAGAGTCACAGACCACGGCGCTGCTCTTCATGTGAAATCTCACATCTTCACGCTGGTCTGCTTGCATGGCCTCACTCTGTCAATGGAAAGGAAGCTGTCAGAGTCTGGGCCCGGGGGGGGGGGCCAGGGGGGTGACGGGCCAATCAGAAGCGAGCCCCTGATGACAGCCTGTTACCTCCTCGGTCTGGGTATGCAGCCTGACACGGCACACATCAAGCTCACCAATACAGTGTACGCACACACACACACACACACACACACACACAGGGCAGGACACAGGACAGGTTCAATGTGCAAATTAGCACTTTTATCTTCAGGGTCATTCAGATAAAGAGCAAAGGCTGCCTGGAAAATACGTTCATCAGGAGACATTGTCCCCCCTCCCACTTTGGACACCCTTGGGGTTTGCATCACTGGAACTGGGCAGAGCATACATGACCCCCCCCCCCTCTGGCCCCCACACGATTGTTTTCAGTGGTTCCCGCTCGCAGACGACATTCCTGGCAGTGCTGAGGGTTCACGGAAAGGACAGAATTACAGAAAAACGTCTCGCTTTTCTGCCCGGGAGAGCAGATTCTGACTCATCACATTACAGATGGATGGTTCCGGATTTAAATCCCTCCGGCCGTCAAGAGTCGCCCGGCCCCTTGGATCCCAGCAGCAGAAACGTGTCTGTCTGCTTCATTCATCTGCTGGAAACGTATCAACCGTGATGTGCGTCTTTATTTTATGCTCAGTGACCTGGATTGTAATTACAACGCGCAATATTTACGAAGCAATTAAGGATCTGACAACTTCATATCACGCCGGTGTGTGTGGATTTGCCGCAGCTCGGATTCCGGCAAACGGTATTTACTTCGCGTATAAATCTCTCCCCGTCCAGCTTTCCGGGATATGCTGTGCTCCAAAGGCGGACTTTCCCTCTGCTTTCTGATGGCAGATTTCCCTTATACAAAATCCCCCCCTTAAAAAAACGCCAGTTAGTACTTGTCCCCCCCTCCCCCACGGGGCAAGGGCAAGAAAAAATGATCCACGGGACATAAATATTGATGCTGCTCCCACGGTGACATGGCTGTGGTGTGGTGTTCGATTTTGGCAGGTGAGCTCTGATTCTCCACGCTATGCTCGGATCAATTATTACAAAAGTACAAAATTCTGGATATCTAACAGGGCCCCCTGGTGAGGCCCTACGCTCAGGCCCCAGTGGGTATCCAGGACCATGATTCGTGTTGGAAGGTTCCAGAAGGCTGTCGGCCTCACCCCACTATGACGGAGTGTCTATTAAATACCTGGTCCACAGCTGGCCCGGTGCTGACCTGTTGTTCCGATGTTTTACGGTGGCGTTCTCAGCAGTAAACCCTCAGCCGTCCATCACCACGGCGCAAGACGCAGCCATATTTTGGCATCTCGGGCTGAGTTACACAGCGTTAGCTGTCACACCATCTTGACTTCCTAAATCTCAAGCGTCTCCTCTCCAAATTGGAGCCCTTCACATCCCTGTCGCCTGGGTGTACGGGTGAACGACTTGGCTGAATTTATACCAGGAGCGGGATCATCCAGAATCGGTGTGTCATCTTCTCAGGGAATGTTCCGGAACCATCCGCATGCCTCGCTCTAGCCGATATGCAGCAGCAGCTGGATACCATGTGTAATCGATAGCGGTGAGGGGGTGGGGGGAAGGCACATACGTGGGTGAGCTGTTTGGACTGGGTACGAGGCCGTCCATCAGGGGCAAAATGGGCATTCCACTTCCACCATGTTTCCAAGGGAACCCTACTCCTGGCTAGCCACTATGTGATTGGTTAAAAATGCCTAGGGTGGTGTACCGTTATCTGTTTGTATCGATATGCCGGTTGTTATATCAGTATAAGCTTTTATTTCTTTTACAAAATGAACCAGACACATTGTTTGCCAAGGTGTCTTTCTGCAGACCCACACTGGCTTATTTTGTTATCATTTCTGCCCATCATGGCGTGTCTCTTACGTCCAGTGGACCATTGAGTCACGACATACATCAGCCACTCTTTTCTCATTGTTTAAAGGCATCCAGAATAAGAATCGCGCTTCACGTTCCCAGTTCACGGTAAATCTTTTATGGACCGAGTTCAAACGGCGATATGTTCTGGCACAACAGCCCCGTGACACCAGACACACTCCGGACCCGGGAAGATAGACCATGTGCTCATTTTTCAAGAGATGGTCCAGCATTCGGGGAAACTGCCAAAATGGGAAAGGGCGATGCTCCTGGGATGAGGTTAGGGCCGGTGCCACGGGATTGAGCTGTCACGCCGGGAAGGTGATGTGGTTTCAGGTTACCCATTTCAGGGTTAGGGGGCGCATACTGATTTTAGGGGAGCTCTAAACTGGCGTTCCAGGCTGAAGTGACCAAACCTTAGTTTAGTCAATGGAAGGTCTTTACATGCTACATCTTTGTTTATTTAAATGCATTTGTTTCTGCCGTTTTACCATATGTTTATAGGTACTTCCTGTAATTGTATATGTTTGTCAGAATTCTAGAAGGTTCTGGTCGCTAAATGTCATTCAGCTGAATTCTGACTGGTCGAGGATATCCATGTGGGGCCAAGGGGGGAGGGACCCATCTGTAAGTGCCACTGTTGTTCACGCAGTGTCCCGTTGTGCCCGGCCGCCGGGCACTAATTACCCCGACAGGTGCTTGGCACTGCAAAAAAGGCTCAGTTCCCCTGAATTGGTTACCTCCCTCCCCCTGCCACCTCGGTGCGTGGGGGACAGGCGTGCTGAGCAGAGATGGTTTTGCAGGTGACATCGTGCTTGACAAAGGACCCGCGACCCCGGGACTGCTGGCGCCACTCCCAGAACGAGGCTGGAGCAGAGACGCACAGGTGGTGGGCAATGGGGAAATGTCAGCCGAGTGCCACTCCAGATAAAGACCACGCCCGGCCTTCGGGGGCGTTTCCTGGGCACTTCTTGGGCGCTTCCTGGGCACTTCCTGGGCACAGGGTTCCGGCAGATGGGGGACGCCCTGGATGGGATGGCAGTACAAATACACCAATCAAAATGATTAATGTATAAAGAAATTCTGTAAACTTCCATAAATGGTTCATAGGGACTGTAGTACTTATATTTTCCTATTTCGACCCCTCCCTCCCCTCCTCTTTTATGTATCAAATTCCCCCCCCTGCCTCCCCTGTCTCACGGGGAACAAGCTAGCCATTGTCCTCCAGGTTTCCAGGATGCTGTGCCGTCGCCGTGACGCATCAGGGAGACACAGTCTCCTCGTTTAAGCCCCACCCCCCCACCCCCTCGGTGTCCAGCATAGCGATACACATGCGTGGTTTGTGCTGGACAGACGTGGATAAATGACAAACGTGTATCCAGGATCCCTCATGTTTGTTTACTCTTCTGCCATCCCATGTTGACATATATAAATGCAACCGGTGAGACGCACACAGGAGGGATGCGAAAGCAGATTTGAGGCAGAAATGGACACTGGAGAATCACCCTATCCCAACCCTCAAAAGTCGCCTATTGACACTCATCCCTGTGATGTGTAACTGCCTGTGCATGCGGCCCAGGGATGATGATTTTTCTGTGGTTCAGAGGGCAATTGATGGGCACAAAGGGGTGCCACACAGACCACATCCCCAGGTGACTTGGCACTGCCCACACACCACGCCCCCTAGGTCACTTATGCCCACAAGCCAAACCCCCAAGTCACTTGGTTCTGCCCACATGCCACACACCCCAGTCACTTGGCCCTGCCCACATGCTACATACTCCAGGTCACTTGGCCCTGCCCACATGCCATGTACCCCAGGTCACTTGGCGCTACCTATATGCCATGCCCCCAGGTCACTTGGCTCTGCCCACATGCCACACCCCCAGGTCACTTGGCCCTGCCCATATGCCACGCCCCCAGGTCACTTGGCTCTGCCCACATGCCACGCCCCCAGGTCACTTGGAGTTGCCCACATGCCATGCTCCCAGGTCACTTGGCTCTGCCCACATGCCATGCCCCCAGGTCACTTGGAGTTGCCCACATGCCACGCTCCCAGGTCACTTTGTGGGCCACAACCATTTTCTTCACATTGGAAATGTGGCAGGGATTGATCTTATGATCTTGACAGGCTGCCGTTTGCACCCCTGCCTGGCCGCCCATGAACTCATTGTGCTTCTCCCCACAGGTCCGCAACCTGTGCTACATGGTAACTCGCAGGGAGAAGATGAAGCTCTCACTGTGTGACCTGCAGGAGAAGATCCTACAGCTCCAGCTGCGGCTCCTGGAGGAGGCCCCAGCAGCAGGTGAGGGCCCCGGGGCCATCGAGGGGGTGATGGATATATAAGTATTAGCAGAGAGCCTGTGGGGGCTGTGACTCTCCCCCCACTCTGTAATGACGGGCTGGGGCCCTGACACATGTTCACCCGGACCTTTTTATTTATGGGGCTCGACCCCACAGTGGAGCGTGCCAAAAATGGCCCTGGAGATTTATTGTCTAGGAGGGGGGTGCGTGGTGCAGTACGATTACGCCGTTCATCAACGCCAGAGTGCGTCTGCTGGCTCAACACTCGCCTGTGAGTAGGGGTCTGACCAGAGTGCCAAGCTGGCACCTTTAAGCTTCGGTTTGTGTGTCTGAGTGACTGTGTGTGTGTGTCTGAGTGACTGTGTGTGACTGTATGTATGTGTGTGTCTGTGAGTGACTGTGTGTGTGTCTGAGTGACTGTGTGTGTGTCTAAGTGACTGTGACTATGTGTGTGTGTGTGTCTGAGTGACTGTGTGTGACTGTATGTGTGTGTGTCTGAGTGACTGTGACTGTATGTGTGTCTGGTTGACTGTGACTGTATGTTTGTGTGTATGTTCCTGTGTGTATGTGTGTGTATGTCACAATGAGACCCGTCTGTCCGTTCGGCTGCTCGCTAACTAGTAGGGCCTTCTACACCCCCCCACTGCCTCTACGTGCCACTCAGACAGCGAGGAAATTAATCACCCTCTTTACTGATGGGGGGGGGGAAGGCAGATCAGCGTGGAATGGCACCAAGCCCGAGACTCGCTAAATCCGGCATGTAGGGGAGCTGAAAATGCACTGGCGGCTCCAGCGTATGACACGTTCCTGAGCCATTGCTCCTCCCGATGGCCGTGCACGAGAGCCGGGGGGTCCCCACCTGCCCTGAGGCTTTCCGCTCCTCCCCGCACCCCTTTTTGGTTCGGATTTCTGTTAACCTCCCTCCCAGCCTGTCTCCTCACACAGCTGTGTTTCGGTATAGCATGTTGTTGTGGGGGTTCCAATATGCTGCATGACGGGGGGGCCCAGCCCGGTGCCCTTCCTGCTTAACCCCTGTTATGCTCCCAGGAAGAGTGCCCCCCCCCCAGAACCCCTGTTGTCAGCAGAATCGGTGGGATTTATTACCTCTTGCAATTTTTCAGCGTCTTATCACCATTTAAAAACGCAAACGGCCCCACTGTGGGATGTGCACGGCCTGATTTGCCAGCGCGTCGTAAAGCTGACAAATATCCGAGGTGAAATATGCTGCTCTTTGATTGGCTGATTGACTGACTTCCCTGGGATTCCCTCACAGAAGAGAGAGTGAGACAGAACGGAGTGAAAGACCGAGGGAAGAACCGCAGGAGAGGCGGCCCAGAGAAGAAGGAGAGGTGGAAGACAGAGAGCGACTCCTTACTCAAACACCTGGGTGAGTTATCCGTCAGTGATCCTGCCCCTGATGTCCCGAGTGAACCTTCCAGAAGGTTCTGCTGAAGTGTGATGAATCGGAATGAGACCGCAGAAGTGTGAGATGCCCTGGGCTGTCAACCGGTGTTTGGGTCGGGACCCAGGTCTTGGGCCTCATGCAGGGTCAGCCTGGAGGGGGTGCTCTTACCTAAACAGCCATGGGTCCAATCGAACAGACGCAGCAATCTGGCTCTCAGATGGTAAGGGAAGGATTACAGAGCATGTTCTGGAAGCAGAGAATAGCTGAGATAAAATGAAGAAGCTTCTCTCATGATAAAAGCGAGCAGCCAAACGGCACCACCTCCCATCTCGGTGGCTCTGAGTCGCGTCATGGAAAGATCTCACAGCAGAGCGGCGGTGGGGGGCTGACGTTTCCTGTAGCACAGAAGGCACTGGGCCAGACAGTTTGGTGCTGCTCATTTGGTCCTGATAAGATGGGGGCCTGTTAGACAATGTGACATCACCAGCATGGAGTAGCGGCGACTGAGACATGCGACTGGTCCCAAGACGCTGTAACCAAGACCAAGCCGAGACACAGGGAAGTCCCACACACACTCTTGCCCTCTAACCAGACTTGGGTAGACACTGATATTTGTGTCCCCCCATAATTATTATGATTACATCCTCTGTAATCTCACCCCCTGGCCAGCGGTAGGGCCTGCGGTGACGTCTACTCTCTTGACGGCCCCTCCCACCCTGTCATGCAGTAATTGTAGCTTGCGCCTGAATCTGGATCCACTCCAGAATCAGCCAGGGCAGCTTTTAACGTCCCGGGTAAAGAATAATGTCGGTGAACTGGCCTCACTTGAGCTTCGGGTTCTGTGGCAGCCAAGTTGGGCATGGAGGGTGGACAGCGAACTTCAGCAGGATGCCTTATATGTCAACTGCCCCAAACCACGCCGCCCCAAACCACCCTCCTCCCCGCCGCCCCACTATCCAAGCACTCGCCGCAAAGCCAGATGCTGTAACCTGCTCCTGGCACAAGTGGTGAATCGTCCCCTCTTTGTAATTTACTTGAAAGACGGAGGAACTTGGGCCCAGTAAACAGTCCACCATGCCAAGCCAACCTTTAAGAAAAGCTGTAGCGTTAACGTTAGCCTTTATCTTACTGAGCTAACCTTTCAGTACAACTGCATCTTTAGCATTAGCCTTTATCTAACAAAGGTAACCTTTCAGTACAATGCTATCCTTAACATTAGCCTTCATCTTAACGTGCTAACCTTTCAGTACAACTGCGTCTTTAGCATTATCTTTTATGTACCCAATGTAACCTTTCAGTACAATGCTATCTTTAGCATTAGCTTTTATCTTAACGAGCTAACCTTTCAGGACAACTGCGTCTTTAGCATTAACCTTTATCTAACTAAAGTAACCTTTCAGTACAATGCTATCCTTAACATTAGCCTTTATCGTAACGAACTAACCTTGCAGTACAACTCTGTCGTTAGCATTAACCGTTATCTTGCCTGGTACAGCTCTAGTATTAGCATTAGCTTTTATTTTCTCAAGCTAATTTTACAATACAATTCCATGCTTAGCATTAACCTTTATCTTACCCTAGACATCACTCATGGGTCAAATCATCAGGCCTCTAACAGCACTGTCCTGCCTCCTGTCGCATTACCCATCCATCCGTCTTCAGCTGTTTATCCCGGTTAGAGTCATGGGGGTCTGTAGCCTCCTCAGGCAGGCACAAACACACGCACACACACACACATACAGACACACACACAGATACAGACAGACAGACACACACAGATACACAGACACACGCACAGGTACACACAGACACACACACAGATACACACACAGACACACGCACAGGTACACACAGATACACACAGACACACGCACAGGTACACACAGATACACACAGACACACGCACAGGTACACACAGATACACACAGACACACGCACAGGTACACACAGATACACACACGCACACGCACAGATACACACAGACACACACACGCACAGACACAGATGCACAGACACACACACGCACACAGATACACACAGACACGCACACACAGACACGCATACAGACACACACGCACAGACACACACAGACAGACACACACAGATACGCACACAGACGCACAGACACGTGCACAGACACACACATAGACACACACACACACACACACAAACAGTGACACATTGCGTGACCCCAGTTACGCCCTAAGGCACCAGGCCCCCCCCCCCCAAGACACTAATGAGTGAAAAATAATCTTGTTCTCTAACTGGGTAAAAGGCTGAATTTGTTTTGGGGAGATGTTTGTAGGTATCACACAAACATTAATTGCCCAAGTAATATTTTTGTTTGTGTCAATGGCTGTCCTGCTTTGTTTTCGTTAATTTTTAGCGCAGTGTAGTGTGTCAAGGCAGAACCGACTGGTGAAAACGATGTCAGAAGGTGTCATCAGGGACGACGGCATCAAAATATTACTTAAAATTCAACGTCATGGAAACAAGTGCGGCCATTACTTTTTTAGAACTTGAAAGTAGCTTTTTGGTGAATGAACCTTTCGTTACGTACAAGTGTTGTTGTTTTTTTTTATGTTTTTCAGCGTTTTTCAACCTTTTGACTGTAGCAGACATTTTTTTTTTGTTTGTTTCTGGAAGTTTCTGTGGACAGAGTGAAACCCAAATGTTTCAGTTATGCCCTGTTCCCATGGATCACTTAAAAAAAATAATGAATTCCAAACTGTCCTGGCGTCACGTTCTCGCAGTACTTTTGGCGCATTCTACCTGCCCCACCCTCTGTGGTTAATCCATCTGTTTATCCTTCTTCCCCGAGCGTGTATAAGATTTCAGGAACCACCTGATCACCCTCCTCCCCCGTGACACTGCCAGTGATGTCACCGGCATGCAATTGGAGCTAATCTTTTCCACGCAGCGGGGGGTGGGGGATTAACCGTCAGTGTCTCTTGCCACACTGCCGTCATTCGAGTCTCACTGACTGAGATCCCTCTTGCCCCTCCCCCTCCCCAGGTCTAGCGGACGGCTTCCCCCTGGATGAAGCTCTCTCCGGGGGCTGGCTAACACGCTCGGTGGAGATCACAGCCGATGATGTGCTGAGCCGCTGGGCGCTGGCGGGGGGACCGCGGGACAGCCCAGCAGGGCTGCTGTCTGACCAGCTGCTGCAGGGTGAGGAGAGCCTGCTCAGCCTCATGATGGACCCCTCCCTTAAGTCCGCCTGGAAAACACCCCGACTGGGCCGAGGCACTAAGGGGAAGCCCCGGTCCAGGGCTCACAGGCCGCGGGCCCCTGACGGTGATGGGGTCCGTCCTGACGGGAGGGGGGCTGACGGATTCGGCCGCCCCCGAGCCTCGAAGGGCCTGCATCGGCGACACCGTCAGCTGTACGCACGACCGAAGGGTGGCCGCCCTCCGCGCGCCGGCCCTCAACCCCCCGTCTCCAAGATGAGCTCCTGTCACATCTCAGAGGACTGTGGCACGTGGGATGGCACCCATCTTAAGGAAGCCTGCACAGCCGCTGCGGGCCCCGGGAAGTCCAGGGCCACGGACAGGCCTCGCCCCACTCTGCGGCTCCGCCTCCCCCGGCCCGGCAAGCCGCCATCCAGGGGCGGGCCACAGGAGCAGCCCTGGGGACAGCGGGAGCTCGCTGGCAGGGACGGCTCGCTTTCGGACGGGCGCCCAGACGAGTCAATGTCAGACGCAGAGCCGAGCGACTCCGAGACCACCGCTGGGGCGGGCAAGCTCCACCTTACCCAGCTGCATGCTGGGAGCGAGGACGTACTGAGGAGGAGCATGCTGGCCACCTAAGTTTGACCATCAGGAGTGTGAGAGCACGGAGGCGGGGGTCCTGACCCAGGCGCCGGCGACCGCTACACGTCCTCCGTGACTGTTCATGATGTGTGTGCCCCTACCCCTCCACCAGAACCAGGCCAAGGCAGCGCCAATAAGGACGTGTTTGTGCCTATTACATTCTGTGTTCCGGAATTCTCCACAAGACCATATGGTTGTTCCGTTTTTTTTTTTTTAATTCCTGGTTGATGTTGCCGACAGTAACTGAAACTGCAGCTATGTTTAGGGCATTATGGGTGGTGAGTTCGGTGGTGTTCCCATGACATTTAACTCCAGGATGTGTCTGTCTCATGTCTGAGGGGGAAGCATCACTTATCTGATGTTTACTGTGGAGGAAATAATGCAAATATACAATGTAAAACAGTTTATAAAAAGCACAACCAGCGAATAGGCACACACTCTCAAAACACATGCAAAGCAGTTACCTTCTGAGAGATTAACTTTGCCATCATCCCCTTCCTAGTCACACATCTGGCCCCGTTTGGTGCCCGAGAGCATCTAAAACATCGAAGACATGTTGAAAAGATCGAGGACTTTTCCTAAATATGTGCCTTTTCGTCATGTTGCCCCCATAAAATGAGATGGGATTCGATTATCGGGCGATTAAATATCGTGTGTTTCGGACCCGTAAATGGAAAAGCCTGATTTGAAGCGAGTCCCCAACGTTGTCGTGTTCATTATTCCCATTTTAGTGCCTGAGTTCCGTAGATCTGATTTTCCCGGCTGCCTGGGAAAGGACGGGAAACCAAGACAGCATCATTACGGGAGTCGATGACAGCCGGACGGGCTTCCTGGAATGTCATGTGACAGAGTTAGGGTTAGGCTCACTGGAGCCCCGGCCTTTACACAGAGGGTGTCCGTCAACGGGCGACGATTATCTCAGGGTCTAAGATTAAAAGAACCGAAAAAAAAATCATTTAAAGAAGACGATATATATTTATGTATCTATATATAAACCGAAAGAGGGATGCGTATTGGCCTAAATCTGTATATAATCACGGAGAGTGTGCGATTTCTGTATATGTATGTAGATATATAGATATGTGTTTATACTTTGTGACTTTTTGGCAAGATGAACCTCCGATTACTACTGAGCGTTTTTTGACTCTCGGAGCCGTGAACGGCTGCTTTGTCTCGACGGCTGACCGGACTCTGCCAAAGAAGAGTGCACAGGTGGCATTTACCGTAACATCTTACCGTTACCGTCGTCACTGCTGTTGTTGTCGTTTATTGCTGTTTTTTTTGTGTACAATACATAAAAGGACATGGGAATGTCGTGGCGGGGGGGCTC
>JAABNX020000071.1:1115879-1131321 GCA_015163995.2 Mormyrus lacerda
GGGGGGGTGTGCGGGGGCAGGGGCTAGTCGATGTACTGGGACAGCCAGCGGAAGCCCTCCCCATATCCCTGCCGCTTCAGCACGCTGCACATGAACACCTCCAGGGGTCTAGTGTTCAGCTCCTTCATGGGAATGCTGCCCTGTAGGAAAGTACAGCAGACGGTCAGCAGGGGGCGTGGTGCTTAAAAAACAGAAAGTATGTTACTGTCAGAAAAAAAAATCATTAAAGAATCATTAAAGGTTATATAGTTCATGTTTATCCTGTGGACACATGGTGGTAAAAAGGAAGCCGCTTCTCTAGCTTAATTAGGTTTCAAGGAAAGATGAGACCAACAGTTAAAGGAAACTCTCTGGCTTATCTAAACACAGCCTCCGTTTTACTTTCATTAAATGAGTTTAAAATCAACGTGCTGCAATCAATCGAGAAGACGGAGGACATCTGAACAGAGAGCACAGCAGCTTCCCACGGCTTTGATAACGAAGATGGGATCGACTGTGTCTGACGTCACAGCTATGCGGTGAACGAAATGAGCAAGTTATTTCCATCACTCTGACTACGTTAGAAATAAAATCGATATCTATTATACGATGAATACTCAAGTAACTTATAATATTGTGCAAAAGTGTTAAGTCGTCAAAGAAAATGTTTAACGCTATTTATCTGGGTGGTGTTTATCTGCTCTGAAAAGAAAACACAATTTATCATTAGAACATATGCAAATTAACACGATAAAAATGAACAAGAATTTATTCAGTTCTCCAAAAAGTTACTGAAATCTAGTTGGATGGCGAGATGAACACCGCTTAAGTTCCCAAAGCTCAGGGCACCTCAGCCATTCCATGGATGTTACATTTTACCGCCAGCTGTTTTAATTAATTAACTTTATCAGTTAAATAGATAATTTGATGAAGTATTGATTAGCCATAAGAGGTGTGCTAGTGACCGAGTCAAAAAATGCTTGTGTGTATTGGATGGTTAGAGGAGAAGTTTGGAAACAACTAAGTGGAAACACATAGACATCATATCAGAATTTTACACCCACATGAAGATCATTTAAATTATTTTCTTTGACTAAGACTTTTGCACAGAACTGTATATATACTTACGAGGATTCTACATCTATATAGGTCTACTTCGCATTTCAAGGGTCAAAGCACACAGAGGACACCTTTTTAAGGATACAAAGATGCGTTCACACCCGACAGGTAGGGGGCACTGTGGGGACGGAGCCAAGGCATCTCACCTTGCCGGTGGTCTGGCCATAAAGCCCGAAGACCTCCCGCAGCTTCTCCTCGCCAAGGGCTTCTGGTCTGTCGATCTTGTTTCCAAGGATTAGGATGGGAACGTGTCCGATGGTCTCATCTGTCATCAGAGCCTGTGCGGAAACAAGCAAAAATGTCTCCGTTACGGAAACCTCACTCAGACCGGGATGCTGTGACCAGTCCGAACCAGAATGAGCCTGAGATCCGCCATACTGCACCCTGACGAGACTCACGTCCAGTTCTGCCTTAGACTCAAGCAGCCTGGTGAAGTCAGCGCAGTCGACCAGGAAGACGATGCCATTGATGGCTGGGAGGTAGTTTTTCCACACTCTGCGGGCTGGACACAGACATGAGACTGGTGAGACTGGAGCGGGGGGGGGTGCTTTTATCCAAAGGGACTTACAGTACAAGGAAGTGTTACAATTTGTTCTCAGGGTACCGTAGCCATTCCATGGATCTATGGATGATTTGAACCCACACCCTTTGCACTGTTGGCGCAAAACTCTACTTGAATGACACCCACCTTGTGCGTGGCCACCGAGGTCAAAGGTGGTGAAGGTCATACCGGCAATCGTCAGCTCCTCAGAAGCTGTGCGGGGCGACACGATTCAGAAACATCAAACTGCTATCTGCACCTTAAAAACAAACCTGCAAAGGTGCTCATCACTTTATATATGAAGGAACTCCCCTCAGACACCACAACTGGAGTGAAATAAAACAAAATCTGAATGTATATTATCAATAAATGTGCTCCTGTGAGTTTTACTTATGATTTATGCTTCACATTTTATACTTTACACAAAAATGTTCCAAGGGCAGAAGGAAAGGTGATTGGTTCAGAGAGACAACCAATCAGAGTGCAGAGAAGGTGGGTCCAAGTAGCTAGAGTAGGCGGGACCAAGAAGTCTGTTTGTTCTCGCCTCCTCTAGCTACTTGGACCCACCTCCTATACAATCTGATTGGTTGTCTCTCTCAACCAATCACTTTTCCTTCTGCCCTCAGAATATTTTTGTGTAAAGTATAAAATGTGAAGCATAAATCGTAAGTAAAACTTACTGGAGCACATTTATTGATAATGTACATTCAGATCCAAACACTAGAGGTCTCTCTACACTCCCCAGTGAGTACCTAAAAAATAACGGCTCTTTAATGCATGAGGGGTGAAAGATGAAGACCTCAACAGGAAGATGGACTTACTTGGGTGCAAAGTGGGCACATGCTGTCCAAGCCTGTCATCCTTTAACATGTGCAGCAGAGTCGTCTTTCCCGCATTGTCCAGGCCTAGAAACACTAACTTTCCTGATTTCTTGTACAGTCCTTGAGGAAGAGCAAAAGGGTGATGTTACAATAGACGGTTAACCAATCAGGTGGCCCGTTACCAGCCGTTTCCCCAACTCCCACTCTGCCTCAGTGCCATACAAGCGATCACATGACCTAGGAGCTGAGAGACAAGGAAAGCTACAGGAACCGTGGCAGAGATTAATTACATGGCTGTCAGGACACATCTAGGCTAGAGGCAGGGAACATTTAACACATCGAGTCTGAGCAGAATCTTTCACCATGATGGCTTTAGCAAAAACTAAATTCAAAAGCACTTTTAAAGTCAAATGGAACACAACACAAATCATAAAACTACACATTTACAATTTAACCACTAGGGTATCCTGAGGTTTACTCGTATACGGACAGATGTTGACAAAAAGAGCACCGAAGCGTGAAAGACTGATTCTGCCAAATCTGAGCAACCTGTCGCTGTCAAGATAAAAATATTCCGGACGGGTGCTTACCTAGAAACTGCAATACACTACTGAAACCACTGTAAATCCAATCAAATATGAAGGACATATCCGATTATTGTGAATCCTAGAAGGAGGCAAGCAGAAAAAAAGACAAGCCAAATTAGAAGCTAAAGAGCATCATCGAGCTGCATCATGGAATTCAAACACAGCAGACAGGCTAGGAAAAAGTAACGCAATAAAAACTCAAGCAAAAAAAACGACAGCAAGAATTGTAAAACAATCGTAGAGACGCTTGTCAGTCGAACGGTTATTAAAATTCTGTCAAAGCTCTGGAGATTTCATCAACTGAAACCTGGCGGACTGCTAGTGAGTTTCAGGTGATTATTTTAACTGCTCCGGTTAGAGCAATTTTCACAGAAGCACGTTGAAAATGGCTGTCGGCAGGTTGGCCATGGGACAGACAAGCAGGTGCTGTGGTTATGTGTGAAAACTGTGAGTCAGCGGTTAAAAATCCCACTGGGCCACCTTGCTCAAGGGCCCAACTGTGAAATAACTACTTTGTCAACCACGGGATTTGAACCCATGACCTTCTAGATAGAGCTACAGATAGCTAACCTGACGGACTACTGAGTTAAATGCCATTCATACAGTTCAGACCAAAGTCCATCAAGGAAATTTTCTGTGTGACTCAGAATGGTTACCAAGTTGTCCTTCAAAAATGTTTAGATCACACTTCTGCATTTATAAAAAAATACAAACAAATAACATCAAAAGCCAGACACCCTGCAAATTGTACTAAATGTGTGCTGGTGAAAATCTTTAGCCTGACAAAACAATCTAAAGGAACAGTTCACACACAATACAAAACTTTCTCCCCAATATAAATGAAGTATCTACATTTCCTGAAGAATACAACCCAACTGCAGTCCAAACCAGTTTCACAGTGACACTGAGAAAAGTGTAACCCCCCTCCCCCAGACTTTACCCCACCCTCAAGAAATCTGAATTTTCAAACAAATTCATTAGGTGTAGTTAATCAGCATCCGTCCTGAATCCCCCCTGCAGCCCCCCCCCCCGGGCGCCAGTCTAACCGGCGCAGCTTGTTGCACAACGCGCACGCTGAAATACCCAGAAACCAAAGGTGAGGTGCGTTCAATTTGAGCGCGTACACGTCAGCAGCCTGCACAGTTCCGTCACGCCTCGCGCTGGGAGATCCTCGCCTGACGTGTAGCAGGGGGTCAAGTCACGCGGATTTATAAAGCACGTGACATATCCACCGTACATTCTGACACGGGGAAGAGGGGGATCTAGAAAAGTTTTCACAGTAACCAGAATCTTAAAATCATAAGATATCGTCCAAGATATCCGCTTTTTAAAACAAGTGACGTATAATATTGCGATTGAGGGGAAAAGGGACACGAGCTCCTAACAAGTGACGAAGGTCTGACGCTTCCGACTGATTCTGTCTGAAGAAGGAGGAAATGGTATGGAACTGGTCTCAGTCCAAGACTGCTGGCCAGGTTCTCAGCGTTTCTTTGACCCCGAAGCGGCAAAGCGAAGTGAAACCATCTAGAGCTTTAAAGCGCATCGGATCTGCGTGTGTACGGAGACCTATCCACCAACACTGCAGGGTACTCGCCCGAATCACTCTCCCTAATCCCCACCACAAATTACAGTCATTAAATTACTCCAAAGAGAAGTACGCATAATTTGTTAGGAAACATACGAACAGCAGTCAAAACAAAGCCGTAACAGTGTAACTGATTAACATTAAAAACAAAAATGTTACGAAAAACATCTGAATCAAATGTGGTGGTGTACCGTGATTTAAAATTAATCCCAACCCGATAAATGAGAATGAATAAAGCAAATCCGGGAAATTGTAAAATGCTGTAGTACTGGTCTCCAGTGGGTTAATGCGCAAACAAATTTTAAAGAAGCTTTTTAATTAACACCAGAGACGGGATCTTAAAACATGATTTGACGAAAAGACAAATTATGTTATCACAGTTGTATACAAAATAAACTACACAGACAAGGTCGCTTGACGTGAAGAACCGACAGGTTTCGGCTGAAATCTGGTGACGCGGTATGTGGCCGGTCAACCAGCCGGCAAGCCATGCAGATCGGAGATATCTTATTGGATCGAGGAATATTGCTGTATCCATATTTAAAAGACAGTCTAATTTTCTTAACGTATGCTTGTTGTAGACAGACAAGTGTCAGTGTACATCTGGCGATTTAACCGCAAGCAAGTGACTGATTTCATCGATACGTGTCAGTGTTAAAGTCCGCCAACAGCAAGCTAACGTCAAGCGTGTCACTGTCAGAAGACCAGTCTAAAAAACTATTTTTTCTCTTGTGCATTGTCAAATTTATTTTTAATCCCAGATATTAAATGTAAGAAGAAAGTCTAATATTACGCAAGACCAATGAGAATAAATCCAGCTTCCTGTCTTTACTAGCTAGCTTGGTAAGATAGTTAAAACAGGAGGATGCTTAACAGAGCAAATAATATCAAATAATGGCTGAATACTAACCTGTAATCGGCACGCTGAACAAATAAATAGTTGTGCTCTTAATAATAACGCAATCGCTCTGATTTTTCCGCCGAAAGTAAACGCTTCACCTCTCCCTTTCTACCTCCGTGTTTTGTTTCAGAGCCACGACACACAGCAATGGCCGACCCACCGCTTCCGCTGTGTGTCTCAGAATAATCATTCCGGAGGGAAACATCCATAGCACGAACACGTAAGCCGTAATCGCAGGGGGAAAATTGAAATAATTATGGTTGATATATTTCAAATTTAATTAAATTATAAATGTTGGACTTTATTGAATATTGAATAATAGATTTTATGAAATACTGCGAACAACAAAACACAATTGGCCGCATATTCAGTTTACTTGATTTTGTTTTATTAGGCATTTAGTTTACATAAACGTGAGGTTATTTTTATGCTAAATCCAATTAATCCATTTTCAGTGTGACCCGAGCTCACGCCATATGTATCCGGTACACATGTGGCAGCACACCAGCCCTGGTTCTCCTACATCCCCAAAGCCGTATTACACAGGAAATGCCACGTGTAATAACTGCGCATGCGTGCGGAGGCACCCTTCGCTCGTGCGGGGGGGGGGATTTCAACTTCCTGTATGAGGACGGAGGAGGATTACACGATTACTTTCGGCGAGGCCTGCGCCCAAGAAAGACTGGGAAGGGCCCTAGTCATGGTTCTGTCTTAACTAACTAGCCGAGCATCACAGACCATCGAGTTAAAAGCAGTCAGTCGGCCCATACGATCTTTTGCCTCGGTTTTAAGGACTTTGTTGGTCGTTTCCTCCCGCATTTTATTCTGCCTTGGTGTCAGTTTCAAGATGTCAACTACTGGGTACAACTCTCAGAATGGAGCTGGAGGACAGCCTTACGCGAACGGTAAAACCGCTTTATATCGTTATTAATTCGTATGACGGCTCCTGTTATTTACTTTTAAATGTAAAGGTTTTGTCAGCCGGTGAAATTTGATTGCTGTAAGCCCGGAGTCTGCGGCTGGATTGACACCGAAATGTGTTACGACCAAGTGACGTTAAAAACGAAACAGCCCGACGGCCCAGGTGTATAAAAGTAGCTGTCTGCGGGCCACGAAAGTGCACGGCTGCCGCTCCTGTGGCTACTTTCACGCGCCGAGGCCGTCGGGATGTTACTGGGCTCCGACGTGGGCTCGCAGCTCCAGTCTCGGTCATGTTTATCTTCGACGGTTGCGACGTCGCGGTTCGTAAAAGTTTGCATGTGGTCCGGGTGCGCGGGGAAACGGCGGCGGACTGCGGGAGTCACGGTCGGCAACAAGTCGGAAAGGTCGCGTGGTCCGATCAGTCATCGGAGTTTGACTCCCCCCCCCCCCCCCTTATCAAGAGTTTAGACAACGGGTGGTAGCGGGTATTCGCCCAAACTTCTGTTCGGTATTACAGTCTGAACTTCTCCTGGCCGGAGTGACATCACGGGCACATTGTTTCACCGTGACAGTTTCTGTTGGAATTATAGACTCTTTTATACCTTTCATGCGTAACGATGGGCATTTTAAGAAGCATGCCTATCTTATTTGCTGTCCTTTGCCTACGTTTTGTTTTATAGTAGCTGTCACGTGTCTGATGAGGGGGTAATTACCCTGCCCCCTTTTCGGAGGGGTGTTTATTACGGACTGAGGGTTGATGTCTTCGCTGAGAGCTGCAGAGATCCCTGGCTATCACCCAGCTTCTCGGCCAGGCTATATATGTGACGTCCTCGGGTGGCTCCAGAGACTGAAGGCGGTTACGTGTGCGACTTCTTGGATTTTTATTGAATTTTACAGCGAAGTAGACATCTGGCAGGAGTTGATTGCCGTAATTCCTTCCCATGTTCATCCTGTACAGACTCCAAACTCCCAGCACAACTCCACAATCCAGCCATTGACCAATTTTGGTTATTTTCACTGGCACTTACAGCAGTTTTTTTCCAGATTGATTAAAAATACTGCATTTAATTTATCCTATTCTCATTAACCCAAGATGGACAGCACAGATGAACCCAGTGGGTGCATGAGCGATGTGAATTTTCAGGTGAAAGGCAAGTCTCTTTAAGTTTTCCTTAATTAGTGGCATCAGATTTCATGCACTAATGAAACTAACTTTTATCTCTCAATATGGAAGAAATTGGAACCTTTGTACTTTGGTTAATCTCTGAACCGAATTCTTCTACCACATAAGCAATCAGGCAGTATTGAAAGGTTGTGTGACGTTCTGTGTTTCTTTCTGCTTCAGGGCTAAATGTCTGTTGATTCATACAGGACAAGTGTACTGGACATTTTGTTTGGTCTGAGTTGGACTTGGAAAGAGGCTTTGGAGGTAGTCTTTTGTCCTTGATCAAGTCTTTTAACCAGCATTGTTTCTGAGAAATCCCTGAGTGTTTGTTGTTGTTTGCCACAGAGTGTCATATAGATGTGGGAGGCAACGTTTGAGTAGTTGAACTTAACTTCTGTGCACCTGACATACGTCTGTGTGCTTGCTGATTTAATAAGGAAACCCAGGCCTGCTCTGATTGGAGGATTTGTTGTTCTGGCTGGGGTATTCCCTTGATAATGGCTGACAGCTTGTACACTGGCATCCAAAACTTGGCTGAGTACCTCATCTTATTCTTCATAATTGTCAGTGTTTACAACCGGAGGATCCTCCTTTGCCAAGTGAAATTTCTACAAGAAACGTCTGTGTTCATCTGTCATTTCGAAGCATTGCTCATGAACGATGGTCCACATGAACTGGACTTTGTGACCAGAAGTTAGCAGGTTCAAGTCCCATCTGGGGTCTTGCTGGCTGAATGCCGATCAAGGTATCTAAGCAGAATACCGAAATGGGTGAGACATGTACTTGTGTGAGCCAGTTTGTGTCGAGGTCTATTCTAAAAAGATGTGATTATTATGTCCAGTGGTTGTCATGAAAATGAAGTCTTTTTTTTTCTTCTTTCTCCTGTATCTGATTCCTGGCAGTGCTACTTCTGTGGAGCTTGTGTTTTTTCTCTTCTGTATCGGAAGGCTTGTGCCTTAAATCCCCATAAAGGGATTATACATGTCTGATCCGACCAGTGCCCACTATAGGAATTCGTTCTGGGAGCCTCTCTGGTTATTTTCAGGCCAGTGTATAGCTCCAGTCTTACTTCAGCGTCACTAACTCAGAGGGACTCTGCCTGACCGGATCTGCTTATGTACAGACACTGCAAATGTGGGGATCTTTCTTTTTAAAGACACAATAGGAATGGATCTTGTATAGTTACTACAAGTAGCTTTTCCTGCAGTCATTAATCAAAAAAATGTCATAATAACTTGTTGCAAATGTCACTTCCTGTCGGAAACGCGTGTCTTTTCCAGTGTTGATGTCGGAGGGATTCCCGTCTCGTCATTTCAACATAGCGGCTTACACAGTCAATAGTATAATAGTTAGCAATGTAATTGCACGCGATGAATTTAGAGAATTCTGTATCATGAGCATAAACTGTATCCTAGCATGCAATATCTGTATTTTTACCAGACTTCTTAGTGTCTTGTTTGTTTGATTTGTTTGCCTGTCAAATAGACTGTTGCTATAAATCTACCAAAATATTATTAAGCTTTTAATGTGGTTTGACTAGCATGTCCATGGAGGCAGCCATGTTTGTTCTGAGACGTGTAGTTCAAGTGAGAGATTGGTTGAATGTGACATCATTCGAGCGGGAGATTGGTCGTATGTGATGTCACACACCTTGGAATTTTCAACTTCGCCGAGATCATCGAATGAATCATTAAGAACAGAGTATTAAATTTACATCTATATTACTGATTCTTTAAAATTCTGTTTCACCTCCCAGGTCCATCACAGAACCCGCTGCTGGTGCCGCCTTCAGGCCCTGGATTTAACATTGGGACTCAGCCTCTGTATTCAAACCAGATGCCAGCCAAGGCACCTCTCCCTACTGGCCCTGGACCATACAACCCTGGTCCCTATCAGATGACCCCTCCAGTCAGCTCCTACCAAGGTTCAGGGCAGGCTTCGTTGACCAGGCCACCAATGGGACCTGTTCAGCCTGCCCCCTTTAGGCCTGCAGGACCAATGGCTCCTCAGTCGCAGAACTCCACCCCACCCCCAATGTCTAGCGCTGCTCCGTATGTCCCACAGCCGACTTGGCCTTATGGGGCACCCCCGGTCTCAGTTAGTAGCCCTCCAGTGCCCACCATGGGGAACCATGTGACCCCAGCCCCCGGGCCTGTGCCAAACCGGCACACTCCCTCTCCTTATGGTGCGGGTCACACACCCCCCCTCCACCATGGTGCCTCGCTTCCTCCAGGACCTGTTTCTCTGCCTGCCTCCAGCGCTAGCTCCAGCTACACCTACCAAGGTGAGTTGCCGGATCTCCTCCACTTGGTCTAGGTTCACGTCTTTCCCCCTTCCAATATTGAGCGACACGGCCGCGCAATGCTCTTTGTTTCTCAAAACACCTGTGGGTCTGGTTTACTGGGTAATGGGGATGTTCTCTATAGCGTTATAACAAATGCGCTTGCACTGCAAATAAGACATTGTGATATACAGTGTAGAAAATTTATTGAAAGGTGGATTATCTCCACTTGGACTATATTATTGGTTCCCCAGTAGAATAGGGAAGATAAGTCATCTTGGGTTATGAAACGGGAAGATCCCCACCGCCAAGAAGTGCAATCAGCAGGCTCTTTGTTGGAAGCAGACTTTGCTCTGTCATCACACACTGGAGACCTGCTGGGTGGTGCTACCTCCCCCCCGGTGTGGGGATTCTGTGACGTTACAGGCTTATCAGGGTGACAGTGACAATTCGGGGCAGTTTGCTCAGCTAGTCTGTTATCCGTGGCAGCGACAGAATCACAGCAGCTCAGACTGGTGCGCCGCAGAATCCAAATGGCAGGAGCCTTTGGTGATTGACTGCAAATGTTCTTTGTCTCCCTTTGATGAAGGATGGTGGGATAAATGACAAATGTGACCTTGTCTGAAACCTGGCGGCGTTATTTGTGCAGTACTGAATTGCATTGTGTTCTGGTGTCTCCATGTATTTGAGGTAGAGATGCAGCGATTCTCTAATCGGGATCCATACCTATTAGACAGATCGGATATCTGCAGATGTGCCTGAACCATGTCCGATACTTACTCATTTAGTTTTTGACACTCCGTGGAAAAGAGAGCTCCTATTTCTTGTTAAATTAGTTTATACAAAATCAATCGTACAACAGCTCTTTTTAGATTTTAGATATTGTTTTTTTTGCAGCAGCATTCAAGCTGAAGGCTGACGGTGCCTCAGTCGTCTTGCCATTTAGTGAACGTGAGCGTAGTGACTTCCTGCTGTGACGTTACGTGCTCATGAGTACGAGGAGTGTAAGAACATCAGATGAGAGGGTGATAATCTGAAAGTATTTTATGCTTTTAGCAACAATTAGTAGCACAGCCATTTGCAGTCTTGGTAAAAACAAAACTACCACTGAACAATGTGCACTCCTTTGTGCGAGACAATGTAAGTAATATGAAAAAAAGCAATGGCTGATTTGGGAGTCGATAGCTCGGGCTTTTTTGTGCCCTCGCTACAGCTTGTGATACTCGAGGGGCTGCGATTGCAACAAAGTGTTGCGATGGCTGGTGACAGTGGGAGACAAATTGTGGGGCATCTTAAGCATTCGCCACCTGCGTATACTCTGCTGGAGGATATTCAGACTGAACTGCAAATGCCTCAAACTCAAAAAACAAGATGTACAAACCATGTGGAAAAGTAGCCCGTGTTTATGTATGTTTCTAGTAGCCTAATTAAAGATTTGACTTTTTTTTTTTTTTTTTTTGATTTACTACTTTTAAAAAGTTATATAAAGTATTAATATATAATATTTTTAAAAATATTGAAGTGAAAAGCTCTTGGCAGGTATTGGAATGTATTGGAATCGGATTGGAACTGGAAACTGTGGATCAGCCCATCCCTAATGTGGGGACCACAGGACCATCAATCGCAGAAGTGCTTGCAGCCTCTTGGTACACGGCTTAAGCGTTGCCTAAATGTCATGCCATGATCCAGCAGAACTGAAGCGGTATTTAACCCTCAGTGTAACAGACACCCGAAGGTCATGTATATGTAATAAATATTTAAAACATCTGAGCATGCGTTGAAGGATCCCTTGGGATTGACTCACATTTATGCCTCCTGACATTGTCTGGTATTCTCACACTCGTGTGGGTGTCAGTGTTGCCTGCTACGTAGAAGCATTTTTAATGTCACCTGGCGGTGCTGGGTGGATGGCTCTTGAGAATGAGTCGCTATGCGTCATTCAGGTTTACCACGTATGTTCTTACGCAGTCAGCATATAGGCTGTGATGTGTGTGTTGTTTTTTTTTTGGTTTTTTTTTTTTTTATGAATGAGCAATAACTGAGCAAACCGTATCCCGGGTAACAGGTTTTGGTCCAGCTCCGCCTCCAATGAATCCTATGGCATCTCACCCATTCCCCCCTGGGAGATCACCTTACAGCCCCCCGCCAGCAGCAACTGGGCCTCTTCCAGGCATGGGCCCCCCCCCAGGCATGAGGCCCATTCCGCCTCCTACGGGTTCTGGGATAAATGCTACCCCTCTGGCACCCTCTGCTGGTAAACAAGAAGGTAAGGGCTAGGCTTATAAAGGGGTTTATATTACAGTAACTTGAAATAATGATTTTTCCAGTAAAATGATGAATGTTATTTGAAATGTCCTAAATTATGTCATGATTTGAGCTTGAATATAGCTTTTTAAATGTATTTTAATGTTTGAACTGCTCAGTCATATAATTGTGAGGTATTTCGCTGATACACAAATGCAAAATGGCGTCATTTAATCCCCACAAGTGAAATCCCTGTTATCTGTCAGCCCTTTTCACGCTAACCTCTAGTTTTGGAAACATTGCTAATAGTGCAGTTGCGGACGAGCCGTTGTTATCCCATTCTGATGACGAGGGCAACGACTTTGGTATTGATCACCCAGGTGTGGAGTCGCCCTCTTTTTTGTGCCTGACAACCCCCGTGTCGATTCTGTGTTTCACTCCAGTCCGGCCCCCATGTTTTCGCCCCCATATGCCCACTTAAGCCTGATAGACGTGTTTCAGTGCCCTTTTGTCGCAGCTAAACTAACATGGCCTTTATTTCCTCGCCATCCTCCATTTCCCGTCATGTTCTGGGGTAAATATTTTATTCGTGCTCATTGGTATGTGTGGGGGGGGGTGTAACTGAGGATTATAAATGAGGGCTGATTTTTTTTTTTTTATGTAATTTTTTTTTTTTTGTTGGTTATTTTCAAAGGAGCAGGACAGGTGGTCATGCCTGGTGATGTTTCTCAAATCGCCAACAGCTTTAATCATTTGGAGATGGGCACGAAAGGCATGGGTAAGGACCCGAGGAGGAGGGAAATCCCCAGTGTGATTGGGGGGGGGTCACCCCTAAGGAAGTGCTACTTGAAGGCTTAAATATATGCACATCTTGTCTTTTCTAGTGGGGCCACCTCCTCCTCAGACCGGGTTGGCTGGCAGGCCACCCGGCCAATCGTACCCCTCGCTTCCACCTGGTTATGCAAACATGGTTCCCAGCGCTTCACCCTTGCAGTCCCCAAAGCCAACATATAGCCCGGCACACCAGTCCTACCAGCAGGTATGGGATCCTCCCCTCCCACCCCCCGCAGGGTTTAGCCTCTGCTCCCCGGGTTTAGTCGCCATCCTGTGCTCGTTTTACGACTGCTGTTGAATGGTGCCGTTGTGTTGTGCCTAGCCTCAGGCCAACCCAGCCCAGCTCAGCCCATCCTTGGCTGCGCTGAGCCTGCAGTCCCAGTCCCCCGAGGCCTTGAGGGCCGTGAACCTCCTGCAGGAGCGGAACATCCTCCCCCCGGGGCCCGTCACTCCCCCGACGCCCTGCCTGCCCCAGGATTTGCAGAAGCTCAACTGCAACCCAGAGTGAGTCCAGCCCCCCCCATACCATCCTGACAAATTCTGACGGTCTCGTCAGACTAGGTGACATCTATGATGACGCTCCAAATGGCGGGGGTCACTCCTGTGGCAATTAACTGGTGACCCGTGATGCTTTGAGGGCTTTTCTGGCCGCTCCATCCTCTTCAGCCTCCTCCCGTCCTCTCCCATTCCTGCAGGGTGTTCCGCAGCACGCTGGCCAACATCCCGCAGACACAGTCGCTGTTAAACAAGGCCAAGCTTCCTCTAGGACTACTGCTTCACCCTTTCAAAGACCTCTCGGTAAGTTCCGCACCCTGCTGGTGCACCCGGGACAGACCCTTGGTGTTTATCCTGGTTTTTCGTGTGGGACCTGTGTTGGCTTCTGCGTTTTATCTCCACCATTCCCCATTACAGCAGCTGCCCGTCGTGACGTCAAGCACCATCGTCAGATGTCGCTCTTGCCGAACGTACATCAACCCCTTCGTCTCCTTCCTGGATCAGAGAAGGTGGAAGTGCAACCTCTGTTATAGGGTCAATGACGGTGAGGGACCAAGCGGCCTCACGCTAACAGCGTGGGATTGATGGTCGTCGGGTTGTGAATGTCGGTCTTTGACCAAAGCAAATCTACTTCTCCTTTGGTACTTTTTGAACAGTTCCTGAGGAGTTCATGTACAACCCAGTGAGTAGATCTTATGGAGAACCGCACAAAAGACCTGAGGTGCAGAACCCCACCATTGAGTTCATCGCACCCTCAGAATATATGGTAAACTGACATCTCTTCCTTTATGGTCTGTTTTCTTGAAGACAAAACTCTTTTACATGTAGTTTCTGTAATGATTGACATTGTTAAATATATTCTGTGATAAGACAAATATATAAGACCCCTATAAACTAAGAAAGCTTACAAATATCTCTGATCCCTCACAGATATTGTACAGATATAGTTGATTTATGTGAAATATCCCAAGTTTGGCAATACATGCTGTAGTCATCGGTTTTCAGGAACCCTCAGAATGCTGCATGACTAACGTCTCGCATCTCTCCTCCTCAGTTGAGGCCACCTCAGCCCGCCGTCTACCTTTTCGTGCTTGATGTATCCCATAATGCCGTGGAGACAGGCTACTTGGATGTGGTCTGCCGGTCACTTCTGGATAACTTGAGCTCGTACGTGTGCCCTGCTGCTGTTTGGCTAGCCTCAGAGCATTAAGGGGGCTCATGATCCTGACCAAATGTCAGACCGAGAGGGGGTGGGGCTGCTGACTGAGTGGGTGGTCTTGCCGCAGGCTTCCGGGAGACACCAGGACAAAGATCGGCTTCATCACATTTGACAGCACCATCCACTTCTACAACCTGCAGGAGGGCCTGTCCCAGCCACAGATGCTCATCGTCTCGGACATCGATGGTGAGCTGACGCCCCTGCTGCACTTCAGCGTTGTTTGTAGTCACTGAGCTTCAAGTCCTTCACGGAAAAGCTGCGTTTTATTTCTATACGGTTTTATACGGTACGGTTTCGTTTTCCTCCAAAGATGGCCGACCTCACTTAAGAAATGTGCCCTCTTCTCTGTGCTCGTTTCACAGCAGAGGCTGGGGTGGGGGTTGGTGATGAACTGAAACTGGTCTAAGGGGGTGACAGTGCCCCCAAAGTGCTGGTTTGAAAGCACCTGATCCTCTCGTCTCTCGTTTTCTGCAGATATTTTCATACCGACACCAGACAGCCTCTTAGTCAACCTCAATGACTGCAAGGAGGTGAGTGTGTATATCTCTCTCTCTGTCTCTCTCTCTCTCTCACCTTATTTGTACTTGCTCTTGAAATGCAGGACAGCTGGCTCTTAGGCAGAAAACATCGCATGTTTTTTGGTGTTGCTCCGTTTCTGTAGTTCCAGTGAAACTCTGGGTAATGAGTTAGCGGTTGTGCTTGTGTCTGCATGTGTCCCCGAGGAGGCAGCCTTCCTGTTCAAAGCCGTCT
>JAABNX020000071.1:1131534-1159255 GCA_015163995.2 Mormyrus lacerda
CCCCCCGCAGCTGGTGCAGGACCTGCTGAAGGGTTTGCCGCAGATGTTCAACAAGACCATGGAGACCCAGTCGGCGCTGGGCCCGGCACTGCAGGCCGCATTCAAGCTGCTATCCCCCACCGGCGGCCGGGCGTCCATCTTCCAGACCCAGCTGCCCACACTCGGCGTGGGGGCTCTTAAATCAAGGGAAGACCCCAATCAAAGGGCATCTCTGAAGGTCTGGTCCAGGCTTGTGCGTGTATTGGGGGTGTTGCAAAGTAGACGTATGAAATTTGTAATTGTGAAATGTTAATGTTGATTAAAAGCTTACAAATGGCTCAGTTACCATAGCACCCTGCATCCATTTAGGAATAGATATTTTCATGAATGATGAATGACATTTAATTACATTCCTAAAATGCTGTCAGTTGTTTGTCTGTGATTACCGTGATTGATACACAAGTCGTTAGCAGGTCCCTCATGGCCAGGCCTGCCTGTGTACCGTGGGCGTGGAAGGCTGACACTGGGGGCCTGTTTTCTTTGTTCCTCTCGCCAGGACATCCAGCATCTGTCCCCTGCCACCGATTTCTATAAGAAGCTGGCGCTGGACTGTTCGGGACAGCAGGTGGCTGTGGATCTGTTCCTTCTGAGCGGGCAGTACTGTGATTTGGCATCCCTGGGTGAGTATCGTCGCCGCCACCTCCACCCACCTTGGCTGGCTGATCCGGGTTCCACCCTCACACGGTTATTGTGAATCTCAGCTTGACTCGTGGTCTTCTCCTCTGGTCCATTGCAGGTTGCATATCCAGGTACTCCGCAGGAAGCATCTACTACTACCCCTCCTACCACCATCAGCACAACCTAGCTGAGGTGGAGCGTTTCCAAAAGGACCTGAAGAGATACCTCACCAGGAAGATCGGCTTTGAGGCAGTCATGAGGATACGTTGCACCAAAGGTAACCTCCGGAACCTTCCAGCTCATTTTCAGCAGTGATCTTTGAGTAGTTTTCTCCTTGTTTTTGAGATTTCTGTTCTGTTTCAGGTTCTACAAATGATGTGACAATTTGGATCTGTAGAACTCAACAGGTATGAATTTAAAGTATCAAGAACATTGACCCTACATCTGTCCAAATCCTCCTCCTAGGCCTGTCCATACACACCTTCCACGGGAACTTCTTCGTGCGATCCACTGACCTACTGTCGCTGCCCAACGTGAACCCGGATGCGGGCTTTGCCGTGCAGATGTCTATCGAGGAGAACCTGATGGACCTGCAGGCGGTGTCCTTCCAGGCTGCTCTTCTCTACACGTCCAGCAAAGGTGGAGAGAGAGAGGAGCCGGTCTGCACTGGGGGGTGTGTCTGTCTTGCACGTGACTTTCATGTGTGACTCTTACACGCGTGTGCTTGTTTCCAGGAGAGCGGCGGATTCGAGTCCATACCATGTGTCTTCCCGTCGTAAACTCCATGGCGGACATCTTTGCAGGAGCGGACGTCCAGGCTATCACTGGACTGCTGGCTAGCATGGGTGAGAGCCGGTGTAGAAATGGGAATGGACGCTTAGCTGTGCAGTTGGCTCTCAAGAGGCTCCTGACATGTGTCTGCCCCCAGCTGTGGACCGCTCTGTGTCAGCGAGCCTGAGCGACGCCCGCGACGCCCTGACCAATGCGGCCGTGGACTCGCTGTCGGCGTACCGCTCCTCGGTGCTTACTATCCAGCAGCCCGGCCTCCTGGCTCCCAGCTGCCTGCGCCTCTTCCCCCTCTACATCCTGGCCCTGCTCAAGCAGGTACCTGCCTCCCCTAAACAAGGCCGCGACTATGTCTGTCTGGACTCTCCTCTCGCAACCCTCAAGCCTTGATTTCTCGGTTGCAGAAAGCCTTCCGGACGGGCACCAGCACCCGACTGGACGACCGCGTGTTCGCCATGTTCCAGCTGAAGTACCAGCCGCTGTCATACCTTGTACTCATGATCCACCCGGCTCTCTACAGAGTGGACGATCTGACTGATGAGGTGATGGGGACAGGGCACCTTTACACTAGCAGTGGTGTTCAGTTTAAGTACAGAAAGTACAAATCCAGACTATGGTCACAGAGACAGACATGCATGAGAACAAGTCATTCCTTGGCGAGTCTGAGTCAAGTCTTGAGTTATTTCCCCTCAAATCCAAGTAGAGTTATGAGTCATGTACCTTGAATCCCATCCATCCATCCATCCATCCATCCATCATCTCCCGCTTAATCCGAGGTCGGGTCGCGGGGCAGCTGTCTCAGCAGGGAAACCCAGACTTTCCTCTCCCCGGCCACTTCATCCAGCTCCTCTGGGGGAATCCCAATGCATTCCCAGGCCAGCCGAGTGATATAGTCCCTCCAGCGTGTCCTGGGTCTTCCCCGGGGCCTCCTCCCAGTGGGACATGCCCGGAACACCTCACCAGGGAGCTGTCCAGGAGGCATCCTAACCAGATGCCTGAGCCACCTCATCTGGCTCCTCTCAATGCGGAGGAGCAGCGGATCTACTCTCAGTCTCTCCCGAATGACCGAGCTCCTCACCCTATCTCTAAGGGAGAGCCCAGCCACCCTGCGGAGGAAACCCATTTCGGCCACTTGTACTCGCAATCTCGTTCTTTTGATCACTATCCACAGCTCGTGACCATAGCTAAAGGTAGAAATGTAGATCGACTGGTAAATCGAGAGCTTTGCCTTTTGGCTCAGCTCTTTCTTCACCATGACAGACCGATGCAGCTCCCACATCACTGCTGATGCCACACCAATCCGCCTGTCGATCTCCTGCTCCATCGTGCCGTCACTCGTGAACAAGACCTCAAAATACTTAAACTCCTCCCCTTTGTGGAGGACCCCATCCCCAACCCGGAGAGAGCATTATACCCTTTTTCAGCTTAGGACCATGGTCTCAATTGAATCAATTGAATCCCTGTCTGTCATTTTTTTACCTTTTAGTTATTAAAACTTTTGGTACAGTACAACTCATAGGCAGAGAGGAGTCCAAATAGGATCCAGGAAGTCTTGAGTCGTTTGCCCTCAAGTCCAAGTCGAGTCCATCAGTTTTGCCGAGTTGAGTCACAAGTCATCAAATTTATGACTTGAATCCAAGTCATGCTATGAGTCAGTGACTCGATTCCCCACCTCTGGTGGCAGGGTACTCAACTAGTTGGTTGAAACAAAACCTTGGTCTGCTTTTGTACTTTTTGGACCCGAAAGTTCCACCTCCATCCACCTGGCATGCTGAATTTGTCATGAGGCTGACAGGTCCTTTTTCTGTTTATTCTTTTTTTTTTTTTTTGTACTGTCCCATCAGGGTGCCTTGAACATCAACGAGCGCACCATCCCCCAGCCCAAGGTGCTGCAGCTGTCTGTGGAGAAGCTGAGCCGGGAGGGGGCCTTCCTCATGGATGCCGGCTCGGTGGGTGTGACCACCGGGGGATGGGTGCTTCCTGCAGGGGGATGGGTGCTGTTCCCTGTTTGTTTACTTGCTGGTTTGTTCTTTCCCGATTTCCAGGTGATGTTCCTCTGGATCGGCAGGAACTGCAGTCCCAGCTTCCTTTCTCAGGTGCTGGGAGTCCCAAGCTACACTGCTGTGCCTCAAAACATGGTAAAGCCGTGTCGCGTGCCGTTTTCGGCCCTTATTTACTTCTGTGTCGACTTTGCCCCTGTGTTGCTAAGCAATGCCTTCTCTGCCGTCTCCATCGTTCCCAGAACCAGCTCCCAGAGTTGGACACTGCTGAGTCGGTCCGTACCCGGGCCTTTGTGGGCTGGCTCAGGGAGCAGAGGCCCTTCTTCCCTGTCTTGCACATTGTCAGGTAGGTCATGCAGGCCGTCCCACTGCTATCCGCCACCCAAATCGCGTGTGTGGAAGGATCCAGGCTCCTGTCGCTCTCCTGCGGAGTATGCGGCGTGTGTACACACAGGGTGACAGCGGAGAGGGTGACGCTGTTTTCTCTCGCAGGGAGGAGAGTCAACTGAAAGCTGCCTTTATGCAAAACATGGTGGAGGACCGGACTGAGTCTGCGCTGTCTTACTATGAATACCTGCTGCACCTGCAGCAGCAGACCAGCAAGTAGAGTCCCGGGTTCAAGGTTCTGCTGCAGCCAGAGACGAACGGATGACGGAGAGACTATGGCAAACAACCACCCCCCCTCCCCCCCGCCCATCCCTCCAGGAGACTGGTTTCTTCCGAGTATCTTCAATAAATGGCTCAGTCGATGGGCCTCTCTTGCCTTTCCTGACGCGTGACCTTTTTTGTGGATTTAATTAAATTCAGCATATTTTTTTTTTTTTTGGTTAATGAATGTCGAGGAGAAACTAACAGAGATGGCAGCTCCAATCGGATCGGACTCACACAGTGACTGTGGAGGTGAGAGTTGTGCTCGTCCAGAAGGAGTCCATCTGTTTTTTATAACGTGATGGGTACCGTAATTGACATTTTGAGAATGCAGGGAGCGATCCTGAGCTCCTATGGGGTGAAAAATGACCTCCTGGCCCTTTAAAAATGAGCCCCCTCAATGATGACATCACCTCTTAATTCTAGATCGCGAGAGTGCCGATTGGATGCTTTTGGTTGCCGAACAAATATTTACAAATGCAGGGCGAGCAAGGACTCCACTTATCTCAGCTGGCTACCTTGGCTGAGTAACATGGAATAGTATGGAATAACAGCATTCTGTCATTGCACGCGTTCGTGCTGTTCTTCAGACTAGATGTCTCTGCTTTTGGGATTTCAGAGTCTCTGAAGACATCTTCAAATTTTTGTTTACTTTTAATTTATGTGGTTTTTTTTCTGGACTTAATTGTGTAATTACCATTTAAAGGAATTCAGTTTTTACAGCAAACCATTGTGTTTAAACAGACACTATATAAAATATTTTAATATAATAGGATATGGGTAAAATTCTTTTAACACGGACTCATTAAGACGTGATCTTTAATCATGCTTTGTTAAGTTGTATATCGAGGGAGAAGAGAACCTATATTATCGGTAAGGTGTTGATTTTAGCGTAAACGTATTACTGTGAAATGGCGCTAAATCGGAAATGGGTTGGGGTTTCTGAGCCTGTTCTTACCGAACGGGTCACAGTTCTGAACAGGTGCAGCTTCATTAAACAGTAAGGAGGGTGTGATGTCTCGTCTGCTGCAGGTCTGATTGTGTTTGACGGCCTGCCTCTTCGCCGCAGAGATGTTTAATTTCTGTCTGCACACTAAGATCAGCTTTAAAATATTATTTTTATCTTAAAGTGCTTAATATCTTTAGGAAATTGGCCTGTTTAAGGCCGTTGTCTTGCAGTGTAATCTCAAAGCCGATTTGGGTCAGTCTTTCTGGCCGACATCTGAAAATGCTTCGATGGTTATCGAGTGTGCGATTCGAATGAAGGATCTAGCTGTGAATGTGCTAATTTTGGGTGGTTGTCATTCAGAGTATTTGACACTGAGCGGGGAGGGGTGTGGGGGGGGGGGTATGGATTTATTATAGCATTGTTGCAATTTATTTTTCAATAAAGCCCCGAAGAGGACAAATGGAACTGCAGGAAGATGCTGTCATTATTTTCACAAAACATATTACCAACAAAATATGGAGTGATTGGGATCGTTCTCGATTGCTTCCCTACGACACTGTTTACAAGTTCAGAAAAGGACTTTGGTTCTTGGTCTCGGTCCTGCTTAATCCACCTTGTTCGTGTAACAGTTAATCGTGTTTGTAATCATTAAGGATGAATCTAATTGCTGTGTTTGAATGGTGGTGTGTGACATCCGTGGCAATTTGGGAGGCCTTTTGGTATCGTCCCCCCCCCCCTTTCATTTCTGTCAATGTCATATTTCTACAAGAACAAATCACATGAAAATCAAACTTTTGTTTCCTCTTCAGTCATGGTTTGTACACTGTAAGTGAAACAAAGACCATTTTGTAAAGTTAGTGTATTGTAACAAATTAAATACTAGCTCTCAGAATAAAGCCCTCTGTGTGTTTGTAACAAATTGATTTGTACAGTCGAATGCCTGGAGGTTTTCACTAATGGAAATGGACATCATCACTGCCTAGAATTAAATTTTATTGTACACAAAACTGGCAATCTGAGTACATTTTTCAACAAATACTCTGGTCACATGACAATTGTGTGTGTGTGTGTGTTTTTTTTCTGTCTGTCCATCTACAGTTACTGAGTAGTCAGCAGTGGTATTTATGGGTTTGCCACACTTCAGAGAGAGCAGTGTTTGCTAATGATGGCTGTATCAAGTTCATTTATCTAACTGTGGCCCAGCTGAGCCAACAACCAGCACCAGGGCACCATAACTTATTATAATTATATCTGATCCATCTGTTTTTAATTACAGTTTATGCAGTCAGGTCCCCTGGTGACCTATGGGAGGCTTAGCACACACAGCTGATCCACCATGAGCCAATCGCTTGGCAGGTCTGCCGCTGGATCACGTGTGCTGTATGTGTTTGGGCTATGGGAAGAGACCAACTCTGGAAGTGAGAACGTGGGGGGGAACATACTGTCAAACCTGATGGACTGTTAATATACACGGATGTCCCCCCCCCAAATCTGTAATGGAGGTGGCATGAGCTGTTCACTGACCCCTGTTAAAGTGCATTGAGAGGGTAATTACAACCATATCATTAATAATATGCCCCACAGTTAAAAACACACACAAGTCTTCAGTCTTCCTACTTGATTTCCATTAGTACCAAGTTACCATTGAGTTACATGATAATTCTTTTTTTAAATCTAGAATACAACTTTTTTCTTTCCTTTTTCTGTCTATAGAAAATGACACTTGGTGACATAGAAGCTGAATTACCTTCCAGATGAAAACAACACACATTTGTTCTGCGTCAGAAAACACTGGGGCGTGTGATTCTATAAATCACTCATACAAACAATAATAACATTCTCACATTCTTGTAGAAGTATCTTTTTGAGTTAAACGGCAGTCGACAACTCCCAGCAGCATCTCACTGTGATCTAAGCGGCAGCGGCATACATGTGGCACATGATCTTGTGAAGCTGTTATTACGACTTGACTAATAGTTAAATATTAGTAAATGTGTTGATTGGTGAGGCCGGGAATATTTCTTTGTTAATTTTATTCCACATTACGTGTCAGTGTATACATGTTTGCCCTGCAATGAACTGGCCTCTTGTCAAGGGTGTTTCCCTGCCATTTGCCCTAAGAGATAGCCTCACCCTTGATGGTGGAGGGGTGTATGTCTTTATGATGATTAACATAAAGAATATGTTTGGCAATATAGCCAGACCAAGTGTGACAATATGAAAGTGTACCAAAAAAATGTTTCGTGCTTTCGTCCTCCCACCGCCGGAGGCGCTGTAATAATCGACAACGAAGGTCGGAAGGTCGCCTCCTTATTACGTCGTACGCATCCCACATTGCTTGTAAAATACATAATAATCGCTACAAGTAAGCACAATAAAAACAAAACACGGAATCTCTTTGAGAATACAGAACAAACATGGGACGGGAATCGAGGTGAGTTGGGTGGATTGTAATCTAGTGGGGGGGAATTAGCCGCAGTATTTTTGCTGTTTTTTGAGAAGCTAATTGGCTAGCTTTAGATAAGACTTTATTTAGGCCACGCATGGTGGAAAGTCTCATTGGTAGCTGTCTAAATTACCGTTGTGTGAATGAACAAAGTTGTCAGTAATATCGCCATATATATGTTTGTCGAATTGTATACGTGGTAATCGTGTTATAAAACTATCGGACTTGCTAACGTGTTTCCATACATTGGACGTGTGCGCTCCCCTTTCTATGGGTTTGAATTTACGCTTACCTGGTACTTCTATACGCGTGTGATTTTAATTATTCGGGGGTTACACAATTGGAGCAGAAATCGAAGTGACTGCTCCTTATTCTGTTTGGAGGGAAAACCCGTGATGGCGTATGCCGCCCATATGAGGCATCGCGCTTAGGGCTGCATCACGCGTCTTATAAATCAATGGAAACAACACAATGCAGATACATCCGTGTTTACATGTGGCACATCGAATGTAAACAGATAAGTTAGGACATTTTGTAAACATAGTTCAATAACTTTATTTACATGGGGTATTTGACTCAAAACGCTTACATAGTCTGCATTTTGATTTTTAAAAATAACTCTTTTGTCTAAGCGGTACGTAAGTCTGTAAAACTGTTATTTTAAACCGATTTTTCGTTCGTCATATGCCAGATCTTTTTTGTGTAACCGGCATAAAAGTGCAGTCCCTTTTTTCAGGCATTACCGGAAAAGATCAGCCTCGCGGGGCCGCTCAGGAAGCCGATCGAAAAGCCGCTCTCCGGACAAGCGATCCAAGCGTGATGACCGCGGCAGCTCTCGCAACCGCGATCGGGACCGAAGTCGCCGGGATCGGTCCAGGAGTAGGGACCGCCGCCGCTCACGCTCCAGGGACAGGAAGCGTCCTAGGTAAGCCATCCAAAAAAGAGAATGGGGGAATGCTCTGTATTGTAGAAGTAATCATTGTTAAAGAAGTTTGGAGAAGCGTCGGGATTTCGCTTAAACTTAGAGCAGATGTCCAGGAATGCTGTTTTCCTGTTCCAGACGCTCTAGGAGCCGAGAGAGGCGGAGGTCTCGAAGTCGTGAACGCAGGCGATCTACTAGCAGGGGCCGTGGTCGTAGGTCACGGTCTGCAACCCCCAGTCGAAGCAGGAAGAGTGACAACAGGTAAGATGTTTGACTTCCACATAATCTGATGGGTTTTATAAGTAGTGTATGTGTGTGTCTCTGAGCAATTCTCTGAAGCAGTTTGAGACAATGTAATGTTGTGAAAATGTGGTATATGGAATTGAATTTAATAAGCTTTACAAATCTTGTTTACACTGTTTTTGTGTAATAATTTTATATGTATGTGTCATTTTTGTTCTTGGAACAGATCAAAAAGTAAGGAGAAGTCAGACAACACAGAGCAAGCGATAGAAAAGAAGAAAATAAAAGAGGAGAAAGAGGAAGAAAAAGTCGAAGATGTGAGTAGCCCCCCCCCCCCGGACTAGGGTACTAGTCTGATGCCCCGCCGTGTTGGGCATGTCATTTATAAAGGACCCCCGCTGAACACATGCGTGTTTCTCAATCTGCGTACTTTTGTACCCGTTTTACATCATTTTCCATTACAAAAGGCCAGTTCCAATACTCAAGAACAGAAGTACAGAGGACTGTAAATCCCCAGATGATGCTCTCGCTCCGCCCCAAATATTAAGGATGCATCAGTTGCATCCTCACTAAACGAACCAATCCCATAATATACTGAGCCCCAGGTTTGTTCTTGAATGGCAAGTTAGCAAGACGGCTCTTGCCAAGACCACAAGTATGATCTTTGCGTTCTTACTATTGAGAAACACCCCGTGTCTACAGGTCAGATCACAGCAGAAATGGGACCGTGTGCCTTTCCTTTAGTGGGGAAAAATGTGATAACTGGCTACATCTGTCTGAAACCCACTGTCCTGCTGTTCCCTGCCTTTGTGTGTCGGCTCGCTAGCGGCGACTTGCTACACAGTATGCAATGTGAGGGGTCCTTGATCGACCTGTACTCTTCAGAGGAAGTAGAAGCGAAATGGCAGACAGCAGGTGCAGATCTACACATTGTTACCTCCAGGAAAAGATGGCAGGTTTGTGTTCTTTGTTTCCTGCAGCAAGACTTTGATCAGAACAAGCTGGAGGAGGAGATGAGGAAGAGGAAGGAGCGGGTGGAGAAGTGGCGGGAGGAGCAGCGGAAGAAGGCGATGGAGAACATCGGGGAGCTGAAGAAGGAGCTGGAGGAGATGAAGCAGGGCAAGAAGTGGAGTCTGGAAGATGACGATGGTGAGGGTGACATCCTGCAGTTAAATCTTTCTCCTTGTATATTTTGAAAGGTCCATCCGTATTTCACTTGGTCATTACCATCTGTAACGGTTATTTAGACCAGCCTGATTGATGGAGGATTAAAAAAAAAAAAGTTATTTTCTGCAATCCCGAAGTTCCGGGGTTGGGCACCACAAATCCACTGTTTGTTCTTGTATTTTCAGGAGTCGCCTACTCAGTCAGGGCTGTTGGTCCAAATTTTGTCCCAGAGTAGGATGTAAAGTGGATGTCAGCCCCTTTGCAAATCCATGTTACGCACACCTGTTTCTCAAATTCTGTAATGGATCAATTCCTCTTTATTTTGCTGTGCTTCATAATTTTATCATTGCTTATTGTAGCTGTCCAGGAAAAAAATCATGTACATGTATTTGGAATATCCCATAATGGCAGGGACATGAGAAGCATGAAAAAAACACATCTTCTCAGAAACTACTTTACAAAAATAAGCATAAAACAATGCAATGAGACACCTTAGTGCCACAAATAGAAACCCATCTTTACACAGCCGAACAGTTTCAAATGGCACTTGCGTGAATGGCCAGCGAGGTAAATTTGTCAGTGTCAACAAGATTCAAACTAATCTCTCATTATTTGCAATTAGCTAGCTATCTAACATCATAGCTATCTGGCTATCAACGTTACGTTTTTACAATCAGTGACATAAAGTAATGCATACAAATGACCATGATGAGTGTAAATGTTAACCAGTGCAAACGTAAATACTAATTAAATTGACGACTTCGTAAAGACTCTTTTGGTCAATTAGATGTCAAACACTATCAGTAAACAGACAAGAATGGGAGTATTCAGTCTATGGTGATAAATCAGTCATCAAAAAAGTGGATGTGTGCAGTTTCTGTCTGACAGTGATGATGCACATTTTTGCCGAAAGATCTCATTAAACACAAGGACCTAACTACCGGAATTTTCCTAGATGACGACGAGGAAGCTTCAGCTCCTGCAGAGCAAGAAGAGGAGCAAGAGAAGAGCGTGGAAGTAGCCGTGCCGATGGAGGTGCCGGAAGAAGAGGAGCTTGACCCCCTGGATGCCTACATGGAGGAGGTGAAGGAGGAGGTGAAGAAGTTCAACATGGGAACCATGAAGGGAGCCAATGACAAGGTAAGTGGCCATTCATGAATCCGGCTGCTTTATGTTCCATGATGTGACGCTCAAGCAGTAAAACTTTTATCTCCTTGTTCTCTTAAACAGAAGGGAGGCATGACGGTGACCAAGGTGTTGACGGTGGTCACCACCAAGAAAGCACCAACCACCACCAAGAAGAAGGGCGAGCTGATGGAAAATGACCAAGATGCCATGGAGGTATTTTCATTTTGATTGTTGAAGTGTTTGTGACCAACTCATTTGTTCTATGTCATCATTATGTGTTAATGCCGTCTGTCGTAAGCTTTTTGGGCATCTTCACCCGTGTCCAGTACTCCTCCGAAGAAGAGGAGGTTGATCTGCAGACGGCGCTGACAGGCTATCAGACTAAGCAAAGGAAGGTTCTGGAGCCAGTAGACCATCAGAAGATCGAGTATGAACCCTACCGCAAGAACTTCTACGTTGAGGTGCCAGACCTGGCCAAGATGACCCAAGAAGGTATGATAATGAACAGACGGCTGTCTCTTCACCTCCTCCTTACTGGTGTTGCTTGTTTGAGTTGTACTTGCAGCATGTAGTTTTACGTGTTCCTGTTTGTTCTGTTTGGAATTGGTCATAAAGGGTTTGCTTGAAGGATGTTCTCCTGGGACGTGTCACCTGATGGTTATCACTCATCAATCCACATGCTATATATTGAACAGTTACTGCCTACTTTGCTGAGTAATGCAACTTTTAGAGTGCATCTGAAGTTATCACTTGTTTACAATAGAATACAGTATATGGAACAGACACAGGTTTAGACTTTTTTTGTTCGTTTTGAGGAAAACACCGGGAGTTGAAATACATTGTCTTAACCTGTTTTGTATTTTTGTTTTATGCCACAGAGGTAAATGTGTACAGGTTGGAGCTGGAAGGGATCACCGTTAAGGGCAAAGGCTGTCCCAAACCTATCAAGACATGGGTGCAGTGTGGCATCTCCATGAAGATTTTATCTGCACTTAAAAAGTGAGTACTGCAGCCAATCAGGGAGACTTCCTGCTGACCATAGTTACCAGTGACATTTGCCTTATGCCTCCCTTAGCGAAATAGTGCTTATGTGATGTGAGCGTTTGTAGAGCAAGTGCAGCTCACCTGCACATCTGTCTGCTGTTTCACCATTGTCTTTTATGCTTTTAACCAACATGTGCAGTTTGTTCTTTGGTTTTATAAAATCTGGAACTCGTACTACTTGAACGGGTGACTCTTCTGGCATCCCTCCCGCCTGCCCAGTTTGTAATGGCCGCCACTCTCCTGACCGACAGGCACAACTACGAAAAACCGACGCCCATTCAGGCCCAGGCCATCCCGGCCATCATGTCCGGCCGGGACCTGATCGGCATTGCCAAGACAGGCAGCGGGAAGACCATCGCCTTCCTCCTGCCTATGTTTCGTCACATCCTGGACCAGAGACCCCTGGAGGAGTCCGAAGGTCCCATAGGTGAGGAACCCCTTTACACCAAAATAAGGAGGAACCATCAGCACAATCAGCTGGATGCTCACATCAAGGGTTTCATTGTTGGGTTGTCATGCAGTTGGGTTGGCTTTTACAATTCAAGTAAAAGTTTGTTTCAAAATATGCAGACATGCATTGAAACAAAAAGGGCGTCCGGGACTTTAAGAATGGCTTTACACACAACGGCAAACATAAGACTGCATTAAACAGGAGTCAGTGAGTGTATGGATGAGTGAAAGTGAGAATAGATGAGCGATTGAGAAATGAGTGAGTGAATGGCTAAATGAATGGATAATGGCTATTTGGATGTTTTGGTCATATTAATTGCTTTGTCCTGGTTGCTACAGCATATCTACAGTTGGGAGGTGTCCTTCACCAATGTGGTGCTTTGTGCCTGATCTGATTACAGCCTCATTTCCATTTGCTTTGGTTGTGTGCCGCTTCTGGTTACCTGAAGCAGCCCTGAACAAAGCTCTGCATCGGGATGCTCTATTTATCCAGACGGGGGGCCTTTTAAAGTCATGCTTCACCTCTTGCCACAGCTGTGATCATGACCCCGACCAGAGAGCTGGCTCTGCAGATCACCAAGGAGTGCAAGAAATTCTCCAAACCTCTGGGGCTGAGAGTGGTCTGCGTCTACGGAGGCACCGGGATTAGTGAGCAGGTACCAGAGACCTCGTCAGCCAACACATCGAAATTCGCAGGGTTTTTTTTTTGTTTGTTTTTACTGAGCCACTTTAAGCGATGACAAGTGTTACTGATTTAAAGTATTGACTTAATGCTTAAATGGAACCACTTAGCAGCCACTTATGTTACGACCTCATCTGGCTCTGCGGTGGTACCTCTGAACCTCTGGTGCAGCGTCTTCACCTTCACATAATCTTTTTTTCAGTGGTGCTGTGGTTCAAGCGCATAACTGTCATTTAATTGATGAGATTTTTACATTCTAAAATTTAATGAATAATTCCAGTTTAGAACTTAGAATTTGGTGATCAGTGGTCATTGTTAACACACCACAGCACACAGTGCGCAACAACGAAATGTCCTCTGCGTTTATCCCATATGTGACTTTCGTGACATAGCGGGGGGCAGCTAATTCAGCGCCCGGGGAGCAGTGCTTGGGGACGGTACCTTGCTCAGGGTACCTCAGTGGTGACTTGCTGGTGGGGGATTCAAACTTGCAATCTTTCGATTACAAGTGTGCTTCCCTAACTATCAAGCCAACACTGCCCACAACTGACCTGGCTGTGTGCATCAACCCCCTCCCCCCCCTCATGATTCCCTTCCTTCCATTTTGGGGGTTTAGATTGCCGAGCTGAAGCGAGGGGCTGAGATCATTGTGTGCACACCAGGGCGGATGATTGACATGTTAGGCGCAAACAGCGGTAAGTGTGCAACGTAGGTGACTGCACAGTAACATTTCCAGACTTTGTAATAAGGAAACTAAGGAATTGTCTTCTAAGTTGTCTGGATGGGTGTCAAAGCTGTAGTATCTATTCAGACAGCTACAGTGGCTCTCCAAATATCTGTCCATCGATAACAGTTTCATGTAAGTGATTCAAAAATGAGAGCAAAAGTGCCCCTGGAAGTCAGCCAAGTGTGGTGATGTATACAGCTGTTTACCTGGACTCCTGCTGCTGTGGTCTGGTCCGGCTAAAGTGTGACCACTGGTTGGGCGTTGGGAGAGCTTGCGTTTCCGTATCTGCATAGGTGTCCTTTCAAGTTTTACTTGGAATTCAGAACAGGGTGTTGGCAGTGATATGCGTCAAGTGTCCCAAAGCCTCAAATGCCGTGAGTGATGACTTAAGGACAGTCCTTTCTACTTCAGCAAGGGCACAAAGAATCTAATTTTATTTAATTCTAATAAGAAGAATCTAATGAGTAGTTCTAAAAAGAACATGCAATTGCATTTCTTTAGTAAGAAATTATTTTAAAAATAATTCTTACTAATGCTGCACTCATTTAAATATTTTTTCAGCGTTACAGGTGCTTGCATTGCGCCTCAACTTTTGAGTGGCTTGCTTGAAATTTGTAAAATCGAGATTTTTATATATACATAGCATTTATTTGTTTTTGTGTATTTTAATTAAACATCAATAGTTATACAAAGCCAGAACTGTTTGGAATATAGAAAAAGGTTAATTCCACAACCTGATGCATAACATGGCGCCTCATACTGCATGTTTGTTCATGCGTTTTAAACGTTTTTAGTCAATACACAAATGCTTTCAAGGACACCGTGTGGATGCTGGTAAACAAAAAGCCGTCCTTGGACTGAGATTAACTGACTTATGTGACGAGACTTTTTTTTTTATTCTTAAAGAGCCTCAAACTCTGAATACATGAACTAAATGGCTACTACAGCTTAAATGAGATTGAGTTAAACTGTCATGCACTGCATGGAACTTTATCTGTGAGTCAAGTCACTACTGCTTACTAAACTGTTGACGTTATTTGACCACTTTGGGGAACACCCTCAAGACTATTGAAGTGTTCCTGAAGATTTAATCCACCAAAGGTAGGTGGAGAATGAACATTGCTTCCCCCTAGTGGCTGTCTCTAGAGGCGTAAGTCACCTGTATCTCTCAGCACTGCACATGTAAGGAAGCTCACCTGTATGTTGCACTCAAACACAAGATGCAAGTTTTTAGAGAAGTATGCATAAGATCTGGACATTTAATTTGATCAGAGTACTTCCGCGGTGGTTCTAACATTTTGTGGTGTGAGTTCTTTGGTTAGGCAGTAGTTTTAAACTTTACATAAGGCTGCTGATCAGGTGTTAGCTGGAACTCTTGGTTAATTTCCTTCCACACATGCGTGGTAATCTTTATGTTTTTCTTGTAGGTGAAAAGGCGGTCAGAAAATGATTGATGTGGCCCCGACTCACTTTTTTTTAATGTGATATGGCTGTTTTCTGACTTTTACAGGTTCTCCGTGCCTCTGAGATGGTACGCAAGATGAGAAAAGCAATGAAGGCCACAATACATAAACCTTAAAGGATACTGAGAAAATATTATAGGATTTGTGTATAGAAGATGGATGAGTTAGTAGAAATAGCTGTATAATGCCTGTTGACTGTGACTGTATATGAACTTTCTCCTCCTCTTCCAGAAGATTAATGGCTGTCTGATTCTGTGCCTGGATGTCTAGGTCGAGTGACAAACCTTCGCAGAGTCACGTATGTGGTTCTGGATGAAGCAGACAGAATGTTTGACATGGGGTTCGAACCACAGGTGGGTACCGTCCTCCTCGCTCACAGTTCCCCATTGGGGTGCTTTTCCACTGCAACAGCTACTATTCTTTTGGTGCTTCAAAAAAAGTAATAAGACTGATATCAGCGCCGAACGAGTCTCGACACGAGGCGGGATGTTCTGTGCCGAATTCGAAAAATGACTGTAATGTATTACAGGGCTGGGTAATATTGATACCAGCATCTTACATCGCAAGGACTGAGACAGTCAGCTGAGTTTCCATACTGGCCAGGCACAGCGTGGCAGTGTTTAGGTTTTGCTGAAACATTTTTATTCTGTCACAGGAAACAAAATTTAGCAAGTGTTTCAGTTTTAATGATGGTTTCTTTTCGAGATTTAATAATTTTTAAAACATAAATTACAGTTTACCTTTGCTGCTTTTGCATGAGTGCTGCATGCATTCTCTGAGACAATGTAATCATTTTTACCCTTGCTGTTTACATTTAATCAATTAGCCTAATTAATTTCTAAATGGTTTTGTGAGAAATTTATTTATTCTTAATTCCTTCTTTGTTATAAATATTCCAGTAGTTATTGCAATAAAGTCACATTGCGATATTTGAAATTTTTCCAGTATCCTACAGCCCATAATTTCTTCTTTCTTATTGTGCCATCCACATCTTCTTGAATCTGTTATTCTGACCAAACCACAATAAAAGCTTGGGACTCTTCATTTGTCTGTAAATCCAATGTTAGTACTTTTGTTTTTTTTTTCTACATACTTTATTGTTTGTTTTCTGAGTTCGTAGCTTTGCTTTTTCAGGATAGCAGATGTATTTTGTTTTTGCTAGGCAGGATATTTGCATAGCCAGTCAACAATAAACATTTTTGCAAGTCCCACTCTGAAGTACCAAAAAAGTATCCCAGCTGATTTGGTACTTTTGGTACTGTTACCTTACCGCAAATCAATGGAAAGAGGAAAGTAGCAAATTTTTACTACCAAATATATGTTAGCTAGTGCAATTGAAGAGTAGAGATGCAGTCCTGACATCCAGGAGAACCTTCATGTGCACCAGTCACTTAGGTAATGTAACTAAACAGCTGAATGTTTTCATCAAAGGCACTTTTGCCATGTGAATTACCTTCCCGGAGCACACGTTTGACAGGGTGTGCCCATCGTTTCCAGGTGATGCGCATCGTTGACAACATCCGGCCCGACAGGCAGACTGTCATGTTCTCAGCCACGTTCCCCCGAGCTATGGAGGCCCTCGCTCGTAGAATTCTCTCCAAACCCGTCGAGGTGCAAGTCGGGGGCCGCAGTGTTGTGTGCTCCGACGTTGAACAGCATGTGGTAAGGTTTCCACTGGAACGCTGGTACTGTCCGACGTAGGAATGAACAATATTTTTTGGGCTGTGCTATCTTCATGGCAGTGATTTTGAAAGTGAATCTTGAATGTTTGAATGTTGCAGCTTCCTAAGTGAATGTCCTGCCTTACCTAGATTGTGATTGAGGAGGAGAACAAGTTTCTGAAGCTGCTAGAGATCCTTGGCCACTACCAAGAGAAGGGCTCAGTCATCATCTTTGTGGACAAGCAGGAGCATGCAGATGCTCTGCTCAAAGACCTGATGAAAGCCTCATACCCCTGCATGTCTCTCCATGGAGGTCAGGTCACTCCTTTATTTCATCCCAGTGGCATGATCCACAGGCTCTAGCAACTGTGTTTTAATTAGTGGACCCTTTTAATCCAAAGGCGCTAATAATCCACTAGTATATTGTGGGAATACAGCTCTGCCGTTGTCATTAATTCCGAGCTAATTGCTTAACAGAAATCCAGTTCGTAATCCACTTTGCTGCTGACTAAGCCATAGTTTGTTGATTAAAAAAAAATGTTTCCGCTTGGTAGATTCTACTTTGCCAAAGGCCAACGTGGAAATTAATGTAAAAGAGAAAATGGTGTGTAATGTAATGAAGCCAACCCTTGCTGTGTTTCTCAGGAATCGACCAGTATGACAGGGACAGTATCATCAATGACTTCAAAAACGGGGCGTGCCGGCTGATGGTGGCCACATCTGTGGCAGCCCGAGGCCTGGATGTCAAGCAGCTTATCTTGGTGGTCAACTACAACTGCCCTAACCACTACGAGGACTACGTACACCGAGCTGGGCGGACTGGTAGAGCAGGGAACAAAGTGAGTGCAGTGCCTTGTATTTTAGATCAGGGTTAGGGTTAGGTGTGTCATATCATGATGGCCACAGGTTTTGGTCGTTTAGACTCCTTTTGATGTCTTAGAACTCAGTAACCTGATCAGGGTCCTGTAATCAGGACTATAGCCTGGGAAGACTGGCCTGCTATCCATGAAGTATTTCACCTACCATTATATTAGGAGTGGGCCTTGCCCCCCCCCCCCCCCCACCTTTGAAGGTCAATTTAATGTAATTTTATTTGCCATAAAAATTAAACGCCAGATCACAACAGAAGTCATTTAAGGTTACCTTTCCTTTAGAACAGGTCAATACATTGTCTTTTTATTAAAAAAACTAAATAGCCTTATGCTACCTTCTTTACACAACAGCTTGTCATTTTTGTCTCTACACGGTCGCGCATTTACAATTCTCCTCTGCTCTCTGTAACGGGCAGTTCCGTCCTGATGGACACAGACACATGCGTGCACACACAGGTGAGCACACTCCCACCAGCGGACAGAGAGCGCGCGTCAGAAAATATGTTGCGTCAACCACCTGAAAAGCAGACAAAAATAACTGTTTTTTTGACTGCTGTCATTAAAAGAAACACATGAACACCATGAATCCTGTTGGTGTCTACCTGCACCCCCAAAAGTTGTAAACCTAGGGGAAACACCGCTTTGTGTCTTGGATCAGAGCACTGAACTTTCAGTGAGTGATGAAGATTTTTGTATTTTGTTCAGGGGTACGCATACACGTTCATCACAGAGGAGCAGGTCCGGTATGCTGGGGACATCATTAAAGCCCTGGAGCTCTCTGGATCCACTGTGCCCCCTGATCTGGAACAGCTGTGGTTGACCTTCAGAGATCAGCAGAAAGCCGTAAGACGATGACACTCAAAGCACTGAAATGGATGGATTTGTTGTTTATTTGGATATTGATTTAGCATGAATTTAGACTATTTATTCAGCTCTTTGTTCCATTTAACCCCTTCGTCTTTATGGGCTACATTCTAATTTCACCAAATGCCCCAACCACCCTTTTCCTTTGCAATGTGAATCAACAAAGATGGTTGCCATTATTCCTGGTTATATGAGATCAGTTATCAACCATACCTTTAATTTGCTGTCTTACATAAAGCAACCTAACACCCTTCCTCCGTGATTATCCTTAGGAGGGCAAGAGCATCAAAAGCAGCAGTGGATTCTCTGGGAAGGGGTTCAAATTCGATGAAACGGAACATGCCCTAGCCAATGAGAGAAAGAAGTTGCAGAAAGCTGCTTTGGGTCTGCAAGACTCTGACGATGAAGACACTGCACTGGATGTACGGCTTTTGACATCTTTAAAGGTTCATAGTTATACGCACTTAGCCATCTCTTCTGTATTACCGTGAGTTTATTTTTTGTTACAGATTGACGAACAAATTGAAAGCATGTTCAACTCCAAGAAACGAGTGAAGGACCTGTCCGCTCCAGGAGGGGGTGGAGGAGGGGGTGGCGGAGGTACAGCTGGTGCAACGGCCGCGGCAGGCCTTCTGGCTGGAATTGCCATGCCATCTGCAGGAAACATCCAGAAGCTAGAGCTTGCTAAGAAGCTGGCAATAAAGATCAATGCTCAAAAGAACTTGGGCGCTGAAGCTCAGGTACTCAATATTGTGGTACAAAGGCTATCAAAGATGTCTAGTTCCTGTGTAGATGCAGTGGCTGGATGATCATATTGGTGTGTGTGTGTTCCTGGCAGGATGTGATGCAGCAGGCTACCAATGCCATTCTTCGCGGAGGGACTATCATGGCTCCCTCCGTTTCAGCTAAAACTATCGCCGAGCAGCTGGCAGAGAAGATCAATGCTAAGCTCAACTACATTCCAGTGGAGAAGATGGAGGAGGAAAGGCAGATTGCCGAACAGACAGAAACCATCAAACGATATGAAGAAGAGCTGGAGATCAATGATTTTCCACAGGTGAGGCTCTCTGCTTAAAAGTTAACCCAGCTGACCAACAGCAACGCTGTCAGCCAGCTTGTGCTTAGCCTCTGTAGAACATCAGGTCAAGTTCTTCATTGATCGCATTCTTCCAAAATTTTCTTGGGCTCCTGCTCTTCCTCTTGTCATCTAAATTGCATGCTTTTATCCCTTTGGAGCAATTTTCAACCTACATGTTTGAATGGCATACATAGTCTACTACAGGAAAGAAGTCCCTCATAACATTTCTTTGTTCACTGGTCGTTTGTGAATAGGGGGTTGAGTCTATGTGGTGTCTGGTTTCTTGTGCAGACGGCCAGGTGGAAGGTCACCTCCAAAGAGGCCCTGCAGAGGATTGGCGAGTATTCAGAGGCAGCCATCACCATCAGAGGGACCTACTTCCCACCTGGCAAAGAACCTAAGGAGGGAGAACGCAAGATCTATCTGGCCATCGAGAGTGAGTCCCTGAAAGATGTTTACTGCTAATCACAGATTTTTGAATATTCTGTTCAGTGTTACAACACCTTTATGTCCATGTTTTCAACATATCTAACTTTTTGTGCCTAAAATGTTCTGCCTTGTTAGGTGCCAATGAACTGGCTGTACAGAAGGCAAAAGCCGAAATCACCAGACTTATTAAAGAGGAACTCATCCGATTGGTAAGTCTTACTACACCAGAATAATATCGAAACAAAATACATTATAATCCTACTTAAAGAAACTGTTTGACTGCCTTCCCCATTAATGCTTATTTTTATTAATTTCAGCAAAACTCCTACCAGCCAACCAGCAAAGGAAGATACAAGGTCTTGTAGCAAGAATATCAGAGCAGAAGATATGAGCAATTGCGGCTGCTATTTGTCTTGCATTGGCTCCAAAGTTATTTCTGAGTATGTTTTAGATTATTTTTTAATATTACAGTGCTTCTACACAGTTGTTTTTTGGTTGAACAACCTCCTCTTACATTCACATCAGGTGTATTGATTGTTCCCACTTGATTATCTAGCAAAAACCCTTTTCTCCCCTTTCATCTTTGTTAATAGATTATGAAAATCTTGACAAAGGTATCAGTTATGTACAGAATATCAGCAGCTGGTTTCCTATAACCAAGTACACCAACACAAGCATAGTTTGCCATTTAGACTTACTGGTGGGTTTTTCAGTTTTTTTTTTTATTTTTTAAAAAAGGGGCCTTTTGCATAGCTACATTTCTTATCTGTTTGTAAGATGTTAGATTTTATTTTTATTGATTTCTAAAGAATACCAAGACTGATTTAGATATAGTGGCCCCAATGTAATTGACAAAAAAAACTGTAAAACTCTTTCCTGTTTTGTCTTAAAACTAAAGAGAATCATCCCATGAATGGTGTACTGTTTTTATGCTGTTTCCAGTAATAAAAAAATGCCCACCCCAGTGAAATAAAAGATTTGTTTACATTTTTATTTGTTAAATGTAATGTTATGCTAAATAAGTTTTATGATGGCCGGAATAACATTTTTAGTTTAAGGTGAGGATAATCACAACTTGGAAAAGACTAATAACATAGTCGTTAGAAACGGCGACTTATGCAAATAACTAAACTTTTCATCAACTCCGTGCTTAACAAAGTGCAAAGGGACCATTGGCGAAGGCTGACCACATCTGATTTCTTGTGCCAGTAAGTATTTTAACGCGTGACAGACGACAGCGACTTAATCGATAAAACATTCTCAAACATTTCTGAATCGGGCCCCGCCGTCTGTACGTTGACTTTACGAGCTTCGAGGGACATTTGTGATTTTCTTAATCTTAAGGGAAATACTGCGACATATTTTTTTTTCTTATAGACCCAAAGCTGAGAAATGTCTCAATATTAAAACTCGATTTAAACTGAACGACATGAATCTAAACGCACCCAAAAACCAGGCGCCCAGCGCGCGCCGATCGGTGCCATTTTAACGGCCGCTTCCAGCTGCCAGTCTCGTTCTGGCGTCGCCGCGAGCCCTGGCTGGGTGAATGCGCCTGCGCACTGGCGCCGCCTGTCCGATTAATGTTTAATGGAAATGGCTGCCTTTCTCATCTAAACCTCTCAGCAACAGGAAAAAATAAGACACCCCGACATCATACAGCATCTACGCTTTTTTACTCTTTGTTTTTCTTAAGATACACAGAACCAACCATAAGTCATCTATGGCTTGCGATCCACCTGAAAAAATGAGACCACTTTAGGATCTGATGGATGGGAAATCTGTCATTTTTGCAGTTAACCGTTCACATTCCGTGATCTCCAGACAAATCGAGGTACAGTAATTCGCTGTTTTTAATGACCTGCATCTGCAGGGTTTGCGTCGACTATAATCGATATGATTGTGGAAGAGCTATCGTTGCTTATGTGAACGCTTTCCATGTGCGAGATTAATGCGTCTGTTTTCTACATATCCCAAAAACAAAGACCCCATTTGTTCATTTTACAGTTGCTATGTTTATAAGCAGACAATTATTTTGAATAAGAAGTCTATCAAAATCGGGGGTGCAGCGACAATATTGACGAAAAAAGCATACTGAACGCAGGGGGAATATCCGTTTTTTTATTCGTGATTTAGACAGAAAACACATCAGCTAGCTGGCTAGCTATCCGTCTACAGTAATACCCCTTAGCTAGCTTACCACTCCTTTATATGTATTTACGAAAACTGGTTTGGCATGCATTGCACGTTGGGCATTTAACGATGGCAGTAGTAGCATTTTCCGTTGATTTATTTTAACTTTGACCAACACTGCAATAATTAAAAGTTCTTGGTCTGAACGTACTTACCTTTCACTGCCCCGGTAAGAAACCTAGAGGTCTACACCATGTTTAAAATCAATGTATAGGTTATCGATCCACTAGGGACTGCCTCACCTTTTTTTCATGTCGTTTTGTTTTTACTATTTATTAACTGATAAAATACTTTTAAATATATATTAAATGTACCCCCCGAAGATATTAATATTATTACGTGGTACTAATTTGACTGTCCAGATCCCTCAGTTTATTCATGTTAGTATTTTTAATTATCATTGTCTTCTATCAGAAAAATGAATGTGATTAAAACTGTTCATCTTCACATCACTCTTCAGTAAGTAATATCCTAGCAGAACCTCATCATTTAGTGTCAGTTGCACAAAGGTTGTGGTAAAACTGGTGAAATCATTTAAATGCAGGTAATATTCTACTGGTTACTGGGGATGTTTACTTTAGTTATGTATCATGAATATAAAGGCATTACAATGTAAACAAGCTAAGGTGAATTGGTATAGGTGTAGGTATTTATTGCTTAGATAAGGTAAACACACCTTCATTCATACCTTTATACCAGAGAACTAATTGTTAGATGTTCTTACTTGCATGCAGTATAATGTATGACCTTACATTTAGTCCCACTGAATGAAGCATGATGTGACATTGTTTTGTTTCTTAGTAATGTTTTGCATCCTTCAGCAGAAGATGATGCACCAGGTTGCCAATAACAACGACTTCTGCATAAGCAGCAGGCCCTCCTGCCTGGCCGAAGATGGACGCCACCCCGCCAGCCACTTTGACCTGTGCAACCCGCAGCCCAACAAATTCTACCCACCCCCTCCACAGCCGCCGCTGCAGATGTCCTTGCCCCCGTTGCCCCCCCCTCCTCAGAACACCCTCAAATCCATGCCGTGCCAGAGGCAGGATGTCCGGGGCGAAGTTCTCCCCCAGCAACAGCAGCAGCAACAGGCCCTGGGGGTCAAAAATGGAGAGAAGCCCGAAGACTCCAAGAGGAAGAAAGGGCAGGGGAGGTCCGGTAGGAGGGGCAGGCCGTCGGGGACCACGAAATCCGCTGGGTACCGGACCAGCACCGGGCGACCGCTGGGCACCACCAAGGCGGCGGGTTTTAAAACCAGTCCCGGAAGACCCCTGGGCACCACTAAGGCCGCAGGCTATAAGGTGAGCCCAGGAAGGCCTCCAGGCAGCATCAAAGCTCTGTCTCGGCTCACCAAGCTGGGCTACGGTGGTGCTTGCAGCGGTGCCTCCTTCCCCTACAACGTCATGCAGAAAACGGGCTTGTGCGAAGCTGGCAGCAAAGAGAAGGAGGCGAACGAGTAAAACCCCCCCCATAATCACCGCACGGCCTCTGCCAGGACCTGAGGTCCGAGCACATGTCCTATGTACTGTGGATATGCAGATACCCGCGATTTGGGGGGAGTGACCCTTTCATCGGCATGCACCTCTGCTGTGTCTGCCGCAATTGAATCCTTTTTTCATAAGAAAATATATATATATATATATATATATATAAATATATATACACTCAGTGACGAAAAAGTTAATCATCCAGACAGAGTGGTGGAAATGAAATGAATTTGCACGTGGTAAAAGGTCATGTGACTGTATTTCAATGATTATAATATCAGATCAAACAGACAGCAGGTTTGGCGGTATGGGCACACTGCTGCTCCCATGTCAGTAGGGTGTGTCCCCCCCAGGCCTGGATACATGCGGTGATATGGTGCAGAAGGGAGCCGTACAGCCGTTGTATCCTCTCCTGTGGTAAGTCGGCCCACAGCTGATGTAACTGGCTCTTGAAATCCTGCAGATTGGCCCTGGGGGTGACGTCCGAGCTGATCCCACACATGTTCAATTGGGGAAAGATTTGGGGACCTGGCTGGTCACGGAAGGATCTCAACATGACACAGGCAGTCCATGGACATACATGTGCGTGGATGGGCGTTGTCTAGTTGAAAGATTGTCCCAAGGTGCTGTCACAGGAGGGTGTGGATGACATGTGGATGCAGGATGTCAATTTTCTTATGGCTCCCCACACCATGATGTCATACCTTATGGCTCCCCACACCATGATGTCATACCCTATGGCTCCCCACACCATGATGTCATACCCTATGGCTCCCCACACCATGATGCCTGGAGTAACACCGTTGTGTCTCTCCACAACATTGGCAGGATTGGTCCTCTCCCCTTGGCGTCACCATACATGCACACAACAGTCATCTGTGGTAATGCAGAATCGAGATTCACCGCTGAACACAGTACGATGCCACTACTCATCAGTCCATGCCTCCCGGTTACGGCAACAGTCAAAACGTAGTTGCCTCTGCACTGGTGTTAACGGCAGCCTACGCATGGGATGGTGAATCCGTAGTCTGGCTGATATCAGTCATCGAGACACGGTGCGGGATGACATGAGGTGTTTTCGAGAGTCCAATACCTGTGTCCGGATGGCATGGTGTTCTGTAATGCTTGGCGCAAAATATGATGATCCTCCCTTGGTGTGGTCTGTCCTGGGGCGACCGGAACCTTCTCGACGTGTGTGGGTGCCCTCACCTGCCCATTGGTTCCATCATCGGGAGACTGTGACATCTACATGCCCCCAGGCCGGGCAATTGCGTGATACGACCACCCAGCCTCATGCAAACCCACAATGTGACCCCTATCAAACTCTGTCACGTGCTGGGTGTGCTGTCTAATGCGTCTACGAGGCATCCTCTCTATCTGGTGACTAGAAATGCCTGCCTCTTGCAAATCGAATCAATTACTTACCCATCACTGGTCTGCACGTGTAGCAAATTACATCCAAATCGGACCATTACTGCTGGATGCTTAACTTTTTTTTGGTCACTGAGTTGCATAATATATATTGTGTGTAAAACAAATGGTATAACTGCTGGTTCACATGAAAATATTTGTTCACCACAGGACTTCTATGATATAAATATTCTTAATAAGATACAGATGAAAAATTTTCCTGAGTTATCAAACACCAGCTTTCTTTTTGCTGTATTTTATCTGAATTAATGTTCAGCTGCATGCTAAAATTAATCCATTTTAAAACATATATTTTACTGAATTTGGGTGACACAGAAAGAGCTCCACAGCCATGTGAAGTCCATCTGGCGGTGGACTCTGGCGTGTACGTTGGCTCACCCGTTGTCAGGACAGTTTAAAGTAGGGAAGTCAAACGTGTTTTCTGATTGGCCATACGTGTCACATGTGGTATTCCCAGAAAATGGCATGTCAAAATAGCAGCAGTCTTTGAATATACGTAATCATTTTACTCGTTGGAAAAAGTTTATGCAATAAACCAATAAATAATTAAAGGAGAGATTGGGTATGACAAAATTAGATATTACACTTAAAAAAATACAAGTATTAGTACATGGAATGTTGTTACTAACAATTAGATGTGTCCTTATGTGAGAAGAATGAAGAACAGATGACCATGCCATTGAGTACAATGTCTTTATATTAAAATCACTGTATACAAAAATATCAATTATATCATTATATACATCATTTTTGCAAAGCCAGGTTTTTATCTTGTGACTGTTTATGGAAGTCATATGTTAAGGAGCAGTTCATGGATGCAAGTAGTTTTATACTGTTAAAAGGCCACGGGACAGATCTAAAAGGTGCTACAAAATGTACATGCGTTTGTTATGGAAGTCGGTTATTTTAATATTAGAACGAGTCAAATTTTACACTTGAATGTGGACCAAATCCCCAGCCCGGAAACATGGCCGGTTTTTACCTTTAGAGTCTTTGATAATTACTGTATTTGATGTGTTTTCCCAGGATATTTGCCAAAAATATTTTTTCTCTCAAATTCCATCCTTTAATATGTAAAAAAAAATCGACGATACTTGCCTTTGTTAGTGTTCCTCTGCCCAGACACAATCCTGTAATATTGTTCAAGATTTTCACAAATCACAGTGCTGTTTTTTTAAACTGTATCTCAGTGACAGACAATCAGCCAGTTGTACCGTTTTACAAGCTGCATATCAGATCTTAATTACAGAGACATTAATATACACACAGCTTCTAGGAGCATTTCTTGAGCCCACCTGAAATAATCACAATGTTGGCTACCTTTACTGTCAGTCACCAATGCTGAGACTATTTTAGTCATTAGTTGAGTTACTGTTGATAGAGTTTGTTGGATTGTTCCTGTTAGTGTGGATGGGAATTATCAGTGTTTTTGTGATATTTTTGTAATATACTCCCTCTTGGTGTTCTGTGAAATTAACCTACAGCTTTGCTGAGCATGTACCATAAGCTGGTGGCCGAAATTGTAATGTTGTTATGAACCGCTGAACGTTTCAGATGGAGTTATCTTGCCTGCCGTAAGCTGTAGGTTTAATTGTCAGTTGTTTGAATTAACGGACACTGTGTGACAGTCCTGTGACATATTTGAATTTTCTGTCTGGGTTTTACTGTGTTTTGTTTCACGTCTTGATTTTTTTGTGTTAAAATGATAATTATTGATATTAGTATTATAACTATGTGAGAGCTTTGCAGGTCAGTTCGGCCTCACCTCAGACAACATGATCTCTTGTTGGTTTAGCCTGTAGAAATGATGACTGTGTAAAAAGACTCTGTTTTACAATCTTAAATGTGGAAAGTATCACGAAGCGAGATTTTTATCAAACGATGTACCTAAAGTCTTTGCATGCATACTTCTTTTGACATGCCGTTTTTGTTATAGGCTATATTTTCCTTAACCAAAGAAACTGACGTAATCTGCCTCTTAAACTTTACAAATACATTGGTTTGCTTTTGAGGTTTCTGCCAGTTTGCCTGGTTTGTGAATTAAGTCAGTACTGTGGGTGAACGCGAGGCTGTGCTTAGGGACATGGGAGTCGTGGGGGAATTAATGTCATCGACTTGCACACCTGAAGGGACCTTACTGGCATAGGTAGATAACCTGAATTGCTTTAGTGAAAAAACATAATACGTAACTGAGCAAATCATTTTGGTCAGACTTATGTTGTCAAGGATTACAGGATGGATTTTTCCATTGTTTGAAAACTGTTTGATTGAACTGTTTGATTTGGCAGGTAACATTTGCTGATGTATCAGGTTTAAATCAGACACAAATTAAAGTGTATTCCACATCCTGCTGAACTGCAGCCCTTGACAACTGTAGTGACACCTCTAGTACATATA
>JAABNX020000071.1:1165115-1193760 GCA_015163995.2 Mormyrus lacerda
CCCCCCATCCTATGCCCCCATTTATAACTCTGAAAATTATGTGCATCACAGATGATTTCCAGTTCACTCAGATTCTTGATTTGCCTAAAACCAGTTGTTAATTGAACTTTATTAGGTCATCGTGAAATCGATTTTACACGATTTTTTGTACACTTATGCATTTTAATTGTATATGGTTTCCGAACATAATGCTGCTGAACATTTAATGGGATATTTATTTGTTATTAATTTCATTGAGTGTTAATGAATTCGAATAGTGAAGTTGTTAATCTAAGGACTGTCGTAATGGTTGTTATTATTATTATTATTGTTTTACTGGTTCATCCATTTAAAAATATATATGTACCTTAAGTTTTACAAATGTACAGAAAAAAACTAAATTATGATTATATTAGGCTACCACATCATATATAACCAATATGTATGATGGTCGAAAGAGTGAGAAAGTGAAATAATCCAGAAGTAAAATGTGGATTTAACACCACGAGAACTCGGAGTCCTGTGGAGTGCACGTGCGCAAAATCATGGGCAGCGCGTGAATTGCCTTCACTTCCAAACTGGCAAGATACTTATTACTTATAACCATAGGTGAGAGGATCAAATCGAGTGCACATCTATTGCATTACTAATAGGTTGGCCTCAAAGTTTATAGGTGAATAAAATCTGTTTATTGTACAGCAATATATTTTCAGTATTGGTTTATCCAGTTAAGGCGTTTGTTATTAAACAGTACGTTTTCAATCTAATTTTATTTCACTCCCAAAATAAATCTATGGCCTACATTCTCGATGTATATATTACTCTCTGGACCACCCCAGATATTACAGCGTTTCTGCCGAAGCCTTAAAATATTTTTGTCGTCTTAGTTTTCTGGTCTGTCTCTTCTGCTCTTTCTCAGCCGGGTAAAATGGCGCGCCAGCGGTGATGATATATTACCTCCAATAGGGGGCGCAAGGAGAAAAGAAATTGCAACGTGTTATTTGTCCAAGTTTTTAGCAGACCTATTCGCAGTCCACGCGATAATAAAGTTAAACCACTACAGTTAAACATGCCCCCAAAATTATAGTCCGATAAATTTGTGGGCATTCAAATTTTGGTTGGTAAGATAAACGTCTACTGTTTCTCATATTATTTAAAACCATGTAACACTCCCGTTATTCATAAAAACCACGCAATAAAAAAATGCAAAAATACAGTTTCGTTCTGCTGAATTCCAGTGAACAACTTAAAAAAGTAAGGTAATTTACAATCGCTAGACACATCAGTGCATGGGGGTACTTTTAGTAATTTAAGGATGTTCCTTTGAACTGTGGACTTTTAAAAGGACAGTCAGTGTGATTAAACCTTCAATATACAATTCATCAGTGTTTTTTTGGCAACATTTGTCATGCGCACCACTTTTGGGAAAAAAAAATCGTAATTTCTAAGCAAGCAGCCATTTCTTTCGTTTTGTTTATCGCCTTTCATCATTTTTCCTGAAAATGCATCAGTGTAAGTGGACCATTAGACACTGACAAGCACTTGTTGGAGAATAAACAAAGAATAAAAGAATAAATAAACTTTCGTGAAACCAGATTGTTCTGGATTTTGTAAAGCAACCAAAGAATGATATGAAAGTTTCATAGTCCGTAAATCCACCATACTGCATAAGATGTTGTTGGAGAACGTCATAATTACCATCTAACTGCACCAAGAATAAATTACAACAATGTCAAGAAGTGGCATATTTATTTTTCAGATATGGCAGAAAGTGGTTGCGGATAATTAGGGTTGGTGGGGGGGGGGGGTCAGTTGAGGAGTTTAGTTAAGGTCGGGCAACATAATGGGAAGGCAGGTGTGCAGTCGAGATGGAGGCGGCTGTGGGGATCCACCGCTAAGCGCAAGCTCTGCAGCACAGATCACGGTACCCCCAGCACGACAAGCCGTTCAGCAAAGTTTATATCCAGTTTTATCCAGTACTTGGTGCAAGATGGACAGCGACTGCAAACAGCGCAGAGAACCGCCAAGAAGACGGTAAACACACTGACAAGCATTTGATTTAAAGACCTCCAAAATTTCCTCTCCGATATTCCCAGACAGGGTACAGTTAAGTCAAGACTCCTAAGTTTATAGTTAACACCTGCATTGCCCCGTGTGGCCGAGTTACTCTGAGTGTGCAGTGACTGGGACTTGTCGGGCGCGTCATTTATCCGTCTCCGCTGCAGAAATACCAGCTTGCCCGCAGACGTTTGATTTGAGCTGCGGTTTGATTTGTAGGGAGCAGCAGAAATGCAGCGGGTTGTGGAAACTGCTAGAAAACGGTGCGGTTCTGCGGAAAGGACTACCCCCCCCCCCCTCCTCACCTGCCACTCCGATGATTGGTTGCAGGTGCAAGCTGGTTTCTGATCTCTGCGAGTTGGCAAAGGTGTAGAAAATCACTCCTGCGGTTGTTGTAATCACGGTCCATTCAGAAAACCAGTCTGACGCCAATATTATTTTGCGATTTGATTTTTGTAAATAAATATGGATTGTTTGCACACAACCTAAGAATTAGTACTGCTGCATCATTTAGAAAAATATTTTATTTGTTCAGTTTCTGTAATTTCTGATTCTCCTTCAGTACAACGGGTATATATAGTCTAACCCTAAAACCTTATATTATTTAAAAACCAATATTCAAAAGTTTGAATATTTCACATATAAAATTATCATGAATAGGTCGCCCAAACCACCTTTATTAAGTCAGCCGAAATTTAATTCTGATCATAAAGGGACCAGTCTGATGCGGACATTTTTAATTGTCTGATAACCATACCTTGTCATACCGATTTGTAATTTGTATTTTTCTTCTAGATTTACCAGATGTAAACTGCAGAATCTCAAGGGCACTTAGCGGACATCCTTTAATCCAGTGGTTAGTTGTTTTAGCCCCTAACATACTCTGTTTTTACACTTCCATGTGTTTGAAGTTGAGGGCTGGGCCCTGACCCCCACCATCTGCTGCGCGCGCAGTAAAACTCTTCTCTTACCCTTTCTTGTCAAACCAGATTACGGGGAGAGAGAACAGAGACCCGCGTGGCGACCATTGGGATTTCAATCTGAATGATCTCTTTCACAAACAATCACATTCGCCAAAACTTTTCATCTCCTTCAGAAACCACCAGCTAACAATCTCGTCATCCTCCCCGGATTGAAATTCGGTTCGTGTCTCGCGGTAATGGGGACAAAACCACGTTGTTCCAATTTGAGATTCTGGCCGTTTTCCTCTTTTATATTTCACATTTTTCCCCTATTTGGGGGCAGTTTGTACGGCTTTTCTCAAGGGGAATTGAGATGAAGAGTGACATGCTGGACAATTTCCATTCGCTACTTATCTCCAAAGTGATGGACTCTGAGAAACTAGATCCTACTCCATTTATAATGAGAGTCACAAATCCCCAGAAAAAGAAGACGCGGTCCTATTGGGCAGTTAGCTTTTACCAAGTGCTGTACAAGACTGAAATAATATGTGAGGTGGAATTTCATACACCAACGCCAAACGAAAATTCAGCAAAAATATATATTTGCATTTGATTCTTTTCATGAGAACAAATTGAATGCTGTTAGTAGAAATCTTATTTCACTGACATCCAGGCAGCAGTAAATTATATACGGGAAGTGGAGAATGCGTCCTAATTTAAGTCTTTGAAGTATTTTTTAATTTTGACACTGATACGTATAGAATAATAACGCTTGCATAATCATACCCAACTCTGTGCATTTTATTTTTTTGTGTTCTGTCTCACAGCTGAAACCTGAATTATGCAGATCCTCAGGACATCTTGAGATTTTTATAAATAATTTTCCCTTTCATGAAATATTTAATTATGTGATTAGCTCTACATTACCATAAACGTATGTAAAGCAGGTGTGCAAAGCAAATGTTTTAAGCAACCGAAAACTAAATAACGGAATATACAAGATTTGCAAATGCAAAATAAGGTCGACAACGACCACATCCCACATTTGTGCTTTAAAACACAGACGGCAGTTAACTGGTAGTTGTTAAACAGCCAAAGAATTAGAGATAACCTATTTGCTTTAGATCGGCAGCCGTTCAAAGTTCACAAAGTCCCTGTCTCCAAGGGCAGCCAGCACGAAAAGGTTAAATCGTCTGACGATTCAGGGCATAGCGAAACCTGTCCGCTCGTTTTCCTCATACTGGGATGTTTCTCAGCTGTTTATGGTGTCTTGTTTTTAAATTAATTTGCACCGTCGTCGCCCCACCCCCAAAAAAAATAACCAATATGTTCAGCAAAATGGAACTCTGCTACCCATTGCATTCTAGCTGACGTAACTCATTTTGATTAATTTTTTTCTGTTTCTCATATGGGGAACCTTCCAGTCGGTTCACTTTCCCTGCAGATTCTTTCACCCCGAAACGGACTTCCTACATGAAGTGCAGGTATTATGTCATTGATTGCTAGGGAGCGCTGGAGAGTCTGCAAAGCGTAGGGCTTTCAACACTAGCGGATGCTCTGTGTTAACTGGAAGAGCGCGGTTTCAAATCTAGTTAACTCAGCTGACAAATCCCCGGCTGCTTTTTAAAATTGTGTTTCTGGCAGATGTAAACAAAGTTTTGCCGTTGTTTTTGCAGAATATGTAGCAGGGAAATATTTTGTCTAACATGTTTATACATCATAAAACCGGAGCCCCATTCTCTAAATTCTTTGTCACAAATACAACAGGGGGGATGGCAAATGAATCTGCACGCAGTTAGTCTTGTCCGTATTCTCCGGCTCTATGCTCTAAGCACAGTGGAGAATGTGCAAATAACATCCACATATGTTTGAAACTAGGAGCTGCATTTCGATTTCACCGCAAAGAGATACCGGCGCTCCGACGCAAAGCCGTCTCATCCAGCGTTTTAGGACAATCATATGGTAATAACTCAAAATGTTAACGCTGCTCGCAAGGAACGCGTGCGCGCGCTCCCGCCTCCATCAGGTGTTTCTGATTATTTCAGATGCTCGTCTGCGTAACGTTTCATCAAATTACTGGCCCCTGACAGGATGTCAGTTACTGCGGCAGGACAAACGCGCCGTGCCGTGGAAGATAAACAAAACGCCACAGAAGAGACGGTCCTTGACCTGTGCAGATTTTTTTTTTTCGTTGCTGAAAACGCCCGTTTGCGGCCAGGCACCCTTTAAAAGACTGACATTTACATTTGCGCGGTTAGCAATCAATCTGGCTTAGAGAATTTTAGCCATTCGGCAAACATTTCCATATTTGACGATGGCGATTTTATTGGAAATGCAGGTGCGCTTCATGGAATGTGTCATTTTTTTTTGTCATATTGGACGGAAAGTGTTTTTAACAAAGTAATTTAGGCTACTGGCTGTTTAATAATTGTTATTATTTTTAATGAAGGTTGAGGAAAAGCAGGCTCCAGTCTCAAACTATTGGCAGGGTCAAGTTGCAGGAATATAGCAATTACTTAAATTGATCACAAGATAGTTTCCTTGATAACCAATTAGATCGAGTCGCCGATCCTGTTACATCACGTAGAAAAAACGACTATAAATTGCTTACAACATAGTGAGGGCTAAACATAATTTCCTTTCGATGTAATTTTGCTTGATAATGATAGACCGTTGATGGAGCAACAGATATGGGCCCGAAAAGAGCTTATAAACAATAGCGTTTCAGTTGATTTAATTAGACGAGGAAGTATTTAGAGGGTTAATTGAGATTGCAGTTGGAAATTGCTCTGAAATGGCTGGTACTGATTTTTCACAGTGGGTGCGACGCGTGAGGGATTTCACTCTTTGTAGATAATTAAAATAACCGTAATCACTCCGTGCACGGGGACTGATTGGACTTCTTGCATACCACAGAAATATGGAAAAAGGTTCCTTTTAAACAGCAATGTGGCTTTCATTGTGCACTTTGAAGTTATGCATTTTCCGAATTCGTTTGCTTGTGTCATTGGCAGACCTTTGAAACAATAAGCCGTCTTATTTATGAAGACTACACCATGCGCCCTCTCCCATCTCCTCAGCTGGTTCTGTTGAACATTGTCGTTGGGGACGTGGATGCTGGAGGTGCGTGCAGAGATTTGAAGGCTTCCCTGCACCTCACGTGAAGCTGTAACCTATAGTGCTTTGGGTTGCGTTATTTTCTGATCGCCCAGACTGGTTCGATATTTACAACATGCTAACTTTTAACGTCAGCGCTAATTTATTGCTCCGCTCGAGGAATCAATTTTTAAGAAAACATCCACATGAGGAGCGATATATATGTATATATTGGACACATCTCCCATACGATAGGTGATTTGTTTGCGCACGTGTGTGCAAAAGCTATCTTTGCACGCTCAAAAGTAAATGGTGGAACCCGGGCCCCGAAAATCGAATGTAATTTAAAAAATTCAGAAAGGAGCCTTGATAGATAAGATTTGGAGTCCAAGGTTTTCTGTTATTATTTTGATGGACCGACAATACTGAGACGGTTTTGCCATTAATCCGCGCAATATTAAAGCGCAGTACCCCAGTCTCTCGACTGCTCTCGTGGGCGATAGCTGTTTATAGAGATATTTCTTGTCCTCTGTCTTTCTCTCAACATAAGCTCTGCTTGGCTGTGAAAGATGTGGGGGAATCTGGCTGAATTTTTTTCATCCACACGTCCTCTGTTTTTGCGTTACAATATGACTTTGGAAAGGCGGTTAAACTGCATTAAATAAGTTACATATATTTGATTAGATGTAATACATAATTGACCTATCAAAAAGTAAAATGTAGGTTTTTGTACAAAATTAAAAAATGTAACAAGTGGGGCAGTTTTGTTTTATATACGTGGTTCTAAATTTAAAATATTATAGTAATACTATAATAAGCTATATTAAGACGATGCCTGAGAGCCTGTGTAGTGTTTTACTAACCTACTACAATTAGGTGTAAAAGTGTACTATACACGTTGATAATAGCGAAAGATATGTATTTTTTATCAGAAAATCTGTCCATAAATCGACCCATAAATCGCTTTGAATGAGGGTCACAAGGGAAAAAAATCGTTTGCGATCTAATTCTAAACTAACTTTACATATCTCAACAGTTTGCCTCACTTAACCGTGTAACACCAGCGATTCTGGTGGTGTTTAGGTAACACAATTAATAACGTCAAGTTTCTTAGATTCACGATACCCTGTGTGTTTAAATAATGCCCGCCTGTTTGGTATGTCGCAGTACAGTAATCATTGCAGTAGCTTTAAATAGCTTCGTTACAAAAATAAAGTGGGACCTGGAATCAATATAAACACAGCACGTGGATCCAGTGTTCTGTGGAGACAGATGACACATACCCGCTGCTGTTTTACAGCAGATACAATAACGCATAGCCTATACTTATACATTAATTGCAATATGACTAAAGAAATGTCAAACATCTATGTACGGCGCAGACGGAATTAAGAGGCAGAGTCCAGAGGCAGTCAACAGAGAAATATTGGTTCACACGAAGCAAGTCATAAAGCCCGTCCGACGATTTTCTTTTTGCGAATCGCCCTGAAAAATATCAATATCTGGATCAAAGATTTTAAACTTCATTTAAAACCTAACGACAGAGATGTAATATGCCAGAACAATAAAATATTTCAGATGCTACAGAGATCCATGTATTGTGTCCAAACACCAACACTGTTAGGAATATTTTCTTAATTAAAATGTAAGCCTTTAAAAAATCAATTTGCGTTAACTGGTAAATTTTGAATGCTCGCTGAGCCTTAGAAACCGATGTGAAACGCTGGCCAATTTGGCCGCGTTAAACTTGTGTCTTCACCGGAGAAATGACGTATAATGTAACCGATGCATTGCCAGTATTATCCAGAAGCCGCTCTTCAAAACCACTTAATCATGATGTACATCGCGTCAACACCGCTCCTCTTTTCCGCTTTATTAACTGCGTTGTAGATAACCGTAACTAGGTGTAAATAAATCCTTGAGTCTTTGTTTAGCTTCAGATCCCCAGCAGTCTACTCCGCGTAGTGTTTTAATGAAGGTATATGAGCAGCCGGGGAATTATTGGAGAAACGGGTAGAACGTGTTTGACGCCATCGTCCTCGTGCTCTCCTTCATTCCTATGTTCACAAGAGAGTATGAGGCCTGTTCTTCCAGCATCACCCGTGATAGGCGCCCATGACGCACTTTGAGGGTGCCGAGACCATTTCATTCATTCAAGCCTTGCAGAGAAACAAAGGGCAGCATCATCAATGTATTGCTTTAGCAGTTATGTATGGCGGTAGGGGTACTTAAAATTTTAGGCCTTAAAACTGTCTGTTAGTGAAATTTGCGATTTTTGAGGGGAATAATTGGTAGGTGCTGATTGGGTCTTTCTTCCAGACCATGAAGAAGGAGGTGTGTATCTTCTAGCAAATGATTTTACTTGTGTTTATCTTCTCTAATTTTTAATACTGCTACTCTGGTGATCTCTAAATTGCAGACCCAAGAACTTGAGAGATCTTGGCTGTGCCGTCCTTAGACTTTCCTGCAGTTTTGTTATGGTAAGCATAAATCCATTTACTCATTTCTGATTGGCTACTGAATGTGGACCTGGAAAGATCTGTGACAGAATCTGATTCTGAGCCTTTGGGAAGGATCTCAATGCCCAGTGTCTCAGTAACTGTCCAGGTACCTAAATGGGCAAAAATAACTTACAATCCACTCTGGAGGAAATTCTAATTAAAAAGTGTGCAGCAAGGCTGTTACTTTACAGCTCTCACTGGTACAGATGCTTGTGGGACTGGAAAAATACCATCACTGTTGCTGAATTTTACAATATTAATAGAAGCATATGCGTGGCTTGGTGGATTATGGAACTGTGCCTGGGGGCTTCTGGAGGTTGTGGATTCAATGCCCATGGCCATCAGAGTAATTCTATTATTGTTGGGCCCTTGAACAGGGCCCTTGGCTCCAGGAGGGCTGGATGCCGGTTCCTTAAGAACATGTCCTTGTAGTAGACTGGCACATTTTTTGCAAACCAGGTTCCTTTGCAGGTATTCAACCGTGCAGTAAATTACAGGTTTAAGCCCCTCCTTGAAATTAATTTGCTCTCAGTGAGGCAAATAGGTCACCCCTGCCCCCCCTCAGCCTACTCAGAGGGACCCCCTCCCTCTGGTCACCCTAACTCTAACCCTAACCCTCCCTCTGGTCAACAATCAACGGAAAAAGGCCTATCGGTAGGCTTGCTAGATCAATCCCCAAAGTTTTTTCTGGCTACGGGCCTGTTCCCTTTTCCTCTTGATTGATGGACCGACTTGCATCAAATCCTTGAAGACCACAGCCTGGGCCCCAGTCACCTCCTCGCTGTCGCCTTCATCCTCAAGAGCTACTCTCTCTCTTTCAACATATGATCATCCTGGACATTCATGCTGATTTTTCATGGGTATCCTCTTCCTCACACTATTGAAATCCTCCGGCCACACAGCTCACATGTAACGCCAAGTTTGATGCCAAGCCCTGCTCGATACTTCTACGCCCACTGCTTGTGACATAGCTGTCAGATGCCAGGTGAATCTCATCAGGCTTCCCTGTACTCAAGCAGATGCCATTTATACCTCGAAATGGCAGGCAGCCAAGCGTCTCTGATGATGAATCCCTGCAGTCGAACCCTCGCTGTCCGTATATCTCCCTGCGACGGAGCCAGAGTGAAGAAGGGGATTCATCATTGCTCTGCTCTTTAGATCTCTAGGTGGAAAGATGGTCGTTTTTATGCAGCACTTGTGGTATTATTTCCGGAAAACGCCTATCAGAGTGCGCAGGCGGGTGGAAGGGAGGCCGGGTTGAGTTCCTTTTTGTAATCTCTTACTGAAATATTATTAGCTATAATTTAAGGTGACATTTCAGTACCATTTCAGGAAAGTGGCAGTGATTGGTTGAGCCAAAATGGATGGATTACAAAAAGGGTTTGCTTCTTGTACAACGATGGTTAAGCAAATACCCTCGGAAATTTTTTATACAGCATCAGATGTAGTTTGCCAGGTTGTGAAGCTCATTATTTCCTCTGCTGCATGTCACTGCTTCACAAAGAGCTTTAGGTGCAGTTGTCAGGACTGGACTTTGAGCTCTGACTTAATGAGAGTATCTGTATGCATTTCACGATTATTTTTTTTTCTTTTAATGAAAATAGACTGACATGATTAGTCTTGATGTTTGATCCCTGTTGCGATGCTCATTGTTCCTGCTTTTGACCCCTGGGAATGTTTCGCTTGGCCAGTACGCCGCCGGGGCATCTGAGGACAGGGTGCAGAGTGAGCGCGAGGCGTTTCTGGCCCAGGAGAAGCAGGCTGTCCTCCAGCAGCAGAAGAACAAGATCCGGCAGGTAATTCAGAGCCAGATGGGCAAGGGCGATAGGAGGGGGTGCAGTCGACGGGGGTGGCATGTGGCTCCGCAGGTTAGGACTCTGTGCCTGTGATCAGAAGGTTGCCGGTTCGAATCCGAGGCTGGCAGATTGATGTCATCGTTGGACCCCTGAGCGAGGCCCTTAACACCCAGTTGCTCTGAGGGTTCTACATGCAGGCTGACCCTCCCCCCCCCTCCCAAGACAACTGGCTCTCACCTGTATCCTGTATATGTTTAAGTGTCTTTATTCAACCACAGGGAATATTAGTATTCTATTCTTTTTTATTTCAGATAATTGCTGTAGTAAATACAGTTTAAAGACAGCTGTAGAAAGATGGATGTAGATTTGAGTATGGAAGATATTTGGTTTCCATATTTATCTGCATTTTATAACTTAAGATCTCATGTGAAATAGTTCTTTTTCCACATGGATGTTTCTCCGGTTCGGAAATGTACTAAAGCAGATGTAGTATTTATGCTGGTCTTTTTAATCAGAGTGTCAGAGTAGCTCACTAATAGCTCAGTGGCTATAGGACAGAGGGTAGATCTTTAGTCTCTTTGGGTCGAGGTGAGATGGGCTGCAGGTGACGGAGGTGAGATGGGCTGCAGGTGACGGAGGTGAGATGGGCTGCAGGTGATGGAGGAATGACTGTGTATTTCCTTTGTATATTTTCAGTTCCTTTTAAGAAAATGATTGCTGTTTAAAACGAACATACATCCTCTGTACCACACGACACTAGTCCTGTAATTCATGTTCATCCAGGGACGTAGCTAAAAATTCTGGGCTCCCTGACAAAATGTCACCTGGGGCCCCCCTGCGTGGCTTTATGCCCCCCCTCCCACTCCCCGGAGCAATATAATTTGCCAGCCGTGGTGGGGGAGTCCCCTTGGTAAAATTTCGCGTTTATTGAATATTGCGCAACGTATAATGTAACTAACCTATTATTTGACATCCTCAAGGGCTCCAGTAGTGCCAGGGGATTCATGCCCCTCCCTCGCCCCTGGCAATGGTCAAAACTTCTCCCAGATGGCGGAGCAGCTGAACCTCTGGAACCACGTGGTCTTGGAGGACCTGTGTACTTGCACGGTCTTCATAAACCTGAGAACACTGGATTAAACTCCGAACAAGTGGGAATGGCTGCAGTTTTTTAAATCATCAAAGCTGGTTTCATGCACACGCTCGTATTCAGGGTTAATTATTCTCCCTTCCTGCAGACTTAGGGGGGGGGCTTTAGTGCTGGGGGGGTGGCTGGCTAGTTAGTTCTTAGTTCCTTTGCAGGGTTTATGGAGAGATTTACCTTTGTATGCTTTTCAGCTAACTACACAATGGCTTAATATTTAAACATCCGTATTTCCCCCCCCCCCAACAAACATCATTAGTAAATGGGACTGGGGATTTATTACAGCCTTGTCTAGTATTAACTCACTGCCACTCACTGCCAGTGCAAACATTTTAGTATTTTTAAATGTTATGATGTATGCCGGGTATGACCCAAGATTTATGGAAGCAATTAAGGTGAATTTCAATGCTTGAGACAGACTGATTGTTTGTGTATTTTTCAAATTTATATTTGACATACCAAAGTGAGTAGTGACTAGTGTTTACAACACAGTTTCACCTTGCCAGTAACATACAATGTGGTCTGATATATAAAATGTCCGTCCTGTGTGCCCTTACATTGTCTGTCTTGTTCCTCAAGTTGATGGTTGTGGTATTCATAGATAATCTTACTTAAAACTGCCTAATTCTAATCGAACGTATACATTGCACTTTTTCTGCCGAGTTATATGATTTTGCATGCATAGGTAATTAAATAGTATGATTTACTGTGGTTTTTACTGTTTTCTATAGACTGTGCCCTGTTCACAGACCCTGATTGCACTGAGTAATATTTTGGAAAGCAATCAGATTGAGGAGGCTATGGAGAACGTGGCGGAAATTAAAAGCTCATAGAATGTCCCGGAAAGGGAAAATTGCAAACCATAAGTACAGCTATTCACCGGAATAATAAAAAAAGGAATGTGTGGTATATATGGTGGAAGTGTCCAGCTTTTTAGTCCATGGCAGTGAGGAGAGACTCCAGTGGAGAGGTCACTAGGGATCCAGTGCCGAAAACTGGAATTGGGGCCTCCTGCCCACTCACAGGGGCTGGGGCCGCGCCCCCGTCATTGGCTGTGTCGCCCAGGTGAAAGGTGAACCTTTCACACCCCTACTTTAGTTTTGACACACGTGCACTGGAGCAGACTCTCCATGTGTTTTTGTACACGGCAACTAGGGATAATATAATGGAAGGGAAAAGGTGGTGGCGGATATTGGGGGTGGGGGGGGGGGATTTAACTGCTTGGGTCATGGGCCAGCATGACAACTGAGGACGGAGACTCAGAATGGGGAGTGTGTCCCAGCAGGGCTGGGCTGCGGAACATCTCAATGCTCTGCTCATGCCAATGACCTGCCCTAGTAAATATTCGGCTGAATAAGCTGGTAGGGCTGTTAAAAAAAATCCATTTGATTAGTAATGCTTGACTGTTAGAAGGAGGGGAAATAAGTCCAGTGCTGAGGCGTGTAGCTAATTTTCGGAGTTACTGGCCATTTCTCTGTGTTTATAGAATTAGCGCAACAGTACGTGTTTTCTCTCTTATGCGGTTATGTAACATTGCACATGCCATCATTTTTTCCCTACCCTGTACATTCTTTAATCTCTGTATTTTTCTTTCTCCTTAACTTCTTTAAACCTGTTTCTGTAGCGTAAGTATTGATATTAGGCCCTAATTCCTCTTTTGACGTGTAGCAAAATCCATTGTCATATGATTTTTGCGAGATACACAGTGGCGTCTATACCAATCACTGGGAGAGAGAGAAATTATCTTGTAATCATACAATGCGATCTTTTTAGATGTTGGTATGTTATCTGGTTGACAAGGTCATAAAACGAATAAGGGAGGTGTATGTTATAATGGATAACTGCAATAATAATAGTGTAATGGGTCACAGCTCTAGATATGGGGAAGGAGAGCGGCAATAGAGATGCGCCGTTTTCAGGCGATAGCCTCTCAGTTAAGGTGCGACCCAGGCGTGAAGGTCACGAATACGATGGCACCCTTTGCACGTTTCTTAAAACTAATACGTAAAAACGACGCATTTTATATAGCATTTTAAAACCCTATTAGTAGACCTGAAGTAAATGTCAGGTGTACTCGCTGACCTGCCGCAGTCCAGAACAGGGGTCCCCACGTGAACCGCATTGGTTTACTAAATTTTCTTTATAGCCATTAGATCACGTAAGAAAAACTGGGTATTTCAACGGTTCACTGACCAGCACAGAAAAAAGTCCCAGACTATATGGTTCTTGGCGTCTGCGGCTCAGGCCGGCGTCAAACCGCAGACCTTGCAAAACGAATTTGGTAATGATGTACTGTAAAATATTCAGCGCGACTATTTATAACATGGATGGGTCACTGCGAGGTGTGAAATATTCTGTCATTCTGCTTGAACGTGCGGGTCTAATAGACATTAAATTATGTTTATCCATAGACTTGCATACGCTTTTGGGACCGGAACAACCGGACGCAAGTCGATTTGGCCGTATCTCGATAGTTATAGAAGAGAGGCAAGACATCAAATACAATACTGTAATACACACACACACACAGTACTATACAGGAAATAATTATGTAAATACAAAATCACAACATTTTATAACAAAAAGCCAAACACCGGCTAAAGTCCTACTACGTCCAGTTTCAGGCGTCTCTCCGTCCGTGTGTATTATTTACTGTGGAGTTCGGACGTAACTCAATAGGACGTAAGCCGACGGACATCTGTATTTAAAATATGTAGTCTATTGCATTAATTTGAATTGGAAAATTTTATTAATTTGTGATTTAATTTGAATAGGAAAAATTATTTCGTAATATTATAGGTTACGGTTTAATTTTTAATTAGAAATTTAAGCGACCTGGAGTTTTTCTAATTTTCCTGATACCATGCATCTTCAGTAATAGAGATACAAAGAGAGAATTTTTCTGTAGGTCTACTCTATAGAATGCAAATGCTACAGCCCCTCACGTAAAACGAAAGGCTAGAACAAAAAAAACCTATTTTCTCTACCCTTGCTCAATAGCTCAAGTGTGGTTTAGTCTTACACCAGATAACGGTCGATAAATACTCAAATTTTTCAGACAATAATACAAATTACAATATCACCAGTGTCATAAGGTTCCGTTTTCAACTCAAGCATTATCGTATTTATAATACTAGGCCAATGCCTCATAATTTGTGACGGCATTGAAATGATTTTCTAAAGGAATTGACTGTTGCAACATAATTAACTTTTATTTAAAATGATTCAGCTGTTGTCACGAAAACAAGGTCATGTGACATAAAATTTCGGTTTAATATAGGTATAGTTTTTATTTATTGGTTTGTGTTTACGATATAAACTCGCCAATAGCGCAAAATAAAAAGCGAACAACTGTTCAGAGGTAATTGTATTTAGTGTCCAATAATCATCTTTTAAATAAATGTTAGGCCTGTCAAATCAACCACTGTTAATAAACCAAAGGTCACTATTGTTACAATAGTAATAGCATCTTTACATTGTAAAAATATGCGTAATTGGTAACGAAAAACAAATGTTATAACTGGTTTTCTCAGCGATGTCAGCAGAAACAGATTTATGTAGCGTGTTTTAAAATGACCTGTTTTAAGATGACATCAATTTTTCAGGAGATTTAATTGTGATGTACGGAAAACGCAATGGGACCTTTACAATGAATATCTGGAAAATCGGCCCTTCGCCTGAACTTTATTAAAACATTCTGTATTGCAATAAACATGTTGATAATTTCCATTCACCTTTTTGGATACAGAATAATCGATTTGCTTATTTCTCCTCTTACAATAATATCAGTTTGTACAAATCACGTTGCACTGGAGTGAAGCATGCGTTTTTTTTCTATTAAGACAAGCAAAGAAATAAAAAAATACGTCAAACCAAGCGCTGGAAGTTGTTCCACAAATACATGACGCCGGCTGCTTCGTAAAATGTGCGCTTTCTGCACGTAAAAAACACACACAGAGACACAAAGGGGAAGTATAAAAATTTACATACAACAGTTAATTTCTTTTACCATGTTATATCCGTTAAAGATTTAAATTTGTTTATTAATTTTCCCCGTCCAACAATGATAGCAAGATTCAAATAGTTTAAGTCTTCAAAGCAAGCAAGCTAAAGGTCGACAATTGTTCCTTTTTCCGTATTTACAATGTGACAATGTAACAAATGTCTTCACTATGAAATCCAAAACATGGATATTTTGTTGTGCAAGTTTATAAGTAATCACATAAAACCCGCATAATCCATTTAAAACGACTGCAACCAATCCAGTTGTCGGTTTGTGCCATCCGCAGGTCCGCTTGTGATGTTGAATTTTGTCTAAAACGTCAACTGTTGTACTGACAGGCGTTTAGGCCCGAACCGGGACTTTGCAAGCCACTGTATCCAAAAGTAGGGTGCTGCTTAGATTTCAGTCTCAGCGTGGCCAGGCTGGAGTTACAAGTGTCCCGATACACACTGTAAGATGAACCAGGTGGTCCGTAAGGGCAGGTGGACGAAGACATGGCCGAATTGATTGAGGAACTGCTTATGCCGTTAAGATTGCTGATGTTGTTCAGGCCGGATGCAGGCATGCCGGGCACGGCGGAGTGACCCATGCCGGAAGCCATACTCATGGAAGAGATGGAGTTTGGCGCCGAGAACATGGATTGGGAAGTCAGCGGGCTCATGGAGTTGAAGAATGGAAAGTTTTTCGTGGACAGCGGGGCGGGGGCCAGTGCTTTATTCGTCCAGTTGTTATACGTGTACGCTGGGTACATGTCGTCGTAAGGCTGCATCAGACCGCTGAACTGAGGCAGGTAACTGTTTTTGCACAAGTCCATCTGCTGGTTGCGCTCCCGTTTCCTCCATTTCGCCCTGCGGTTTTTAAACCACACCTATGCGACACACAAAATTCGTATTAATAATTTACTTAATATGGGATCCATTGTGTCGATGTGTGCATTTTCAGAGATAAACACGGGGGCAGTGTGTATATAGGCGAAGGCAGAAGTCGACGAATTAAACACTGTAATATGTTACAAAATATAATAAGATATAATGAGCACCCCCCTCATTTTCAAAAGCCAGCACAGTCACAAACAAAATACAAAAACTTTAGTTATGATTGATTTTTTTTTGCAACAAAATCTTAAACTTGTCAGTGTTAACTTTCCATTCTACCGCTTTTAAAACCGGACACGCAACGCTTCCTTGAAGCACGTAAAATTCTGTATGAAATGTTATATACACATATGTAATATACATATAATAGTTTCTATACGTGGCTTTTTGACCAATGTAATTACTATTTTAAATAATTTAACAGCGCATCCTTTTTAAACAGATTACACGTTGTGTGTGTAAACGTACAGTGTAGGCTAATTATATAAAATCTGGTAAATGATTCTTTAACATTACAACTGCATGTTATTTTAATTAGGTGATCATGAGTAGAATGCCGCAGTTTTCAAAGCAGTTTACATAAATGCTTTTTATTCCGCAGGCAAATTTACAGCGCAGAACAATTAGGGCCTAGTTGAACGAATACGCAATTAAAGCTCAACTGATACAATCAATACTACAACTCCTCACCGGGCCACTATAGGCCTATCTACTTAAACGATTTGATCCAATGATTATCTATTGTCATCGTCCCAAAGACCATTTGCTTCGTATATCTGTAGTGGCAACGTAAGTAAATTCTGAAAACGAACAGCAGAAGTGGCGATATAAATGTACGTCCTCTTAAATTTTATTTACAATTTATGTAGGCCCAGATTAAAATTTGCAACCATGTTTTGATTAACCCTAATTAATGTTGATTTGGCTGCATGCTCTTGAATGAAAAACTAAGTCCATGTAATATATTTTAATACGAATACTTTCCATTATCGTGAAACGTAGTGTAACCTTATTGTGCATCGTGTAGGTATACGCCATTTACGCAGTTCATATAGTCATATCATATTTTACTGCAGTTAAGTTAAGAATTAATTCAGCTTCCGACGTATTTGGTCCAAGGTATTCACCACTATCTACAACATGGTTTATATAGCAGGCCGAAATCGACGGAATTGTGGCAGATCTTACAGACTAGAAAATGGATTTGTTCTAGACTTTCCTAGGCCGCAGAATCATGTTAGACATACTTACCCGAACTCTGGCCTCGGTGAGATTAGTCCACACGGCTATCTCCTCTCTGGTGCTCATGTCCGGGTACCGGTTTCGCTGAAATGTGGCTTCCAGCTCCTGCAGCTGCTGGCTGGTGAAATGCGTTCTCTGTCGCCGCTGTTTCTTCTTTTTGGGGTCCTCGGCCGTTCCATCGTCGCTTCTGTGCTCTGCGAGCCTTTCCTTATCTAAGAAACAGACGCACACTCGTTGTTTATTTCACTCCGATTACAGTTCTCATATATAGTCGTACCTTTACTGAGAAGTAACTACAATGTACTCCGTTTGCAAAAAGTAGGCCTATATTCTGAGCAGCGGTCAAAATGACTGTTTCCATTTTATTAAATACCAGGGTTGCAATTTCTGCATAGCAGGCAAACACGCAAAACACGCCATTAAGAAAATAACATAGGAGGACAGTAACAGCAATTCAACGTAACCGTGTTACAGCGAGATTGTGACAGTTTCTTAGATATAAACAGATAACAGATTTACATACCTCAGACACAGTATCGTTTGAGTTGAGCTAATGTTGTTTTTGACTTTACCTATTAAATGTCAATATAAATTAAAAAAAACGCACTAGATACTGTGTAAGTTAAGCAATGATTACCTGTCATTTGCTGTTTAAGTCATTTCTGTTTATTGCTTTGTATTTATCCAAAAGTAAAACAGAAAAAAATCGTAAATACCCAAACAGAAAGTCTACTCGCTTAAATAATGTCATTGGCTTGAATTAAGTATGCATTTTGTACACGTTTTCAAGCAACGTGTATTATCGATACTCATGATTTAACTTGTGAAAATGTTACTTAGAATAATTTTCCCTGACGACACGATTTTGCAACAACATTTATTGTTAATTGTTTGTGTTTTAAAGATAAGGTGGTATTTATGTTTTCAATGTATGTATTTTTAATATCGCAGATCATTTTATTCAAATAATCAAGTCATTGTAAATTTACTTGTGTTCTGTATTAGTAGGCCTGACTGCTGGTCAGTGTCTTAATAATAAGCTACAATGATAATTTAGTGTAAAACATACCTGTCCTGCATGCATAGTATAATATATGATAGTATTTCCGTAGCATTGCGGATAACATTCATAAAAATTCGACAAGGAGTAATAATCGGAGGATGACCTTACCTGCAATTTCAGTATCTGACGATTCGCTGCTGGAGTTATCTAACGTTTCGCGTTTGCTGCTGGAAGTCCTGGGCAAGTGGAAGGTGGAAGACATGTCGCGCGCCGGCTGGGGTCTTACAGCCTCGGAGATTCTATCCAAGTTCATACCACCTTAATGAAAGAATGATGCTGCATTAAAAAGCTGACTCGCTGTGAATGTTCTAGCTTTCTTTTTTATTTAGAGACTCATCTAAACCGGCGATTTAAAAATGTTCTCGAATGCGGTCGTTGTAGCGAGGGCAACTTGAAGTTTATTTTCGCACCGATTTCCGTCCGACTTTCTCCGGCGAACGTAATTAATTCGTACAGCAATGACGGCAAGTGCACTTCCAGTTTGTGTTGCGGAGAGAATGGGCTCATCCCTTCAGAGTTAAAGCTGTCTAGCAGGAATACCCGCGTAGATCCACCCATTTTTTCTATTAAACCTCCCCTATCGCAGAGGAGGGGGTCCCACCCACAAACTACGATCAGTCTAATCCGTCTGCAGGCGAGAGCACTTTTTGGATTTGTCACAGAGGAACACAAGAGCGAGCTTCGCTTTACGTTACTTGTGAAACTCCCGAAGAAAATGGGCCTTTTATTCGGGCATGTTTGAAATAAGCCTAAGCGAAGTGCTACGGGCAGCTGGGCGCGCTTGTATACACACGCACACAATGTATATTCGGATACGAGCTGAATTGAATAAACACTTGCCGTGACCTGCCTTGCTGTTTCGATGTAAAAACATTTCGTGTAAAATACAGTAATTTATACCCTAGTTTAGACTGAGAACAGGGAAAAAATATCTTGCCTGGAAAAAGTCGTCTATATCCATTAGTGCAATTTCATTGAAATGGCAAACGACGTCTTGCAGTTGACGAGTTAGCATAATATTTTATCTATCACAGTTAAGAATATAATTGGTCAGTAATAAATTGTAAAGGAACATGTTTTAATGGTTGACCACTTTCCTGGCTCTCCGACACACACACACACACACACACACACGTACACACACACGCCCGCCCACCCACCCTCAGTATACGGGCGTTAGATTGAGGTATACATTCCATTGTTTCCAGTAGTAAAAGGTGACCTGCCAATCATGTGTCCATCAGCCTAAGCAATCATAATGAATGCTACTCAGATTTTCTCCCCAAAAGGCAATATCTGCGAATTTCGTTCACTTCAGAAAATTAAGCTTTTTAGGAAACCACTTGTTAAGAAATAACTTTGTTATATGTCTTACCACAATTTCGCCTTAGCTTGAAAATAATTATCCAAATAAAAGTCGTGATTTTAGTAGTTATATATATTTGAAATAATAATAAATAAAAAATAATAATCACTGGTTCTGTCGGTGCCTCTTTTGCTCCACGGTCCAGTATTGCTTCTTAAATAGTCATACGAACCGAATAGTAAAACCTCAATTCAATTTAATTACAATTTTAAATGTTGTTATAATTGTCACATTGTTATAATTTTAAAAATAGCCATTTTCCTAAATATTTAACACTGCGTACACTAATAATTGTGTGCGGGATTTCACAGCTATACATTAAGAATACGCCTGTTGCTGTAGGATAGTGTATTTATGTAGTAAATTTATACAGATTGTAAAAGAATTAAACTTAACGAAATTCCCGCAAATGTTGTTACTTTGGTGTTGCTTTTGTTTAAATTTCGTTAATTTTAACCACAGCCCAAATCACCTTACCAACCTTACAAGCTGGAAGAACGTTAAACATATTAATACTTAAAGCAAAAGGTATTTATTTAATCAAAATTACAACTGTCTGCGTGTAGTTTACAGAATGTCAACTTACAGAACGTTAATGCCAACGTAAAATTTCCTTTGAATTAAAACCTGCACCTATATAAGTAACTGTATGTAAAGAAACCCAGATTTGCCTGAATGTGATCTGCGTTCTGAAAGTCTAAAGACAAAAAAAAATAAAGTTACAGTTGTTCATTTAAACTCTGAATCATGCGTTTTTATATTACCTTACTCAGCTTAATTTGAAACAGCGGCGCCTACTGGTGGGAAATCATTGTAAAATGTGGTCGTTATCAAAGAATTCCAAACTCGGGATATTTTTGTGCACGTTACGCGAAAAACGCACAATTCTGCTTTCCTTGTGGTACAAAATCTATACATTTCCCAGCCGTACTTTACAACATTTTATTGCAACCTACGTTCGCTGTATTTCTCAAATATTTATTATAGAATATTTAGTGAACTGTTTTAATAAAATTGCATTCAAAATCACGCGAAGTCCATTTTCAGTGCTTATTTTTATAAACCCATTCTTAAATTTTAGTGACCTTTCTTCAGCTTTTCAAAGAGTTTTATATTAAATTGAAATAATGTTCGAAATAATTACAAAACGACAAAGCCGTTCATTATTTATTATATGCATGTACATTTTACGCGACTTTTCTATCCAAGGCGACTTAAAGTACAGAGATCGGTTGCAAACTTGCAATTTATTTGTACCTTTTGAGATTTGAACCAACGGCCTCTGCCTTAGCGCAATGCGCTTATTGAGCTACCAAATTCAATATATAGTGATTATTCTTTATTAAATAAGCCTATTCTTATTTGCAGATAAATACGTAACAATCATGCTGCTGATCAACATTTACTCGATTAGCTTTTATGTGTCAAAGGATTTTTGTTTTATAAAAGAAATAGTGCTGTTTTATTATTTGAATACATGTGAGATCATTTGGTTATGTGATGTTTGAGATGATTTTGCGGTGATAACATTTGACATTGAGTTTTATGTAACCAGAAAGAACCCTCGAAGCAAAGCTACGGTTCAGCACGTTACCCACCACTGACAAGCAAGGGGGAGGTAAAAGGTCATGAGCCCGCAATATTCTCCTACCTTAGATAACTTTTCACTTTTCAAACTGTATTATTACTTAAAGATTAAATCATTAGAAAATTGACAAGAAAATTACCAACGTATTAGCTTCAGGACACGCACACAAGATTTCATTTAATTATTGGTTAATTAACATGTCTACGTAGTACAGAATAAATTATTTCCATCCTGCAAGGCGCGCTTTCGGGGTAAATGATTTATTTCTAAACTGTCCAATAGAAAGAAGGCAACAAGTAAATATATTAATATCAATTTAGTTATTGATAATGAAACGTTGTTATTTGTCAGTGTTTTCCGTGTCAGTTTGATCAAACGAAACATTCGCTTAAATGATATTAACATATCCACAGGACATTTTTATTTCCAATGAACGTGTCTTTCGCTGTTGACTTTTTACATTAACGTTGTGTTCTACGTTTTAATTTTCCCAATTAACGCATGGGCCTGTTATTTTTAAGTCTATGAATAATACAAACAACATTGTCAAATGTACATCACTGACAAATCTAGTTTGTAACATTAGTTATACTAATATATTGTTACACAAAGAATTTACGTATACCGTCGCCGGTTTGAAGGAGTGATGTTTTTTGTTATTTTGCTGAACGATCGTATCTTCGATCAGCGTAATTTTTATACTTTCGCACCAGAGATTTACAGTCCCGAAATTTATCCATATAGTAAAAAAGGGGATTGAATATATGGTTTTAATAATTATTGAAATATCACTAGTAAAATACTGTTGTGTACTTAGTGTGTACAGGTCTAGTAGGACGTGACACTAATGTATGCATCATATTCAAAGATAACTGTACAAAACTACATGAAGTTGTAATTTCGGTTTCAAAAAAAAACTTAATTGCTACTCTGTTACGAGCCCAAGTAATTATATTTATTGATAAAGTAAATTTTATCAATAAATTTATTAAAGTCTAAGGGTGATGTCTTTGACTGTGTGCAGGAACAACAGTCTGTGAAATCTACTGTCTCCCATGATTAAAATTTGGAATGGACCACGTATGTGTTTAAAATGATTAAAGTAAGATTATGAAATACCACACATTTCATTATGAAAGTGTCACCCAATCATATAACAGAGATTAGCAAATAACAGCAAATGGGTTTCGATAATATGGTTCCTTCTAGAGAAGGAGCTTTGCCTTTGATCCTCTGTGTTGTGATAAAGACGGTCTGACTGTCTCGGCTCCAGCAGCCGATGCTCACTGGTATCTCTGCTAACCTTTTCGACGGTCGTGTTAATTAATTATAGCGGTCAGATCAGTTCTTATGATCAGCTGAGACAGCAGCACAGATCTGGCAGGTGGCGTTAACTTGACAGATGTTAACTAGCGTAGACTCCTGTAATTCTATTCGATCGTTTAAAAATAAACCTTTCTGTAAATGCTTTGCTCATTTACTGTGGTCACTCATATTTAAGGTTTACAGTAAAACGCATTCTTATGAGTTTTCCTTACACCGCCATTTGACAACGACCATTACGTATGTCAATGATGACACAGTTTACAGTCATCATTATGCAGGCTATGAAATCAAGCGAATATCCACTATTTATTCACCTGTTTACCGTTCTTGGTCCCGTGTGCAATTAGGTCAAAACAGAAAAAAACGAAAGCTCATAAAATCTACATATCTTTACACCAAGGGCACACACAGACGTTTTGGCCGGACCTTGTAAAACCAGGTTTTATATAATGTGGTTAGTTTTTCAGATGGACGGGTCGCATTGCAGAGAACCAGCATTTGGTTTAGGAAAAGATGATGCTGTTCGGGATTTAATGTCAATAAACATGTTGCGTATTAAATTAAACAACTCACGTTGTTTTTCGTTAGGGGCACACATGGCGTCACATGCGATTTTATTTGATTAAACTTTTTTACCCCCCCCCCCCCTTATTCCCTTTCCAGTCTTTAGCTAAAAACAAACTAACAATAACTAGCGTATTTGTGCAGGAAATAAAATCAAACAAACATGCCCACAACCCGAGCGTAATTCCAGATGGTCGGTAGCCGGCTTAAGTTTAATGCTTTCATGTTCTGCTGAAGATTCCTGTATCTTGGGGCGGCAGGACCTCTCTCATAGGTTTGATACACCTCAGAACTTGTAATACAGCGAAGACCAAAATATGGGACATGCAAGCCGTTGGTAATTATAGGTCTGCATGTTAGAGAAGTATCCGACCGGCACAGCCCAGTTATTAGGCAAAGACTGTACTGTTAGTCTAACATAGGAACTTTTCTGACTTAGCGTAGGGACAGTTCATCCATTCGTAATAGAAATCTTACAGTTTTAGGCAAGGAACTTAGACGGGAAAATACATGAACAGCGTATCAGCAACGGCAGAACACAATGGAAAAATATGTCTAAAATTGAATAACATTATGCTACCACACTGGCATTTATAATAGGCGTACATTTAACTTAAACATAAAAATGTCAATACATGTAGTATAACACTAAAGATACGTGTTTAACAACTGATCAGACTACAAATACTAAAAAAGTTAATATTCTTTTTCATTTGCGGCCTTGTGCATGGCCAATGGCGGAGGTACACACAAGAAGCAACAGACGTCAACGCCTGCATCTGAAAAAGGGTATATATTTCGGAACCTTGCGTGGTGCACAGTGTGTTGTAAAATGACACAAAATAACAGTTAAGCATGCTGTAATACCTGGATCCCCGCAAGAGATTATATTCTTAGACAAATTAAGTTCCATTCCAAATGCCTGTAACACAGAATAACATCAGTCAAAATTTGCCATCAACATACCATCGCTTACACGCCTTCGGTATCAGCTCCGGCCGTTATTTTGAATCACAAAGACAGCATTGAAATGTAGGAAAATAAACACCACAGAGATTTATATATTAAGATACGTCTATTTGGCAATCACCAAGACCGATCAATATACTTTTCGGAGCATATATGTTTTTTCCCACTCTATCTAAGAAATACAATAATGCACTACAATTTGTGTATAAATCAACAGTTTAAAAACTTCCCAGCTAAATATTAACTTTACAAAATGGATAAATTATACTCTTTGTGTGATTACTTCCTGATTTTATCCCAGCGTATTAGTCGGTTTGGTATGGAGTTTCTTTAATTTAAATGAAGATAATATAAGCCTTTCCTGTTTATCTTTTCTAACATATTCACGCAATTTCTCTTATCTGTAGGAATCCCTGTGCTTGTTTAATGTCGACAATAAATCGCGACTCTACGCTCTTGCTCCCTGCTTCAATCTCACAGACGCACACACCCGCACTGCTGCTATATAAACACAAAAAGCTCTTTGAATCTGTTTCATCTACTTCTGACACTTGACTTTTGACATCAAATATGGTTTAGTGGGCCTTAAAGATAGACAAAAGCGACATGTCTTTCTGGTCGCATTTACATTTATATATTTAAAAGCACTCATTTACCAAAGCAAGTTTCAGATGGCTGTATTAATAACGACGACTGTACATATAATCTAAATAGAATACACTCGTAATTAGTGTGCCGGAACACGTTTCGGTATTAAAAACAAATGTACTATTTTAAAAATGAATTTACAATGGATTTTTTATGGCAACCCAATAAAGGCTTTTTACGTGATATTTTGTCTTGTTTTCCACGTTATTTCTAAGACCTTTCTGAAATTCATTATCAGAATCACTAAAAATGAAAGACGTTGCTGGTCTTTGCAATACAATTACATTTTGGTTGAAACAAAAGGATAATTTCAGTTCGCACGTTGTTCCCTGTTGTCTAGTTTTCTTAGCACCGAGGCTTAACTAAGACATCAACAGATACGGAATAAAACATTAAACTCGAAGGTGTCTTGTTTAATGAGGTACATTATCAAGTTAATCACCCATATTCTCACTAATCCATCTCTCTATGTTTTAAAGAAGCACGATCTTTTGTGCAAGAAAATATTTGCTTAACAACTGGAGCCCTTAGCTGGGCTCTTCACTCTCCCCGCGCTTGACTTTTGTACTACGGAAAATATCAAACCATGAAATTGCCGCGCCAGGACAATCTGATACATGGATAAAGTTATCTGATGCCCATATTTCAAATATAATACATTTTCAATCAAAATGATGTCAATATGGTATTCAAGCCTTAACTTATGGCAGTCGTTACCTTTGCGCCCAGCCCGAACGACACCAGCTGAATTATCACCTTAAATTCGTTAGATTTTCTACGGCGTTTAAATATACGGGCAACTTACCCGTTAGTTCCCACCACAGAGAATTGATTTCAGAAATTTGCTTTCCCCATGCAGGTGTTAAATAGATCCAGTGACGCGCAGATACGTGCCGGACTGATCTATGCTCTTTAATGCAGCGCCAGTGCTGTACGGGGTTTTCTTTACAAGATGCCTCTCGCGCTCCGGTGACGTCACGCGGGCAATTCCCTTCTGCGTCCCTGTTACCGGCTAGTAATATGTTGTAAGTCTATGTTCCAACGAGTTTCGTTTTAAAGGCTATGGACATTTTAAACGTTGTTTTCACTATTAAACTATAAGTATATAGAACACTAACATCTAATAGCTACAGAACAAAAGTGTTTTGTATAAACACACACACTCACACACACACACACACATATGCGTATACATTTTTTGCACAGACACTCATGCAAAGATTGGCTTATGGAAAATTCAGTCTATCTACACTATATTTGGGGTTATTTGTATTTAATGGACGTAACACATTAAATTGTCAGAATAATAACCAATGAACGGACATGAAAATATTACTTTAACCATATTTAGCGCCCGCATACACGAGTGTTTTTATTTCATCATATAATTTCTTAGTTTCCACCTATACAAATGTCCTAAGGTATTTTTGTGTAACCTTGATTTCCTTATGAATTCAAATTACACAACATTATGTATGTACATACATATATAACACATAACAGGTTCGTTTCATAACGTGCTTCTAATTATAGTTTACAAAATGTATCATGTGTCACGTTTTACCCGCTTTATTGATATGAAAATACTATGTCTTTTGGTGTAAGTCTCATATCAGTGTATCTGTTCTGCATCCATTCAATGTTACGCTTTATTCACCCGTCGTGCATGAAGTGAGAGGTAATGAATAACTGTTTGATTATCAATTACTGAAACAAGAGCTGGAACAACCGCAATATCATTCACTGACCGACTAAACCCGTTGAGTCGGAACACTTCTAAATAAGTGACCATGTATTTCATGTTGGAACACAGTTAAAAATGTGAACAGTAAAAGCTAAAATAATAACCGCCTGAATTAAAGTTTGCAAATCTTTCGGAGAATCCAGTCGTCCAAAAGCGAGCATGCATTTATTATAAGCACTACAAAATCGAATGCTCCCCTTATATTGCTCATACTGTTTATGAAATATGATAATTTGTTTCGTAAATGTAGGCTGCGTGAATTCAGTATCATATTAAATCATATTAATAAAATGTATATGGAATACTAACAATAAGTAGTCTGCATTATAGTTTTAATTTGAAGCCATTAACTAATAAATATGTTATTCAATTAATAGAATATAATTTATGTAATCCATGAGAGAAATTTTGGGAAATTTCAGAATTGTATTATGGGGAATTTAAACGCCAGTTTCACTGCTTAAAACAGTTACTTTTTGGTTTTTAATTAATATATTTTATTTATATATTTATTTAGACAATCGCTATATAAAACAATATGCACGTTTTATCGTTGCCGCAAAACACAACTTTCCAAACAAGTTATATAAAACCACGGAACTTACTTTTAATTGACATGTAAATATTTACATCTAATAAAATCAGCATTGGATGAAAGAAAAATAAGATAAAATGCTACATTCTAAATATAGACGATTTTTGAACAAACGTGGTTTCCTTTAGACATGAAATATTAGAATCTATGTACTGTCTTAATCATCTTCTCGTCAAATGACCTTAAAGGGGTCATTTTACTTCAGCGGCTATATTTATGACGCATTTAAACAATAAAAATTAATTTATGCTTCTTCAAGAATGGCAGAATACTATTCCATTAATTTGACAACCCATCGCTTTAAAACAGTAATTCAGTTCAGTCGCAGTTGCTGGATTTCATGAACTCAATATCCTGATGTCTCAAAATTAAACCATTCGGAACTGTTACATTACATTATTATTATTATTATTATTATTATTATTATTATTATGTATTATACATCCTGAAAAAAGTAGTTTTAATTATTTTAAATGAAAAACCTAAGTTTATTTTGTTGTTGTTATTGCTAATGATTCGTATTTCACAGTACTTAATTTGTTTTCTAGTGAAGAAATTTTTGGTGGTCTTGGAATAGTTTAATTTTTAAGCTATATGTATGATTATATAACTCTTTGTTTTCCAGATGTTTTACATATATGGTATAATATTTATGTACATTTAAATGGATGGCTTTCATTCCGCTTCCACGTATTTTTCCTTTCTGCTGTACCGTCGATAGTAATAAAACCAACTTACGTCCGAGGCAAAAACAACCTTACAGTAATAAATTGTTTTCGTAATACAAGTATTGGGCAGCATAGAAGCCACATATTTATGGTAACCACTCCTGCATTACGAATAGCGTTAACTCATCTTATTTTGCCAGAGTTATGTCTGACCTCGGAGACATTACATCTTAAGGTATTTAGACTGGCATGAAAAAAAACAGCTATTTACAGACCGTTCATGCGGAAGATGTTGCTGCCTGTGTTTAGCACAATAAGATCAGAAAATTCCACCAATACAGGTGTACACATCCTAAATGCAAGAATGATTAGAATTTTTCTTGTTTTGTTACTTACATTATGTGAGCATGTGTGTTCAGGGTGGGGTGGGTTTGGTTGGGGAGACCAGTGCTTTCCAGTAAAGGCCCAGTACGCTACACACCTGGATGGGGGGAGGGGTTGGAGGGGTCATCAGGACCTCC